>JZKD02S1750082.1:485770-557551 GCA_000966675.3 Picea glauca
AAAAGTGACATTGAGCTAACAAGAGTTAACAATGATTTTAAGTCATTATGAGCTAAAAATAGAAGTCAACAGTGAATTAGGGTTTCAGCAGTGATTTAGGGTTTGAGCATGATTTAGGGTTTTGGAAAACTATAAAAGAAGGGTCAACAACCTAATTCATGATTATGCAGATTATGACTTATCATTGAGGAGAAGAGGCGCATCTCAGGAGAGATAGTTCAGTGTATTCCAGGAGGAAGACACCAGTTGGATGATTTCGGTGTTGAAAGACACACCCTAGTCACCGAGAAAGATCATCCAGGTCTTCCATCATTCTTCAGTGCTCCCATATTCCGGGTATTATCTTTTAGTTGCTTATTTGTATTCCGGCTAAGATCCTTTTGTCTTTTGATCTAGCCGAGTGTTGTTATTCAGTCGTAGTTGATTATTTGTATTCCGGCTAAGATCCTTTTGTCTTTTGATCTAGCCGAGTGTTGTTATTCAGTCGCAGTTGCTTATTTATATTCTGGCTAAGATCCTTTGTATGTTGATCTAGTCAAGTATTGTCAGTATTCAATGGCATTCAGCCATTTTTGTAATCCACAGAGATATCATAATACAAACTTGCAGTCCTTTGTCGCATTTATTATTTGTATGATCGTTTATATGTTGTAAACCTTTGATCCTACACACACATTAGCAGCGTTTCCTAGACTAGCCAAGTCAGGAACATTACAGTTCTCCAAAACTAGGGTTTGGATTACGACCCACCCTCAACCTTTTAAAGTTCACGCACCTCCAATCCCCACAATGCTACAGGACCTTCGATCTCCCAATCTGGACGGTACTGTATGAACTGATGGTTCAGATCTGCCCTTTTCAAATCCATGGACCAGATCTTCCCCTCCTAAATCAACGGATGTGATCTCCTTCGTGATTCTGGGCTTCGGACTTTTCAAATCTCAAACCCTACTTTCCTTCATATATCAATATTATGGAGTTGACGATCTACGAACACCTATTCTCCTAAATCAATGGCCCTGCTTATAATTCGGGTGTTTGACCTTTCAACTAGATCAACGATAATGTGACCCTCTTCTCGATCAACGATCGAGATCTCCTTCAGGTCTCTGGACTTCTGAGATCTCAAATCTCAAATTTCACCCATTTTTCCAATGACTTTTATCTGAAGGCTATAATCCATTGACACGTGTCCACTTGATCTGACGATCAAGGAGTCCACAGATTTACGCCACGTCCCATCTCAATATGACGTCTATGAATTACTTTGGGACTTTATCCAGAGTCCACAGATTCATATCACACCCCTTCTTAATCTAAAGGCTATGAATTACTTCGGGACTTTATCCGGATTCCACAGATTCACACCACGTCCCTTCTTAATCTGATGGCTATGAATTACTTCGAGACTTTATCTGGAGTCCATAGATTCACGCCACGTCCCTTCTTAATCTGAAGGCTATGAATTACTTCGTGAATTTATCCGGAGTCCACAAATTCACGCCATGTCCCTTCTAGATCAGATGGTCCAGATTCACTTCAGACGATACGACACTTGAGATTTACTTCGGACAATCTGACAACTGAGATCTACTTCGGACGATTTGATGAATGATATTTTCTTCGGATCTCCGGCTCTTCGCGCTTCGGGAGTCTCAAATATCAACTGAAAACTCTTGAATAGATTTCCTGAAGTTTCTTATATGCTGACACGTATCTCCTGGCGATCAACGGTCAGGATCCTACTTCGGGTGATCTGAGGACTGAGATTTAATTTGTCTCTCTGGACTTCAGGATTCTTAGATCTCAATTGAAAAATCTTGCACAAATTTCCATAGATTCCATGATCTGTTGCCATGTGTCCCTCTCGATCTGGCGGTCCAGATTGACTTCGGGTATTCGAGGTTTGGGAATCTCAAATTTGAACTGAGAACCCTCGAACATATTCCTCTGGAGTCCACGATCTGTCGCCATGTATCCCTCTGGATCTGGCGGTCTAGATTCACCTCCTGGTGATGGACGACCTCAAATTACTTCAGGACTTCGGAACTTTGGTAAGTTCCCTTCTCCTTTGTGTGCCAAGTGCTAAGTTTCATGCACCTTTCTTAGATAATACCATTGTCTATCCTTGTCAGTGTGATTCAATGACCATTGTCGCTTCTCCTCCTGAGATTTTGACTTACTCCGACTTAAAATATTTTATAAGTACTCGAAGGATTCGACCTTTTCTCCTCCTACGGGCCCATCTCCTAGATTTCGTCTGCACTTCCTGAAAACACTATCTCTTCTAAGCTTGATCTCCTTGAATATTTCTACATCCCACGCTCTCCTTTCATTTTAGGGATCACGTCAAACTTAGATCGAAAGTCAACGACAATCGACGGTTCACAGAAATTGCAGGGCCCCAACATGTGTACTCTTTACCAGAGAGTTCGACCTCCGCAATATGGAAAGTGCTCACTCGATTATAGTCTAACCGGGATTGTTGATCTTCCAGTCCATCGAGATTAATGGAAAGGGTGAATTACGGGCCACGAACTAGCATGTCCTCTATTTTCATCTTCGTGCTCTGCAATGATTCCCCACCCTAAATCTTCGTTCATAGATCGACGGTTCATAGCAATTGCAGGGTTCAACTTGACTATTGTGCAATTTGACATCTTGAATCCTCAAGCTCCAAGGTTCCTAGACCCAGGTCACGTGGAACTTCATATAAATCATGGGCTATAATCCCTGCTCTTAGTTGGGCTTTTGGTTAAGGGAATAGGCGCAAGTTCAAAGTCTCCTAGACTACTGGTATGAAGGGAACACCTTCCCAACTCACAGAGATTTAAGCTATGAATCAAGGCAAATTAATTTGTGAGGTTACCAAAACAATAGCTATGCCAAGAGGCTTGCTCTGACTCTGGAACGGTGATGTAAATTCCTAGGGAAAGCGCCTTCGAGTTATTAAGATGGGACGTATGGAAATTCAAGAATAAATATAGGTTCTCAAGGGAACGAATGCATACTCATAACTTAATCATTTAATAAAAATAAAGAACCCTTTATAGACATGTAAATACTCACATGCATCCATTATTTACAATTCAAAGCATAAGGCAATAAAACACTTATAATAACCATAGAGTGATGTGACTACTAAAAGGGGTGCTTGTTTCCACCCAACCATAGGCTTGGTCACTCCTAGTGAATTTATCACTGGCCACCCCCCGAACTTAAGCCACGATGCTTTGATATTCAATATCTTACTTCTAGCTCAACGAAAGTTAGGGACGAAGGTTACTCTCCTTCTCCCAATATAGAAATAGATAAGGATGAAGGTTACTCTCCTTCTCTTGGCTCAATATCTATTTTCTGTGATCAAAGCTCATTGTTCCTCTTTCATTCCTTCTTCAGACCAGAGAGTTTTCGCTCTCGTATTTTCATTTTTTTCCCGTAGGTCTTCCTATGCCCACCACACTTCCTTTCTTGCCTTCCTCAACAAGGTTGCATGTGGCTCAAATTCCCAGTCCATAGTCAGGTATGAAAGCCTTATGGGTGGGCAGTCTGCCCCATCCCCTCATTAACTCTTGAGGATGTCTTCCCACCTACTATCCCGACTGTAATTCATTCTTGGGTCAGAGGGTTGTTCTGATCTGAGCAATTAATTCCAGCATGGTATTGGTTCGATGGAGGTTAACGCAACCATTCTGGGTCCCCTCCACCACCTTTCATAGTATTTGTGGTTTTCTCTTAGCACATTCTTTCTTTCAGCAGTCATGCAACACGTAACCATTTTCTATTAAAATAACCAAAATTACATTCATCGACCTTTTGTACAAAGGTCCATTAAATCAAACATTCACACTTTTAGGTTTTCCATAGTTCCTTGGCCAATATAGTTATATTTACAGACTAGGGGAAACTACAATTCCCTCCCCCTTAAAGGAACATCGTCCTCGATGTTCTATCTGTCAACATGACATGTAGGTATAGGATTAAACAAAATTAGATATGCCTGTCTCATTGCATCATCCATTTCCCACGTAGCCTCATTTGGGCCAAAGTGTTTCAATTTCACCTTGACCGATGCAATGGTTCAGTTCCTGAGTGAGGTTTTCTTCTTGTCTAATATGCATTGGGGTTTTGGTAGGAATTATCCCTCTGACTCCACCTGGATCATAGACCATTCAATTATATGATTAGCATCATGTACATATTTCTTCAATAATGAAACATGAAAAACATTATGTGCCTTTACAGTGGGAGGTAGTGCTAGACTATAGGCTATAGGTCCCACTCTATCTAAGACTTCAAAGGGTCCACAATATCGAGGTGCCAATTTGGCACAAGCTCCCATTCTCAAGGAACTCATCCTGGGTCTAACTCTGAGATAAACATGGTCTTCAGTCTTGAACTCTCTGGGAGTTCTCTTTCTGTTGGCATAACTTTTCTGTCTATCATGAGCAATCTTCATATTTTGTCTTATCTAAACCACTTGTCATTCCATTTATTTCAGCATGTCATTTCTGATTGTAATTATGTCCACTGGGTTACTCCAACTGATTGGAATCTTGCATTGTCTACCATAGAGGGCTTCAAAAGGGCTCATCTTCAGGGATTCTTGATAACCTTTGTTGTAGGAAAACTATACCAATGGTAGGTATTCTTCCCACTTCTTAGGTTGATGCATTACATTCATCCTTAGCATGTCTTGTACTATTTGGTTCACTCTTTATGTTTGTCCATCAGTTTGAGAGTGATAAGACGTGCTGAACAAAAATTTTGTCTCAAAACTAGCCATTAGGGATTTCCAAAAGCTTGAAGTGAATTTAGTATCTCGACCGGATACAATTTCCTTGGGCATGCCATGTAGTCTAAATATCTCCTTCAAGAAGATGTTGGAAATATCTATGGCCTTGAAAGTTGATTTGAGAGGAATGAAATGAGCAGACTTACTCAGTTTGTCCACCACAACCATGATGGCATCATTTTTCTTGGTCGACTTTGGTAATCCAGTGATGAAGTCCATGGAGATGGTTTCCCATTTCCATTCTGGGATTGGTAGGGGCTGTAAAAACTCTGTTGGATGTCAGTGTTCTGCATTAACTTGCTAGAATTCTAGGCACTTAGCTAAATAGTTAGCAATGTCTTTCTTCAATCCAGACCAATAGAATTGTTTCCTAGTGGCCGTGATCATTTTCTGATATCCTGGGTGACTGGTATATGGTCTCTTATGTAGTTCATTCATTATGAACCTCTTCAAGTCGTCACAGTTGGAACATACAATCTGTTTTTGTAAGTCAACAGACCTTCTTCAAGCATCTGCCAGCCTTCATATTTTATCCATGTAGGTTCTTGCCTTAGGTATGAGGTCACAATATTGAAGAATGAATTTGTTTCTTGTGCATTCCTGACTCTTTCCCTGACATCCGTTTCACAGGTACTTACCGCCACCATATGAATCGTTTTTATACTTCTGCTAAGGTCATCGACCACCCTATTTTCATTTCCTTTGATGTGTTTGATTTCAAAATCAAACTCACTAAGGATAACCATCCACCTAGCTTGCCTGGCATTGAGTTTTGGTTGATCAAACAAGTGTCTCAATCCACAATGGTCTGTCATAAGCACAAATTTCCTACCCAGGAGGTAGTGCCTCCACATTTTTAAAGCATGTGCTATGGAAGCCAACTCAAGGTCATGGGTCACATAATTAATCTCATGGTCATTTAATTTCTTGGATGCGTAGAAAATTATACGTCCCTCTTGCATAAGGAATCGTCTGATTCCTTCCTTGTAGGCATCTGTACACATGAGGAAATCATTATCCGGGTCTGCAATATTTAGCATGGGTTCATGGGTCAAGAGGTATTTCAGTTCCTGAAATCTTTCTTCACATTTTGATGTCCAAATGAATTTAATCCCCTTTTTCTGAAGGGCAGTGATTGGACAACCAATCTTGGAAAACCCTTTTATGAACCTTCTATAGTATCTTGCTAAGCCCATGAAGGATCTAATATAGGATACATCCTTTGGGGTTGTCCATTCCATAATATATTTGATCTTGTCGGGGTCTACTGCCACCCCTTCCTTAGATATGGTGTGTCCTAAGTAATGGACTTTCTTCTGAAAGAAATCACACTTTCTAAACTTAGCGTAGAGTTGATGCTCTCTTAGTACTTGAAGTATGAGTCCAAGATGTTCTTTGTGCTCCTCCATATTCTTGGAGTAGATTAGGATATCATCAATGAAAACCAATACAAATTTTTCCATGAATTTTTTGAGTACATTATTCATCAAGCACATAAAAGTGGTGGGGGCATTGGTTAACAGAAATGGCACCACCACGAATTGATATTGACCATACCTCGTCCTAAAGGCTATTTTGTCGATGTCTTCATCCTTAATCCAGACTTGGTGGTATCCAGACCTTAAGTCGATCTTCGATAAGATGGACGAACCTCCCAATTGGTCGAACATGTGATCAATTCTTGGTAAGGGGTACCTTTTCTTTATGGTTTATTGAGTTGTCTGTAATCTATGCACAGTTGGAGTGTGCCATCTTTCTTTTCAACAAACAAGACAGGATCTCCCCACAGAGATACACTGGTTCGAATGTAGCCTTTGTCCATCATCTCCTTTAGTTTTATATTGAGCTCAACCAACTCTATCATGCTCATTCTATATGGCGTTCTAGATGTTGGTATCGCTCCTAGTGTAAGTTCTATTGAGAAGTCGATATCCCTTCTCAGAGGTAGACCTGGTACCTCTTATGGGAACACGTCCTTGTATTATCTTAATATGGGGTGGTCCCCTAGGTTTGGTTTGTCATTCTCAACAGATTCTAGTACCTATATGGCATATAAGGAACACCCCTTTCTGCAATACTTTTTCATTTGAAGGGATGGTATTTGCCTCACTAAGACAGGCTTATGAATCCCTTGGAGGGTCATTTTTCTCCCTTCTTCATTTACACATTCTAAAGTTTTATGATAACAATCCAATTTAGTTTTATATGCAAGAAACCATTCAATACCAATTAACAATTCATAAGATCCTAGGGGAAGTATGTTAATGGTTGCTCGGGTGGGCAATCCACCCATGATGAATTGACAGGATGGTATGACCTCTGCCACCTTTCTTTTGGTCCCAATGGCTAATCACACCAACTACGGTTTAACATGTCTAATTGGTTGAAATTTACACTTATCAATAGTCTGAGGGGCCACATAACTCAAATTAGAACCTGGGTCAATTAAAATAGAAACTAGATGGTTGGTGATCATACCTTCCAGCTCCACTACTGAAGCTTGGTGGTCGGCTTGATTATTGTCCAAGGCTGCATAGATTCATGGCATGCTCCTAGCCACATCATTGACAGTGGTAGCTTCTTGGATATTGTAGACTCTCTTATTGTTCTATTTCTTGTATGGGAAGTCCCTCAATCGATGATCTTCTCCACAACCCCAACATTTTAAGGGTTCCTTCTTTAGTTTATTGGTCTTTTCTGGGACTATCTTAAAAGGTTTATTTCCACTTTGAGAGGGGAAATTTTTCTTATATACACTTCTAGTAGGAAGGCTCCTTCTAGAATATTTTTCATAGTTATTAAATCTTGAGGATTTAAACCATTATTCTGGAATCCTGAACTACTCCTCTTCTTCTAGTCCTCGTGAGGTCTTGTCTTACTCCCAAACTATTCATAACAATACCTTGCCTTCTAGATAGTTTCTTCTAAGGTATTTGGTTCGTCGAACTCAATCATGTCCTAGTAGGCCTGAGGTAACCCACTAATGAACCACTGCATTTTTACTTTTTCATCTTTTATGTAGGGTACATACCTCAGTAATTCAAGGAATTTATTGACAAATTCATCTATGGTGAGCTGCCCCAGCCTGAGTTCATAGAATTCCTTAGTCTTCCCATCCATGTATTTATCTGACAGATACTGCTTCCTGAAGTATTTCTCAAATTGTTTACATGACAAGTCCTTATCATGGACTCCTTTCACATTCCTAAGGTCTTCCCACCAAATGGAATACTTTCCATTCAAGTTAAAGATGGCTATTCGAGCCTTCAAGTTTTCAGAGTAGTCAAGGACTATGAAGTACTTCTTTAAACAAAGCAGCCAAAATTCAACCTCTTCTTCCTTCCTAATCTCTACATCGAAAGAGGGTGGTTTGGGTTTCTTGAATTCTTCAGGATCATGATTTTTGGAATGCTTATGCTTCTTTCCTTTCCTTTGAGAATATGAGCTTGCTCTGCTACTAAAAGATCCTTCGGATTTGCTAGCTTCCTTTCCAGAGAACTCTACCGATGAGTGTCCAATGCCTCCAGGTTGGGACTTCTTCGAGGTGCTTCTCCCAATGTGGTCACTTATGGAGTCATGTTTTCATATCTCAGGTGGACTTTGACTTCTCTTCTTATGTCATCGGTACACATGACTGGTTGTGTGTTCATACTCTAGTTGTCTTTGTATGTCGGACAAGCTCTGTAGCAAGATTGCGTTAATTTCTATTTGTTTTTCTTTCACCTTTATCAATCTCTCATTGTCAGCCTTGCAACAATGTAATTCATCCCTGAGGCTCCTTATAGTTTCAGCCAAATCTGGAGGGGTTTCCACTGGCCTCCTTTCGTCAGATTCTTCATCTCTATTGTGGGAGCCATCCCCCACTTCATGACACGTCACCATCCTTTAGTCTTGAAGTTTTCCCGTGATTTACTGGTTGCTCGAGTGTTGAACAAAAACACTTATTGTTAGCTAATAGTCTATTAGTTCATGAACAATACACGATTCGATTTCTTACATGTACACACACAGTAGAAAGTTTCATTCTTTTCTTTGATAACATTTTTAACCAGACTTTTTAAGAAAGAGGTAAGGTAGAATGTCACTCTTTTAAAAGTACTCTAAATAGAGTTTTTAAGAGACTCATCCATGAGCCCAAGAAGGCCAAGTGTTGTAACCATGCTCTGATACCAATTTGTAACACACCCACGATGGGGCGAAAAAAAATAAAATTATCCTCCTTACAAGAACATATCCTTTCCCACTACGATTCCTAATTTGGGAAGTCTGGGACTCAGCCTAACCCTCTGGCCAAGGTTCTTCGATTCTCTAAATCAAACAAGACTTAGATACCTTGATAGTCTCACCTCTTAATAAAACACATGCCCTTCCGGCTTCTGGTGCAGGTCTTATGATACCCACGACCTTCTCCTTCACACTTCAGTGAAGTATCAGAGTTGGCGTTAGCCCCTTTTCTCTTGGCCCCTCCTTGGATGTGACCTTGGGCGATGGCCCCATGTAAACACACAATTGCAGGCACGAACAAAGGCGATTTGAAACCAAACTACTTTTCAGCCCGCAATTATCCTCGAGCCTCCATGTGTCCTTTCTCCAAAATTGAGGTTTGGATTGCAACCCGCCCTCAAATTTTTAAAGTGCGCACACCTCCAATCCCCACAATGCTACGGGACCATCGATCTCCCGATATTGACAGTAATGTATGAACTAACGGTTCAGATATTCTCCTTTCAAATCCATGGACCAGATCTACCCCTTCTAAATCAATGGATGTGATCTCCTTCGTGATTCAGGACTTCAGAATTTTCAAATCTCAAACCTTTCTTTCCTCCATACATCAATCTTTCGGAGTTGACGATATGCGAACACCTGTCCTCCTTCTACTTCAGGTGTTTGACCTTTCAACTAGATCAATGATCCTATGGACCTCTTCTCGATCAATGGTTGAGATCTCCTTTGGGTCTTCGGACTTTTGAGATCTCAAATCTCAAACTTCACCCTTTTTCCCAATGGATTTTATCTTAAGGCTATAATCCACTGAAACGTGTCCACTTGATTTGATGATCAAAGATTACTTTAGGTCCTTACCTAGAGTCCACAGATTTACGCCACGTCCCTTCTTAATATGACGGCTATGAATTACTTCAGGAATTTATCTAGAGTCCACAGATTCATGCCATGTCCCTTCTTAATCGAACGGCTATGAAGTACTTTGGGACTTTATCCGGAGTCCACAGATTCATGCCACGTCCCTTCTTAATCTTACGACTATGAATTACTTCTGGAATTTATCCGGAGTCCACAGATTCATGCCACCTCCCTTCTTAATATGATGGCTATGAATTACTTCGTGACTTTATCTGAAGTCCACAGATTCACGCCACGTTCCTTCTGGATCAGACGGTCTAGATTCACTTCGGATGATTCGACATTGGATATTTATTTCAAACGATCACATGACTGAGATCTACTTCGGACGATCTGACGATTGAGATTTTCTTCGACTCTCTAGCTCTTCGCGCTTTGGGAGTCTCAAATCTCAACTGAAAACTCTCGAATAGATTTCCCGAAGCTATTGATATGCTGACACGTATCTCCTGGCGATCAACGATCAGGATCCTACTTCGGGTGATCTGACGACTGATATTTACTTCGGCTCTTCAACTCTCCAGACTTTGGGAGTCTCAGATATCAACTGAAAAATCTCGCACAGATTTCCCCAGAGTCCATGATCTGTCTCCACGTGTCCCTTTGGATCTAGCGGTCTAGATTCATTTCGAGTCTTCAGGGTTCAGGAATCTCAATTTTCAACTTAAAACCCTCAAAAATATTCCTCGGGAGTCCGCGATCCATTTCCATGTATCCCTTTGGATCTGGCGGTCCAGATTCACTTCCTAGTGATGGACAACCTCAAATTACTTTGGGACTTCAGAACTTGGTTAAGTTCCCTTCTCCTACACGTGCCAAGTGCTAAGGTTTTTGCACCTTACTTAGATCAGATGGATGTCTATCCTTGGTGTTGTGATCCAACGGCCACTGTCGCTCCTCCTCCTGAGCTTCTGAATTACTCCGACTTAGAATATTTTCTAAGTGCTCGAAGGATTCGACCTTTGCTCCTCCTATGGGCCCGTCTCCTGGATTTCGTCTGCACTTCCTAAAAATGATATCTCTTCTGAGCTAGATCTCTTTGAATATTTCTCCATCCCACATGCTTCTTGTGTTTCAGGGATCGCATCAAACTCAAATCGAAGGTCAACAACGATCGACGGTTAACAGAAATTGTGGGGCCCCAACATACGTACTCTTTACCAGATAGTTTGACCTCTGCAATCTAGAAAGTGCTCACCCGATTCTAGTCTAACCGGGATCGTTGATCTTCCAGCCCATCACGATCAATGGCAAGGGTGAATTGCAGGCCACGAACTAGTGTGTCCGCTATTTTCACCTTTGTGATCCATAGTGATTCCCCTCCCTCGATCTTCGTTCATAGATCGATGGTCCATAGAAATTGCGGGGTTCAACTTGACTTTTGTGCAATTTGACATCTCGGAGACTCGAGCTCCAAGTTTCCTAGACCCAGGTCATGTGGACCTTCATATAACTCCTGGGCTATAATCCCCGCTCTTAGTCGGTTTTTTGGTTAAGGGAGTAGACGCAAGTTCAGAGTCTCCTAGACTACTAGTCTAAAGGGAACACCTTCCCAACTTGCAAAGATTTAAGCTCTGAATCAAGGCAAAGTAACTTGTGAGGTTACCAAAATAGTCGCTATGCCCAGAGGCTTGCTCTGACTCCAGAACGGTGATGTAAATTCCTAGGGAAAACGCCTTCGAGTGATTAAACTAGGACGTATGGAAATTCAAGCAGAAATATAGGTTCTCAAGGAAACGAACGCATACTCATAACTTAATCGTTTAATACAGAGAAATAACCCTTTATAGACATGTAAATACTCGCATGCATCCATTATTTACAATTCAAAGCATAAGGCAAGAAAACACTTATCAGAACCATAGAGTGTGATGCGAATACTGAAAGGGGTGCTCGTTTCCACCCAACCATATGCCCAGTCACTCCCAATGGATTTATCACTGGCCACCCCCGAGCTTAAGCCACGATGCTCTGAGATTCAATCTTTTACTTCCAGCTCAACGGAAGTTAGGGATGAAGATTACTCTCCTTCTCCCAATACAAAAATAGATAAGGATAAAGGTTACTCTCCTTCTCCTAGCTCAATCTCTATTTTTTGTGATTAGAACTCACTGTTCCTCTTTCATTCCTTCCTCGGACTCGAGAGTTTCTTCTCTCGTCTCTGCATTTTTTCCTCGTAGGTCTTCCTCTGCCCACCACACTTCCTTTCTTGCCTTCCTTAGCAAGGTTGCATGGGGCTCGAATTCCCAGTCGGTGGTCAGGTCTAGAAGCCTTACGGGTGGGCAGTCTTCCCCATCCCCTCATTAACTCTTGAGGAGGTCTTCCCACCTACCATCCCGACTATAATTCATTCTTGGGTCAGAGGGTTGTTCTGGTTTGAGCAATTAGTTCCATCATGGTACTGGTTCGGTGGAGGTTAACCCAACCACTCCAAGTCCCCTCCACCACCTTTCATAGCATTCGTGGTTTTCTCTTAGCACATCCCTTCTTTTAGTAGTCATGCAACACGTAACCATTTTCTTTTAAAATAACAAAATTTATATTCATCGACCTTTTGTACAAAGGTCCATTAAATCAAACATTCACACTTTTAGATTTTCCATAATTTCTTGGCCAATATAATTATATTTACAGATTGGGAGAAGCAGGAAGAAACAGAGTGTTACAATATGACATAGATTTCAAATATTTTTTAAATATGGTTTAAAAACATCTACAAAACCAAAGTTTCGATCCACTTGTGACATATAATGTAATGCACACCTTTCCACATGACTTAACAAACCATATAATATGTTTTTAATAACCATATTAGGATTTGTTATAAAAACGTGGCATAATCGTTTATGGGCTTTACGCACCAATATGGTTTTAATAACCAAATTAGGATTTGTTATAAAAACGTGGCAAAACCTTTTATGGGATTTACGCACCTTTTATGGGATTTAGATACCATATTATATATGTGGTTGCCATATTACATGGCATAAAATATTAATTACAATATCATATGGTTTTAAAATATGCCATATCCAATTTTTTCAATCTACAAAAGATGTGCGCTCCTTTTGGGTTAGTCTTTGGTCTAGCGCCTTTTCATAAGCTATAACCATATCATCTGGTTTATATTGACCACTTCATTGGTACATAATTCATGTTATATATTATGAAATGGGTGTGATTTTATTAACTATATAATATATATAATATATGGTTTGTGTCGTGGCATCAAAACTTGGAAATGGTAACATCCATATCATAAACTTTAATTTAGCATTTTTTTATGCCATAAAATATGGGATATGAGTCCTTTATGGTGTGGATATAACCATAATATATCTATATTATAAAAATAATTTATCACATGATTTTAATTAATTTTCCACATGATTTTAACGAGTAATATGAAACCACATCACCTACCACATGTCATGTTTCCACTGTCACATGTCTTATTGATAGAATGTCACATGCCCAACTCTGCCACTGCAACATTACTCTTTGACTGTTGACTTTTTACATGTTTGTGCAGAACTTTAGAACAACATAACTTTCACATACGTACTTGGATTTTTGATTTGTTTGCACCATCGGAAATCTTGCGACGAACACTTCTCCATCATATCATTTTCTCGAGCATTTGATCACCTTGTTTTTTTACCATTTCAGGATCCATTTTGGATCATCTTTTTCCATGCCAATTTGATTCGTGTTTTCTTGGTCTATGCACATATGAGTTACGCTCGCCTGAACCATGTCCACTTGCTCCCAGACTGATCCTTTCTCTTGATTCTCTTCTTATGAGAATTTTTCTTAAGCTGATTGAAGGTGTGGAATGTCGAGAATATCTTTTGCTACTTTCTCTTAGGCTCGACCAAGGGCTGCTTTCTCTCTCCATTTTACTTTATTGCTTCTTTCCTTTAGCATTATGGTTGTTCTTTAAATACTTTATGTTTTTAGTTGTCTATACCTGAATTTGTATAATTGTTTTTTGTTTATTAATTCTAAGCAGGGTTTATTTCTCATAAGTATGATTAGTCGGTTTATGTTGGCAACTCCCCGCTATAATTTTCCAACGGGGTTGTTTTCTTTTATACCTGATACTTTTTTAAAATGACACCATTAATTACTTTCTTAAATGGTTTCCCCAATAATTTTCTAAGTTGGACTTCTCTAGTCGGTCGAATATCTTCCACGACATAAGGTCCTAGCCATGTTGTTTCCAGTTTTCTAGGTTTTCATTTTATGTGACTGTCATATAGTAAGACCAAGTCTCCCTCTTTTATATCCTTTTTCTTTATGTGATGATCATGCCACACTTTTTGTTGTTTCATTTGAACCTCTTGGTGATTAATTGTTATTAACCTTTCTTCTTCCATCTTGTTTAGTTGGTATAGTCAGTCGTTCATATTGTTTCTTTCATCAAATTTTTCTAAAGCTTCCACCCCATCAAAATTGGTCCAAAATTGTAAGGGGATAACAACTTCCTGGCCCCAGACTAGCTTTAATGGACTTTTCCTAGTTGATCTTTTGAATGCTAATCTATACGCCTAGAGAATTGCAGTAATCTTATCGTCCCAATCATTTTTATTTATGCCACAAATCTTTGTAAGTGCTTTGTTTAATGTTTTATTAAAGGATTCGACTACCCCATTTGCTTGTGGGTGATAAGATGTCATTTTTCTATGGTTGATGAAGAATTTTTCCATTAGAACTTTAATTGTTTCATTCGCAAAGTAAGTTCCCTGGTTGTTGATTAGTGTCAAAGGACAGCCAAACCTTGTAATTATTTTCTCATAGATGAATTTAGCTACTACCTCTTTGGTACAAGATTTGACTGCTTCAACTTCTTCCAACTTGGTCACATACTCGACTGTAGTAATGATGTACTTGACACCAGTTATTCTCTCCCTTAGTGGAAATGGCTCGATGAAGTCGATAGCCCAAATTTTGAAAGTTCGATTACAGTTTATTGAACTTAGTGGCATTTCATTTTTCCACAAAGGTCGTCCAAGCCTTTGACAACTATCACTTTTTTTTACTTAATCCCTACAGTCTTTATGCAAAGTCGTCCACCACAGGCTTTCTTTTAGTACCTTTCTGGCTATTGTGTCGGCCTAAAAATGTCCTCCAGTTGCTCCTACATGGGCTTCATTGATGATATCCTTCCTTTCATGTTCTGGCATGCATCTTATTAAAAGATCATCCATTCCCATTTTGTATAAGTATATGTTAATGATTGTGAACAACGAAACTTTCATAGCTAGACATGTAATTTTGTTTGTTGAAAGGTCCTTTGGGGCCTTTCCTTCTTCTAAGAAATTGGCAATATCCTCGAAATCTTTAGAGGTAACTTCGACTATGAATAAGTGTGCATCTGGAAGGTCATCGTCAATTCCCGTCGGATCTTCTCCTATTTCTAGTTGTGAAAGGTGATCAGGTCGGACATTCTTTTTCCCTGGTCGTATGATTACGTTGAACTCAAATTTCTGAAATAGTAGTAACCAAAAACAAATATTTCCTTGATGAACTGGTTTATTGACCAAGTATTTCAATGCTTGATTGTTTGTAAAAAATGTAAAGGGATTTGCATGTAAATAGTGATGGAACGTTTGTAGAGAAAAAATCATTGATAGGGATTCCCTTTCTATAGATGAATAGTTTCTTTCTGCGTTATTCATTTTTTGACTTACATACGCATTTGGGTGATCCATTGTGTCATCGTATGGCTGAGCTAAAACCAACTCGACAGCTAGATTGGACGCATTGACATGGACATGAAAATTTCTTGACCAATCTGGAAATTTGAAAATGGGTGCTTTGACCAACTTCTTCTTTAAAAATCTGAAGGATTCTTGGAAGTCTTGCTCCATTTGAATTCAACATATTTTCATAAGAGCTCATCCATTGGGAAGGTGATGTCCGAGTAGTGGAATATAAAATTCCTATAATAGCCAGTATGACCCAGTAGAATTTTGATCTATTTTTTATTTACAGGTGGCTTTAGATCAAGGATAATCTTAATCTTAGCCATCTCAACCTTTACCCCATATTTACATACCACATGTCCTAGAAGGATTCCAATAGGTGTGGAAAATATGCATTTCCTAATGTTTAATGATCATTGAATTTGTCTACAGTGTTCTATCATAAGTCGAAGCCATTTTATGTGATTTTGGAATAGATTGTATCTTGTCCAGTTGTTGAAGTATATAGCCATGGTTTTGTAGATATACTCTTGAAATTATTTAACCACTATCCTCGAAAAGACTGTTGGCACATTCTTCATCCCGAAAGGCATTAATTTGTAAGCGAAAGATCTAAATTCCAACACAAATGTTGTTTTTTTCTGATCTTCTTTTGCTATTGGCACCTAGTTATATCTTGAGAACGCATCAGTGAATGAATAAAATTTGTGACCATCAACTTCATTAATAATTTCATCAGCAAAGGGGGTGGGAAACGAATCTGTCACAGTTTGTCTGTCGAGTCCCCAAAAATTGACGCAAATTATTAATTTTTTAGGATCATGTTTATTTGGTTTCACCACCATGGGGATTTCCCATTCTGCCTTGTCGATAGGATAAATAATGTCTACTTGTAGCATTCCTTCAATCTATTTTTGAACGATCGGTTTATATTTATGTGCTAACTTGTATGGTCATTTTTTGATTGGTTTTTCTCCTGGAATAAGTTCAATCTTCATTTCACCCATTTCCTCTACAAGTCCTTTCAAATCCTTGTAGTCGCGTGCAAAAACATCTTGATATTCTTTTAGTATACTAACTATGTTGGTTGTTTCTTGTTGGACCAATAATCCCCTGTTCTTACCATTTTTGGTCTATCATCATTTGATATTTTGAATTCCTTTATTTTGATTTCTGAATACATCCATTCTGGTGGCTTAGCTTCATCAAGGTGGAATTCATTTTGGGAATTTAGGTTGTTTATGGTCTTCTTTGTGTTCTGTGACTATACTTAATACTAAATTCACATGATTCTACAGTGTTGGGTTCTCTTTCTTCCACTGGAAGTTCTATCCTTGTTACAAGAAAATCCCCCTGTGGATAGGTGGATTCCCTCTTGAACCCTAAATATCTAAGATCAAGATAGGAAGGTGCTAACTTTGGTCACTAACATCTCTTTAAACCTAACTAAACTAATCTATAGAGAAGAGAAAGAAGATGTACCCTTTTATGATGTTTGTCCTCACCCAGTTCCAAGTTGAGCTATGATCCACAAGCTCTTCAACAGGTCTTGCAATTCAATCAAAGGCAAAGCATGCTTCCTATTATACTATGATTAGTATGAAACTAGATCTATCCATTAAAGAAAATTTTATGTAGGCATACACAATCTTGAAGGAAACAAGCCAACCACATGTATTAATGAGAACTCGATAGAAATACTTATAGACCTTTGATGAAGATGCAACAACCTCACCAAGCTCTCCTTGTCCAACCCCTTGCTCAAATGATCCACAAACAAAATGACTATGCTTCATTGATTATGTCCCTTATGAGATCATAAGTTTGATGCCTTCAATGTCCTCCCTTTTCACCATGAAGAGGCCTCCTTATATGGGCTTTGGAGAGGCCTAACCACCTTAGAGATTCTTGGGATAGGTTGAGGATCTTTCTCCATCAGTTGTAGATCCTCCCTAAGATCCATCCTTGACCTCATATTTGAATCCAACGAACTCCATAGATGAGGGGGATTTTTCCTTGATTTTACACAACAACCCAAGATTTCCTCAAACAGCCCAGCACTCCTCCAGAATAGAGCACAGAGTGTTGCAACGCTCCCCCAAAGGAGGGTAGGGAGTGTTGGCACTCCTTGATAGTGGGTAGGGGAGCGCTGGCCTTCAAAAATGACTTTTGAGTGGTATTTTTCATGGTAAAAGCTCTGTACCCTTTGTCATGTGATTTCTCCTTCTTAAACCAATATTTGAGGGTGTCTTTGAAGTGTCCTTGTGATGTTGTTTGAGACATGACATAGGCAAGATGATTGTATGATGTCTGCGGCACTTGCGACACTTATGTCTAAAATGTGACACTTGTAATGCTTGTAATGGCGACAATAGGTCATCATTGAAATGAGTAATTTTGATGTGTAACAGCCCTGGCCATTTTATATTCTCCATGTCAGTCCTCTCTATAGTCAAGATTTATTTATTTTCTGGCAACACAGAATTGCAATTCGATGTCGATCCTCCGTTGACTAGGATATTTTTTTTTTCTTTATGTACAACTGGTGAAGGGTTTTCTAGAAAGTGTTTTGTCTGTTGTGCTACATATTTCAAGTGTTCTTCTATATTAAATTTGAAGTCTTGTATAAAATTTTCTTTAACTTCAACCCATCTTGATGTATGGCCGCAGGATTCTTCAATATTATACCATTTGTTTGGTATGTCATCTAATGTACTTGGAAACATATGGGGTCATACCCTTTCATCCTTACATCTTATTTTTCACCACTTTCTTTCACGACGTTGAATGTGTTCTACTAGGTCATAGTCGAGTTAGAATGTGGGAATATCTACATCTTTGCATAATTTCTTGTCTCTAAAACTTTCAAAGAAGTATGTCGACAGAGTCGTCCATGTTTGTAATCGGGGGGAATGTGTTTCCCACCATCTTGAAACTTGGCCTGTGAAAGTTTCCACGAGGATTTGTGTCCTCCCTTGCTCTCCTATGGACTTTACCACTTATTCGACATGGGTTAAAGGGGCATTCCACTCACTGTATCATAGGGGTTTACTTTCTTGATTGTCGGTCAGTATATGAGTGGGAGTTTGTCAAGTTAAATTTTCATATAATTTTGGTACAACATGGATTGAGTAACATGTATTAAGATGTTTCTTTGGAATAATTTTGATAGACCAACAATATTTCGCATGTGCTTTGTAATTTTCTATTTGCAAGTTGTATAAGGTGGAGTCAGAATTGTGCCCGACCGACATGGGGGATTCTCTCAAAATTTCTCCTTCTGCGGTCGGTTCTATATAATATTTTTGTTCATTATTGATCTGATATAAGCATCTGGATTCTTGATCTTCATCCCATAACTCCATCCATGGTTTTTCTTCCTTTGGATCCAAGAGAATAATTACTTTTCTCCAATTTCCTTTCAATTTAATTATATCTCTTTCCAGGGATATAGTTTCTTTCATTCGTTGACCCCATGGATGACCAACAAGAGTTGCATATGATGGCATTCATTCGAAAAGGCCGATCAATTTGAAGTCGAACGAATTCGGTATTCCCATAATTTGAGTGTCGACATTTCTCAATATTACAATTGGTTCTATTAATCTTTGATCGGCTAACTTAATATAATTAAACTTGGGTGCTAGGTTGGGTCGGTCCATTCGTACCCATGTTTCTTGTGGTAGAATATTGAATGGTGAACCAAAATCAACAACCACCTTGTTGACCATCATTCCCTCAATCTCCAAGTAGACTCGTGGATCGCAATCTTTGTTGTTATACAAGAGGTGGTTTGCATCCTTGGTCGGTTTTTGACCATATTTGTATTCTTGCAATATGTTGAGTAGATCCAACAACCTACCTATCGATTATTTTTCTTTGAGGAGCTACAAAAATTCCTGGATGGTGTCTTCATTTCAACTCCTTGGGTTTTGTTGATCTTCTGTGGAATTCTTTAAGAATTTAAGGGCTTCTCTCATGATTTTCTCTTCTTTATCTAGGTTTGGGAAGTTGTTAGCCTTCTTTCTTTGGTAATTTTGTGGTTGAGTGTGAATATCTCATCCTGCATCCAACCTTGTAACAATACATCACTGTTTGGAGTTCCTAACCTCTTCCTTGGATACTGCATGTAGTAGATTCAAATTTTTTCTTGGTATGATTTTTTTGAGTACTATCAAATTGTCTTCTAAAGAGTGATCTCCAATGCCGCATATATTACAAAATTTCATATCAATTCTATATTTTATAGGGAAATATGCATTGTCGAGATCATTTTTCTAGCAATTAAAATAATATGGTCATCCTTGACCACCAAATCCACATCGGCCTCCTCGACCTCTACCACGACCACCGTAGTAATCATCTCTTCGACCATAGTTTTTTGTTTTATAGGTGGTTTATGTTTGGTATACTGTTTGTATATTATTCTAATTTCGAGCGTTTAGATGGCATTAGGATGTTCGGTGATCAGAAGCTTTACATATGCTGCACCACTTCGTGTTTTTAGATTATGTGGACAATCTTGTATACTATGATTAATTAGGCATTAACATATATTACAATATTTATGAGCTTATATTCGGTGGATGTTTGTTATTTTTGTGCACTCATTTAGGGGGAAATTATCCTTTGTATTTCCTTCCTCGGTGCATGTGGTGCACCATAATTCATTGCGTCATATAGATAGATTTTTTATTGTTTGTTGCAAATGTTCTATTTTTTCCTCAAGTCTCTCCATTGTCAAGGAATTCAATGGGCTATCATCATCTGCATCGACTCATTGTGACTTCTGTAGCATGTCTTCATAGTTGGTTATCTCATATAAGCATAGCAGAGAACAGATTATTGGCAGTAGCCTAGCTACATACCACTGGACAACAAGTTTTGATCGATCGCCATCAGAATTTGACTTAGGAGATCTTTGAATATCTTATCATATTCTCTTACTGACTCACCTGGTCTTTGTTTGATTTCTTTTAACTTTTGGGCTGCCATATGTGTGAAGTCTTGAATTTTAAAGAATGTTAAAAGGATATTCTTTATTTTTTCTTTTGAACGAGTTTTTTTTTATGTGTAGTTCATGAACCATCTTAAGGCGCGGTGGCACAACACAACTCTGAATTGAGCCATTTGTTTATCTTCATCTGTAATATTTGTTGCATCCAAAAACGTTTCACATATGAGCCAATGGCATTTTGGGTCCTCCTCTCCTTCATAAATCAGGATGTATTTGAATCCCATTTTGATTTTCTTGGTAGGAATGCTTGATTTTTTTGGTCTTTGAGCTACTACTTATTTCGACTTATTTGTCGAATCTTCTGGTTGGTTTTTTTTTGCGTATGACAATGGATGGTACTCAAGGAATAGTTGTTTCTTCTTGAGTAGAGAAAACACATCCTCAGTTTGAGAACTTTGATCTTTATATTCGACTAACCTTCATTCCAAAGCTTGCGTCACTTCCAGACTATACTTAATTTCTTCTCTCGATATTAGAAGTGGCAGGGGGGTCGAGTCAGTGAGATCCTTAATTTGGATAAACATATTTTCGACTTCATTTCACTCTCGCTCGACAATCAATGCATCCCGTAGGTTTCCCTAGTCGTCCATTCTGTACCATAATATTGCAGATTGGTTGTCAATATGCAACCTTTGTTGGAGAAATTATATTATCCATGGATTGGTTTCTAGTGTGGGATAAGTACATAAAGTTGTTCCATATTCTTTGTAATCCATACTTTTTGGTTCGTCAACCCATTGATGGATGTTCAATTGTGCGTCGCTACTTCTATTGGGTGTCGTCGTGACTACTACTGTTGCCAAATCTGGTCGATCTCTTTCTGACTCAGATTACTCACACACTCTGTCAAGATGACCCTCCCCATACATCTTTCTATTCAACTTTTTATTGTTCCACTGGTTACAAAGTTCTTCTCTTTTTTGTTGTCTTTATCCCATTCTATTTTCTGTATATCCACAAATATTTTATGGGCTTTCTTCCCTCTTGATGAAATTTAGGCTTGGGAAACACTACTTCTTGTTTTAGGGAATCTCACAGTTTCTTCCAACCCCCCATTTCCGACCCAACTTAATCTAATTCAGGAGAATTGGCCATATTTATTTCTTCAAGAAGTAATCCTAGGATTCTCTTGTATCTTTTCACTTTGTGTCAAGAAATGCTTCCCATTTTTCGTCTCTTTCTTGGAAGTTGTTATTTTGTAGCAATGTGCCTAATATTGGTTGGTATTCAACGGTGTCACCGAATCCCTTGTCGAGGAGGAATTTATGAAGAAGTTTTAGAACTGTGCAGAAAAATTCGTCGTGCAATTCAGTGTAGAATTTTTCTTTTATTTTGTTGAGAGACGTCAAATCTGTCTTGTTCTGAAATATAATCTCCGATAAATCTTTCAATCTAGTCATGCAGATTTTTTCTTCCTCCATTTGTCAACTATAGGCCTAACTTCTCATTGGGTGTTAGATTACGCATCACCTCATATATTAATGTGATGAAACAATGCTTCTGGGATATATTCAAGGAATATTTTTTGTGTCTTTGAAAGGAACCGCGACCTTGCTTTGGCTAGTGAGAGGTTATTCCTTCTTGCATAGTTTCTAATGTAGTTCTCAATTTTGGGCTCTTGCCACTCACGTATGTCTTGTAGATTTATCATTTATGTACACTTCTACATGCCCAAGTTCAGTACTACCGGAAACAGAACCAATGTTGTTATCTAGGGAAAAGTAGGGAGAAATACCAGTAGATCCTTACACAGAAATCATAGAGATACATGCATACACATAGATATAGGTAAGTACATACACAAGTAATGAGATCCCAAAGAACAATAATTTTATTATATGATAGAACAATAAAACACAATTACATATAACCTCCCATATGAAGTTATCTAAGCCTTCATGTTCTTGTCTATTTATACCTCTTCCAAGCAGTTGTAGCTACTTAACTTCTTGGTTCATTCGGTTCACAAAGACTTTGATCGAATTCTACTTTTAACTGTGTCATTCGACTGACAGGTTCTTAGTCGAACGTCAAGTCTAGTTGACAGGATCGACTATCCCCTACAAAAGTTGTATTTGGAAGTTAAAGAGAGGTGATTATTAATTATTTATTAATTAATTAAATATTTGGTTTACCCCGAGAAATAAAACAAGTTGGAAACTGAACAATCATCTCCTCATAGTTTAAATATTTGATATATATGTGATGAAGGCCTTTATCTCTCCATTGATTTGGTCTTATGTAGTTGTTGGTGGTGGTGTGTGATTCAAATACTTTTGCATGGCATCTATGAATGTAATAAGGCCCGAAAGAATAAGCCATTGAAATATAATAAAATAACAAGCCTCATGGTCAGATGTTCAGATTTCAAAAAATATCGTAGAGATGTACCACGGTGAAAACCCTATAGATTTCGGGAAATGTGTTTTGGAAAAATAGAGGATAAATGTCTCCTAAGGTAATCCATGATGAGGTTAATCTTGACATGTGAATTATGAATGGTAAATATCGATGAGGTTAATTCTAAAAGGTGAATTCTG
The DNA here is from genome assembly GCA_000966675.3 of Picea glauca. Classification (NCBI taxonomy): domain Eukaryota; kingdom Viridiplantae; phylum Streptophyta; class Pinopsida; order Pinales; family Pinaceae; genus Picea; species Picea glauca. The sequence goes on from JZKD02S1750082.1 coordinate 508,976, forward strand.
AATGGAATGTGGGAAGGTAAGGTATTTGGGGAAGACGGGATTTTGGGAAAATATGAGAGAATGAACTAAGGGGAAATATCTAAGGGTAAAATCCTGATGAGGTTGATTCTTGAATTTCCTAGGTCCACTCAAATTTGGGGGGAATAAAATAATAAATAAAATAAACAAAAAATAAATTTAATAAATAAAAATAAAAATTAGGAAGAAATAATAAAATACAATTTGAAACCTTGGGAGTAATGCATAAAAAATAAGATTAAAATGATATATATATATATATATATTGAAAAATCAAATGTGTATCTAACGTTAAGGTTTAAGCTATTATTAGAGTTCTTTGCATTTCACTAGATAACAATAGCATAAGATAAGATCACTGAGAAATACACAATCACAAGAGACACATCATTTATCCTAGGAAACCCTGATGGGGGAGAAAACCCAACAAAACTTCCTTATTATAGATAACCAATACAATGCCAAAAGATAACTCAAACAAATATAGAAATTTCTCTCCCAAGAATGCACCTCTCTCTCTCTCTCTCACTTTCTCTCTCTCTCTCTCTCTCTCTCTCTCTCTCTTCTCCAACTGTATCTCTGAAACTTGTCTCTCAATGAACAAGTGAGTGTGTGTCTAAGTGAGGTGCTTGCCTTCTTATTTATACAATTCTGGCACATGTGGAAGTGTCTCTTCAGTGGCAGGGCCGACTTCTTATTTTGGGTGGTTATAACCACCTTTAATATATTTTGGGGCCTCTTTAATATATTATGGGGCCGACTTCTTATTCTTCCTATTACAATTATGTTTTGACCAATTCGCAAAAGGGGATTTGTTCTTTTACAATAGCCGACATGATCAATCCACAATAGGGGATTGATCTAATGAATAATACCACAATAATAATTAGAATACACTTTGCAGTTACATTATTTCAACACTCCCCCTTAACAAGAAGGGTATTCTACAACAACATCAGGTGAGAGAGAGGATAACATCATCAACAACATCTTGGAACACTGACTGACGTATCTATAAATCATCAGAAGGTTTTCTCATCAACAACATTGTCATTATTAGTGGAATGAAATCATCATTTGCATCAATATGGATTAGTATAAAACTAATAAATTATCATCACAGGATGAGGCTAGTCTCATCATCACAACACGAGGTTGGCTCATCATCATAGCACGAGGATGGCACACTACACAACAATTAAGATGGAATCACAATACTAGAGTGGCTTTACGTCACAACAATTAAGCTAGAAGCATAGTACTAGGTTGGCTTTACGTCACAACAATTAAGCTGGAAGCATGGTACTAGACTGGCTTTATATCACAACAATTAAGCTGGAAGCACAGTACTAGGCACATCTCAACAAAACAATCTAGACTGGATTTACGTCACAACAATTAAGCTGGAATCACAGTACTAGGCATATCTCAACACAACAATCTAGACTGGGTTTACGTCACAACAATTAAGCTGGAAGAAAAATACTAGGCATATCTCACCACAACGATAAAGCTAGAATCACACTACTAGTCTGGCTTTACATCACAACAATTAAGCTAGATGCATAGTGCTAGACTGGCATAAGTCAACACAACACCACTCCCCCTTTCGAGGGAGGTCCTTTCGGACTATACCAAGCTTATCTTGAAAGTGCTCAAACTTTACATGAGATAGAGGCTTGGTCAACACATTGGAAACCTGTTCATATGTGCTAACATATTGAAGCTTTATGGCTCCTCTTTGCACCATGTCATAGATGTAATGATATCAGATCTCTATGTGCTTTGACTTGTCATGAAATACATGATTCTCTTTCATCTTTATGCAGCTCTGGTTGTCACATATGATCATGGTTGCTTCCATCTCTAGGTCGAATAGACCAGTCAATAACTTACGAAGCCATATAGCCTTCATAGATGGAAAAACACGCAACAATGTATTCTTTTTCCATTGTACTGAGAGCAATGTTGGATTGCTTCCTACTCTGCCATGAGATCATGGCTGATCCAAAACTGAAACAACATCTTGAAGTGCTCTTCCTGTCAGAGACACTTCCATCCCAATCTGAATCGGTGTACCCACTCAGTGTGAAATCATGATCTCCATCATAGATGAGACCACAATCTAATGTACCCTTAAGGTACCTCATCGCATGTTTTACAGAAACTAGGTGAACATCTATGGGTTCTACCAAAAAATGACTCAAGGTGTTCATGGCAAAACATATATCTGGTGTGGTGTTCATTAGGTACATCAACGATCCGAAGATTTTTCTATATAGTGTGGCATCAATCAATTCTGACAAAGTGTCGACCAGTAGCTTCACCTTTGCTTCCATGTGTGTATTCATGGAATTTCACTCCAACATGTCAAATATCTTCAGGATTTTGACTGCATACTTCCCTTGGTTAAGGAAGATCCTCTATGGACTCTGCCATACCTCAATACCTAAGAAATAATGCATTAGGCCAAGGTCTTTCATCCCAAGTTCTGAAGAGAGCTTCTTCTTACATTCGGTGATGAGATTTTCGTCTCTAGTTAAGAATAAGTCATCCAAATACAACAACAATATTATCGGCTCATCATTCATAACCTTGAAGTAGAGGTTAGAATCTTCTTTACTCTTGGTAAAGCCCAATCTTGTCATAAATTTTTCTATCCTACCATACCAAGCTCTAGGAGCTTGCTTCAATCCGCACATAGCCTTCTTCAACTTACAAACATGAGACTTCACGTCTTCAACTTCAAATCCTTGATGTTTCTCTATATACACTTCTTCTTCGATTACACCATTTAGGAAAGTTGTCTTTATGTCCATCCGGTGTAATTTCCTCTTCATCTTAGTTGTAAGGTCTATGATGGTTCTGATCAAAGTGTATGTGGCTACAAGAGCGAATGTCTCTTCATAGTTAATGCCTTCCTTTTGAGAAAATCCACGAGTGACAAATCTTTCTTTATACTTCTCAATACTTCCATCAGTAGCATGTTTTATTTTGAAAATCCATTTGGAAGATGCCACATCCTTTCTCTTCAGATTGGGAACTATTTCCCATACATCGTTCTTTATTATGGATTGGTATTCTTCTGTCATGGCATCGACCCTTTATTTCTTCTAAAAGGATTCTTTAAAGTAGGTAGGATCCTTCTCTAGGAGATCACACATCAAATCCATATAACTGGAGAATGGCTTAGGTCTCTTCACCTATCTCATGGTTCCTTCGGGAACACCATACTTCTCTCCATCTTGAATAAGCTCCCTTGCCCAAGCTGGATTTCTCTTATGGGAAGATCTTGCCCAAGGTGGCTTTCTTCCCATAAGCACATAGGAAGATCTTGATCATGGATCTTGGTCTTCACTACTTCCATTATCATTCTGTTCTTTCTTTCTCCTACATCGTTTTGTTGAGGATTGTAGGGAGTGGTGTGCTCCCTCTTGATCTCAACATCTTTGTAGAAGTTCACAAACTCTTTTGAGGCATATTCTCCTCCCTTATCTAACTTGAGTATCTTGATCTTTCTTTCGGAAATATTCTCTATCAAGGATTTGAATTCCTTGAATTTACTGAACACTTCATCTTTTGATTTCAAAAAGTACAACCATGTCTTATGAGAATAATAATCAATAAAAGATACATAGTATACATACCCATTGATGGAGGATGATGGAATTGGGCCACACACATCTGAATGAATGAGTTCTAGGACTCCTTCTGCTTTGTTGTCTCTCTTCGAAAAAGGGTTCTTGATGTTCTTCCCTTGTGCACATCCATTGCACATGCCTTCATGGTCAACCTTGAGTTCTATTAGACTTGTGATTGCTTTGCATACATATGGTAGCGCCTTGTAGTTGATGTGGGATAATATTCTATGCCAAAGTTCACATGGATTCTCAATAGCGTGGGTCATGGCAGCTTCTGAGTGACCCTTTATCTTATACAAGACACCTTCTTCTTTTCCAATGGCAATTACTTCTTTCAAGGTTTCTCCTTTAGCCCACATAAGAACTTCTCCATGTATAAAGGAAACTCTAAAGCCTTTATTTTATAAAGATGATATGGAGAGTAGGTTCTTTGTTAAACCTGGTACATAGAGTACTTCTGTCATCTTCATTGACTTCCTTGAGTTAAGATTGTAGTTTGATTTTACCACTCCCTTGATAGGGTATTGATAATCATCTCCAATTGTCACTTTCTGAGAAAACTTCTTTTCTGAAATGAAAGAGAGAATATCTCTTTGTCCTATCATGTGCTTGGAGGTACCACTATCAATGAGCCAAGTGTCCTCTCCAGGTGTTACCAATCTTGAGAGGGTTGAGATTAAGACATAGTCTTTAATTTGTTCTCTTAACATCTTTGCGGGTGGCTCTTCATCTTCAACTGCATGGGCATGGTGCCTCTTATTTTTCCTCTTGTATTCTTCTCGTCTTGTTGGACAATATCTCACAATATGTCCCATCTTATCACAATGGTAGCATTGGACAAATGAGTAATCTCTTTCCTTTTGTTGTCCTTTCTTCTGGAATCTCTTTGGATGAGATTCTTTATGACTAAATTTGTTTTTGGGGTCAGACTCTTTATGAGTTTATTTCCGGAAGTAAGACTTCTTTCTTCCTCCTTTGGTGTGAGTATCTAGGACTTGATCTTCATCTCTTTCTAGTAAAGCCTCACAGTTAGCTACTCTTGTTTCTTCTTGAATGCATTCTTCCCATAGACCATCAAATTTTAGTTTCTTTGTTCTAGAACAAATCATTTGGATGAATACATCTGGAGGTCTTGTGAGACCATTAAGGGCCATCATTATAAGTTCTTCTTTGTCTATAGCATCTTTGATCACTTCTAGTTTTTCTTTGAATTGGGATATTCTGGAGAAATATTCTTGGATTGATTCTCCTCTCTGCATCCTTGTATTCTTGAGCTGAGTTCTTAGATTCATCTTCTGGTTTATGTTATTTACTTCATATAGTATGCTTAGGGCATCAAAAATTTATTTCAGAGTCTTATTTGATGACACATAAGGGATCAAGTGATATTCGATTGAATTTGCAATGATTCTTTTGGCCTTGATCGTGTCCTTTTGATGCTTTGCTTTGTCTGTAGCATCGTCGGGTTCTGATACTTCTTCTTTGACGAATCTTGCTAGGTCATTCTCTTCAAGAATGAGACCAATACTATACTTCCACGCACAGAAGTTTTCCACACCTTCTAGCTTGTCAACAAGATTAGTGCTTGTAGACATATTTTACCTGGAGCTAGGAAAATATCCAAAAAATGAAAATTCTCAAAATCAAATTCTGAACTTACAAAGAGGTGTGCTTGGTTGAGGCGAGTATCCTGGTGTGGTTGGATCTGAGAAAATCCAACTCTTACCCCTCCAGACTTGATCTGCGGATTTCTGGACTGGTGCTTCTAGTTTTCTTGTACCTCTAGTACTCCTGTACTTCTGGTACTCTTACTTCCATGAAAGAAAGTTTTCCACACCTTCTAGCTTGTCAAAAAGCTTAGTGCTTGTAGACATATTTTACCTGGAGCTAGGAAAATGTCCAAAAAATGAAAATTCTCAAAATCGAATTCTGAACTTACAAAGAGGTGTGTTTGGTTGAGGCGAGTAGCCTGGTGTGTTTGGATCTGAGAAAATCCAACTTTTACCCCTCCAGACTTGATCTGAGGATTTCTAGACTGGTGCTTCTAGTTTTCTGGTACCTCTGGTACTCCGGTACTTCTGGTACTCTAGTTCTTTTGTACTTTTGGTACTTTGTGAAACTAGGGTTTCACTTTTTGGGAGATCTAGCCACTGAAAAGTTGCACTGAGGATGCCAAAGTGATCCTTGAGGAAGGACGTACTTTTCTAGATGGTTTTAGGGATGAAATACTTCATCAAAAAATTCCCTAATTTGCATGTACGGCAACAATGACGTTTTTCACTTTCTCTTGTGAAAGATGCTCTCTTGATCTTAGCTCTGAAACCATGTTAAGTTTTAAGATATTATTAGAGTTATTTTCATTTCATTAGATAAAAATAGAATAAAATAGGATCACTGAGAAATGCATAATCACAAGAGACACATCATTTATCCTAGGAAACCCTCATGGGGGAGAAAACCCAATTTTTTTTCCTTATTATAGATAATCAATACAATGCTAAGAGATAACTCAAACAAATACATAAAGTCCTCTCCCAAGAATGTGCCTCTCTCTCTCTCTCTCTTCTCCAATTGTAGCTCTGCAACTTGTCTCTCAATGAACAAGTGAGTGTGTGTCTAAGTGAGGCACTAGCCTCCTTATTTATACAATTCTGGCATGTGTGGAAGTGTCTCTTCACTAGCAGGGCCGACTTCTTCTTCTGGGTGGTTATAACCACCTTTAATATATTATGGGGCCGACTTCTTATTCTTCCTATTACAATTATGTTTTGACCAATTTGGAAAAGGGGATTTGGTCTTTTACAATAGCCGACATGATCAATCTGCAATAGGGGATTGATCTAATGAATAATACCACAATAATAATACACTTTGCAGTTACATTATTTCAACATCTAATTCTACGAGGAATTTGGGAAAATGTAATAAAAATATCCATAAATAAATAGTGAAATACAAATCCAGGACTTGGGGATTTTTGGGGAAATGCACATTAGGTAAATTTAATCCTCATTGTAAAAATTAATTTCCAAAGTAATAGTAAATCTTGGATTGAGTGGGATTAAAACTATGGGTAGATTTTGAAAATAAAATAAATAAATATAAGGAATAAAATAAAACAAATAAATCTATACAAATCATACATACAAAATAAATTCTAGACAAGGTTAGGAAAAATTAGGCTTGGTTCTGCATGGGTCAAGTTTCCATCACCGAGCAATGTTTTGTACCTAGAGATCAAAAGGTAAAACAAATATTATCATGAAAAATTCAAATAACCGGATGGTGAGTCTAGTAAACACATCATACCAAGATCCATATCGCATGAATTTGGGCAAGAAAAATAGCGAGTAGGAAATAGGAAAAGGGATGACATGCTACATGACACGTTAATGCCACGCCGACACCATAAAGGGTGACCCGTAGGATGAAAGGGAGTTTTGCGCTAGCCTGGCATACAGAATATGTCAATCCAATCAAAGAGAAATCCTAAAGGGAAAACGTGATGGTTGAAGTCTGATCAACTTCAGAATCCAATGGTTAGGAAGAATAAGAAACTAGGAAAGTGAAGTAATCTGATAACCCAAAGATATAATGGAGATCATCTAATTGGATCACAGGATAGGGATGCAGGAAATGCAATACAATAGGATTCGTGGAAAATAAAACTCGAAATGAAAACTTTGATGGATCCTTCATGTTAAGATAAATCTGATTGGCTCATCTAGTTTCAGGTTTTGGTAACTAGGATGAGAAAATCAATCTAAATTTCCAATGAGGAGATTCTCAATAGGTGGAACTAATATCCTTTCGGGCTTCCGATCTCAGTGGCAACAGTGAGAAAATGGTAAGACATCTCCCAATGGGCAAGATCTCGATAAGGTAAGTCCAATGGTCAAGGTTCCCAATAAGTATGAAGGTTCCATATAAGACACAAGGTTCCAACCATGGATTAGGTTTCGAGAAAAAAAAATGCAATAACATTCAGGCCTTGGAATGGAAGTGAAAACACAAAATAATGTATATGGTGATAAAATAAAATTTGGTTGGGGTTCGGGAAAGACAAGGTTGAATTCTGAATGTTGGGGTCAGTAAGGATCAATATCTCAATTAGAGAAAATATTTTCCAAGAGGAACATGATCAAGGTATTCCCATAAGCATTACAAGATTGAAGTAGTCAAGAAGAGAAATATGGGGTTTCCCAAGGCATACTTGAGTTTTTGATATTTTTTCATTAACTAGATGATCCAGGTGGATATCGGTGGCCACCCACCTTTTCCAGCTGGCTCAAAACAACTTTCTGACAATTTTTGTAATTTACTATTTTTAGCAATTTTTTAGGTCCTGAACTTCCGAAGCCGTTTTGAGGCCCTAATCGACGGCTTTTTTGGGTATCTTCCATCAGAAAATTTCATCATGGAATTTTCATCAAAAGTTGTAGTCCTCAGATATATCTTTCCAACAGGCTATCGTACGCCTAAAACAAAGATCCTATGCAAAAGTTACAACTCGGGAAGTTGATGTATTGACTTACCCAAATGGGGCCCACATGACTTTTGGCGCTTCATCTCCTAGGGTTAGGATTTTGAATGTCTGGGGTTTTTGACACTCCTGTTTATTGTAAAAAGGCCTTAAGATACTCATTGTAATCATCTTCTTTCGAATGAGCACAACCGTTATATCTCTTCTCAGAGATAAGCCACCACCATTCCAGCAAGCTTGTTTTCCGTTGCATTTTACAGTTTCATCTTATTTCCTTCTTGAATAGAAAGCCAATTTTATTGTATCTCTGTTATTCTGTGTTAAGCATCTATTAATAATCTGTATCCATTTCGTTCTTCTCATAAAATCCAGATCACTGGAAGCGTTTCTCTGGAGTTCCCTCTATGATTTGTGACCAGCTACACATGATATTCTTGAAGACTTGAAACAACAAAATAATCTAGTAAGAAAGTGACTTGGCAACCCTATCCCTGGAACCACAATAAGAATACAATTTTCTACACAAGGAAGAAGATACTTGATAGTACATTACAAAATTTAGATTCCTTCCCATCACCATTTTACTCATCAAAGGAAAAAGAGATAAAGAGAAAGGATTGTTCAAAAATGAGGAAATTAAAAGAATCAATTCTTTAGGTATAATGCATAAGCAAGATAATGAAAAGATGTCAATATGTTATTCATTCAAGCAACCAAATACTTATCAATGATGTCATGAGATGACATTTGAAACCGGAGCATAAGAATTATGGAAGTCCTTAAAAGAAAACTCATTCAAGGCATAAGATGGGACATCAAGCCTTACATTCAAATAAGATAAATAATATATCAAATCCATTACAACCAATTAGTGTAAAGGATCAAAACAAAACCTGTCAATCTCATAAAAAAAGGTCAAAGAAGTATCATAAATCAAAAGTATAATGAAAAATATCTGAAAGTACAAAATCAATGAGATTATCAATTGTGACAAATTACATCCCCAAGGATAAATCATCAATCAATATCTTATACCCCCAACTCCCTTAATGTAGGTAAAGAATAATTAGCATGCTAAGTAATGTGAGGTAGATGGAGTTTAAAGAAAAAATTAGATAGACACTTTACTTAACTCTTATATTACCAGTGCACTTGTCTATAGGCACATGTGTTCTCCCATAACTATTAGTCAATATCAAAATCCAAGAACTTCATGAAAATAATTCAGACATGGCAACCCATCAGCTGTATTTTCTACGACTTGTAAGAATCTCTTCATTGTATAACCAGAGTTGGCCTTACCCCACATTCAAACTCAAAAATTAATCCTTAGGCCAAATGAGGGAGTCAAAATAGCTCATGAAATATCAACAGTCAATTTGAAAGATGAGAACAACCTTTACAAGAGGAAAGGAAGAGTTGAAGCTAACCAAACTATGAAAAGAAAAGAAAACTAAACTAAATAAACTTGAAAATGAAAACGTTAGACATCAAAATAAGGCATATGTGCTTTGGATTTCCATGGTTTTTATCCTAATCTCCTCTGAAAACAAGGATGGGACCACATCATTCAAAATTAAAGTAGTTTTATTACCACCTATGACTACAACTAGACTATCCCATGGGTCTGGTAAAGAGAACAATAAACCAATACACTTATCTTCATTAGAAATATTAATATCAACAGATAATAACTTACTTACCACACTATTGAAGGAATTCAAATGTTCTATCACCGTGTCTCCATATTTCATCCTTAGGTTGTAGAACTTCTTGCACATGAACAATTTGTTTACTAGGGGCTTAGACTGATACAAAACCCATAACTTATTCCATAATTCCTTGGCTATAGCTTCCCCTGACACATTCAATAATACTGAATCTGAGAGACAAAGCTTGATTGTGCCCTTTTCCTTCCAATCCAACTTTGCCTAGTATTCTCTTGACATTCCTGAGGGTGTAGTACCTAGATCCATAGTGATCCATTGATCTTCTTACACCAACATCTCTTCCATCTTAAGTTTCCACAACTCAAAACTAGGGAAAATTTTAGGGGTTGTATTTCTCCCATGTATTAATTTCCCATGCGTTTTCCAAAAACAAAAAGATTTGCCAATTTTGATTTTTTCTAAAAGTGATTCATGCAAATTTTATAGAAGAAAATTACTTTACCTTAAAAATAGCCCAAATTTTCCCCGGATGGGGTGGTTTCTCGCTCACTTGACAATGGGGTTGATGGGATGTCGACACACCATCCCATTACATAGGTGACAACTACATGTACACATGACATGAAAGAACATAATCCTCATTGAGAGTGCAACATCATGGTTGTTAATTTTGAAAACACAAAGGGAAACAAGCATGAAGGCTAACATAGATATGGTACTTCGACTATAGGCAATCTCGTTAATGAAGCTAATGGTGGATTCCAAGAGGATGACAAGGTTGATCTCTCATATGAGGCTGATGCTTCATCCATATCCGAGTATTATGATGATCATCATGACTAGGATAAGCCAAGAAATTAGGGAACACTCGTAGAGAGAAGTAATGTGGGTTCTTAAGTGGAATTACATAAATAAGGGAGCTATGAAGGTTGTTATGTTGTCATATTGTTTGATTTCTGTGACTCTTGTTTTTTCCAGTTTTAATATTATCTCTCTGGTGTTTCTCATTCTCTTCCTCATGGAACCATGAGGACTAAGCCTCGTTCCACCCTTGGTCTATCATGAGGAGCATGAGAAACTATGGATGTTGTTGATTTCTGGGATGACTATGTTCTTGGGGAGGATCAGGAAACAATGCCAACGTTGGAGGAGGAAGTTAGGCTTGTTCATGAGTTCAAGGATGATAAATAAATTAAACAACAAGTTAATGGTTTAATTCCTAATATGGATTGCACTAGAACATGGAATTCAAATTTTTCCACGACCTTAGAGTTCTATTGGCACACTAAGACAATGGTGTCTTTGGGGATGCTTCCCAAGGAAAATGAATTCAGGTAGCTCAAGCACATAATGGAGACCTTGGAAGAACATAATGCATATACTCTCTCTATGGTCAGATGGATTTTCCAACGCCACAGTGGAATCTTCCATCCTCCGGCTGCAAACCAGTATGGAACCCCTTATGTTATAGTTCGGTTGGACGAAGGAGGTATGTCCTCTCCATAGGTTCACAATGCCAAGAGTTAATCCTCTTTTCATGTTTTTAGTCCTCTTTTATTAGGTTTTTTGTTATGAAATGTTTTCGTAAATCTACATGGCATTATGGGTTTTATATACAACAAATTGTCAAAATTATTATGTTTTTTAGAGCCTAGTTTCCCCTCTAGGGAAGACATACTCTTTAGCCTCATTTTGATTACATGAGACTATCATGGTCTCTCTGGAAACTGACTCTAATCAAGCATAGTTGTACATTGTGTTTATATTAGAATAGTCTTTCCTTACAAAAAAGAGTAGCCCAAATTTTATAGAAAATATATAAAATAATTAGAAATTTGAATATTTTTAGAAAAATATCGCCAAAACTTTTATACTTTTCATATTAACAACTAGTAATATTCACCAAGGTTTCTACCTTCTGAGATAAATTTCCATCCTTAAAATTATCCTTGCTCAAAACTTTGCCCATTAAATTTCTCAATCTTTATTTTTGAACTGCATGCCATTTCTTTTCACCGTAAGAATCGATACTGCAGAGCTCCCACTGTAACACGATTTATCATAGACTCAAACCAAACCCTTGACCACTAAGGCATCCCCCTAAACCCAATAATTGCTATGATACCAAATGTAGATTTTAACCTTGTACAATTAGTTATTGGGAATAAATTCTTAATAAAAATAGAAAAGATATAATGGCACACACACACACATTACATAGAGATTTTACCCTGGAAACCCAAACCAGAAAAACCAACAACTTGTTTAGAGTCGCACCTCTAATTATTATTCATGATACATATTCATTATTTACAACATATATAATCCATTGACCCAGATTAGTCTACAACCCTGATTCCTTAACCAAAATTAGAAAACCATCAACTAAAATCATGTGCTGAAAAACAACTAAAAAATCGCCAAAAACAAATTTGGGGCCTCTGCCCCCCTGCAACCCCCAGGTGACCCCCCCCACGCACCTGATGCAATGAAGATACTAGGTTTGTTCATGCAAAGAATATAACACATACCCAACACTTACATGTTACAAAAGTTACTCAACAAGAACAATGTAAGTGTTGGGTATGTAAGCCCACATCTCAATTTCTAGAACCGCTAACCTCACACACTGATCCACCCCATATTTAGGAACCATCTCGCTTGAATACCCCTTTTGTGAGGACGAAACAAAGGTGCATTCAATATCGCAAGGGAAAATTTAGGATGGTGGTAGGGGAGGACGTCTCGATGGAAAGTACTCTAGACTTATTGGGAAAAGTAGTTGTGGGCCACTTTTTCTATAAGACTATCCACCCCGAATTTCTTAAGCGATGGATGGATGAATCATAGACTCTAGTACTTGGATATAGGCTGATTTTTCATGTTTTATATAGGGGCTAGTTATGTTTCCTCTTCAAATCCCTAGAATATATGTCTTCAATTCTCAAGTGATACTGAAGTTAGGGTCATTCGGGTTTGGTTCTTCAAGAATGTGGAATTCATTTTGACCCCAAATGTGAACCAATTTCTTCTTTATTGGTGTGGGTTATTCTTCTCGGGCTTCTAATGATTTTCTGGCATGAAAATATCCTGGAGTACATTAGCAACAAAGTGGGTAGATTTTTCAGGTTGGAAAACGATTGCAATACCAAGACGGATTACGGGTGGGCTTGGGTGCAGGTGAAGGTCAATTTGAAGGAAGGATTACTTGAAGAAATTGAATTGGTTGTTGAGGGATTTACTTGGTTACAAAGGATAGATTATTGGTGGATATTGCTTCAGGTTCCATAAGGTTGGACACACTCTGGACCGATTATGTTTACCCTCTAGAATGTGGATGTCATTAAAAAAGGTATGGAAACCAATGGTAGTGCATTTGGAGACTCACAAAGTGGAACAATTGATCGAGATAGACCACCCATTGACTCATCCATCTGAGAAGGAATTAGGCTCGTTGGGGCAAGATTTGCAGTTAAGGCCTTGTTTGACTAATTCTCTGGAAGCTATGCTTTGTAAGCCCCTATGTCCCCCTATTATTTCTTCAGTCGGAGCTTTGGATATTGAAAATGATTCCCTTATCCCTAGGTCACTTTTGAATCCCTTCCTGCCATTCTCGATTATGGCTATGGATGTCCCCTCTAGTCCTAAGATGAGTGTTATGTAATCAAATGCCTATTTGTTGCATGATGAGGTTTTTCATGCATAAACACAAGTTCCTAATACTTTGTCTCATGGACTTGTTACAAATTCCAGTAAAGGGGAGGGTATTCAGAGACAACTTGTAATTTCAAAATATTTTGGGTTAAAAATTTGTGCTATCCCTTCGTTCTCTTTAGGTATCTACTTCTCTCCCAACTAAAACCAAAAGTGGATGGAACCATTAGAGGGGGTATTTCTATGGATAATACGGTTGGGCCCCAGGTGAGATGAAAATCTCACCATTATTTGGCTCAATCACAAGAAAAAAAGGATATTAGAAGTGGTAAGCAAACCACTATTCTCTGGTCCCTTAGAGAAAGGAATGTTTGTGTTAAGGGTGAGTTGTGATCTACATGTATTTCAACGTTCATGGGGTTGGGGGTGCCACTAATAAGATAGCCCTCAAAATAATGGTGAAAATTTATGCTCCAAATGTTATCTTGCTTCAAGAAACTATGTGCATCATCTCTAAGGCTGCATAGACTCTTTTTCCTTGGCTTAAGGATTAGTCATTTTTGTCTCTTGATTCAGAAGGTCACTTTGGGGGTCTCATGATAGCCTAGAGCCCTGAACTAAAGGTTGACTCTACCTCTTTTATGAACTTTGGTATTTTGGTTGACTTGAAAGTATGGGATTTGGCCTCTTCTTTCCATATAATGAATCTCTATAGCCCTTATACAAAAAATGATTTTGGGAAGAACTGGCTTCCTCTGGAGTCCTTATTAGTGATAATTTCATGCTTGGGGGAAACCTTAAATTCACCTTATCCATTAGATAATTTTGGAGCTTGCACCCTCGTAGAGACCTGTTGGAAGGATTATTTTTGCACCTCTTAGAATATTTTCACCTAGTAGATCTTGAGCCTCCAAATATCTTCCCTACTTGGAGGAATGGAAGGAAAGGTGAGGAAGGGGTTTCTAAACACCTATATATATTCTTGATTTTTGAATCCCTAGTGGAAGGTCCCTAGACTTTGAAAACTTGGATTGGCTCTAGAGGCATTTCGAACCACCTTCCCATTTTTATGAAAATTGAATCCAAAGAGAGAAAGTCTATAACTCCCCTAAAGTTCAATCATTTATGGATAATAGAAGAATATTGTAGGAAATTAGTCTATTCAACATGGATTCACCTTCACAATGAAGTTGTCTCGTTGTTTATGTAGCAGTTCCACAACAACTTGTAGAATGTTAAAAAAGTTACAAACGAGTGGGCGTCAAATTTTAATCAATGGTCCCAAGCATCACTTAAGGAGACTGTGTTCAAGATTGACTCCATTTTCAAAGCAAATAGATCTGGTATTTTCTCAGATGAGGAGGCATCTTCCCTGAAGCCACTAATGGACCTCATGGCTAAGGAAGATGTTACTTGGAGGTTAAAAATATGAGTTTTTTGGCTTGCTGAAGGAGACAATAACCAAAAACAATTTCACAAGTATGCAAATTTCTAGAAAAATCTAAACTCAATATGGGAGGTTTCCAAACAAGATGGGATATTGGCTAAGACTTTTGAGGAAAAGGAATAAGTGGACAAGATTCATTTTAGATCCTTATTCAAGGAGTCGACCATCTGTCCTATCGAGGAATTTTCAGAAGTTCTCAGACTGTTCCCAAAGGTCTTCACTAAAGAGATGAATGAAGCATTGGAAGTTGAGCTCGAATTGACCCTCTTCTCCATGAAGAAAGGAAAAATCCTTGGTCTGAACAAATTTTCAGTTGAATTTTATATGAGTTTTTTTTAACTATTGAAAGACGATCTTCTGAAGGTGGTATGGAATCCAAACGAAGTGAGAAATTTTGGGTGCGACGAACTCAACGTTCTCATCCCTTATTCCTCCCCAAAATGACACAATTGAATTCAATGGCTATCGTCTAATTTCATGCTATAACATGGTGTATTAGGTGGTATAAAAAATCATAGCAAATAGGATTAAACCTATCCTATGTGAAATCATTTTTAGGAACAATTTGGATTCCTCTTTAAGCGCAAAATTCACGATGCAGCGGCACTAGCTCAAGAGGTGATGCACTCTATTAAAACATTCAAAATTCCCTTAGTCTCACTTGACTCAATTTTTATAACGCCTACGACAAACTGAGTTGGACATTGATTTATTTGGTATTAATTTAAATGGGGATGAAACTTGCCTTTATCAATTGGATATTGAGGTTCATTCAATTTGCCTCCTTTGCATATTTGATCAATGACCCCCCTTCCAAATTCTTGGTAGCTTCATGGGGGATTATATAGGGGTCCCCTCTTTCCCCTTTTCTTTTCCTCTTGGTTGTGGAAGGGCTCAATAAAATAATGATTAAAGAAAAGAGTCAAGGAAATATGAAAGGACTTAAGGTCTCTCCCACTGAAATTGTTTCTCACCTCCTTTTCGATGATGTCCTCCTGTTTGGTGTAGGTTCTCTTCAAGAATTCCAATGTATCATATGCATCTCAGACCTCTTATGTCGAGCTATGGGGATGGAAATAAATGGGTTGAGGTTGTGTGTGCACTATTCATTCCCTCAAGAATATTTGACTCCTATCCTAGAAACCACTTTACCCTTCTCAAGAGAAAGTGTAAAAGAGGGCTTTAAGTACATGGGCTTCAATCTTAAGCTGAATAACTATGGTTTTAAGGAATGGTTGTGGTTGTACAAAAAAATTGAAGCCCAAATTTTGTTGTGGGTTAACATGTGGTTTTTCATAGGAGAAAGGTTGATCCTTATTAAATTGGTGTTTCAAAATATATCAGCCTATTGGACCTCTATTGAAAAAATTTCGAAGGGAATTTTAACTAAGATTCGAAAAAAAAGGTTTTCAATTCCTTTGATCATGTAGTCATGAACATGATGAAGTCCCTTTCGTAAAATGGTCCTTTCTATCTTATCCTAAGAGCACGGGGGGCTGGGGGATAAAAAATCCTTGTTTATTTAGTCAAGCTCTTGCAGATAAAAGCCTTTGGAGGCTTACCTAGAATGCGATGCTTTGGGGAAGGGTAATGCAATCTAAATTCTTGAGAAATCTCTCTATTGAAGACTGGTTTCACACACCTATGAATTCATCCAAAAATAGCTTGATCATATGGAAATATTTCATAGATGCATTCCCTTTAGTGGGAAATTAGACAGTATGGAGGATTGGGAATGGTAAGAAAGTTTGAATTGGAGAGGATCTGTGGGTTGGAGCAGACGCAGATTATACAGTCTCTAATGATAAATTACATAGATTATAGACTCTCTAATGATGTTTAGATAATCCTTTATAACCAAGATATCTATTCCCTATGGGATGTCAAATCCCAATTTCATAATCGTATTGGGATATGTGGGTCGAAATCAAAAGCCGAGATGGGATTGATCGGTGAGTATGTTGAGGAATGGAACATGTCTATTGGTAAGTTATGCTCAAAGAATATCAAGTTGGTCGAAGAGGACCAATACTCCCTGGTTTGGTCAAATATTGTATTTTCTGGTGAGTTCACTACCAAGCTCATATACAAAGATCAAATGGAATCAAATCCCTATGGGCCTTCAATGTGGTGGTGGGAATGAGTTTGGAAGCTCCATGGGCCGGGGGGGACTGAAATAAAAAAACCACCCTTTGGCTTGCACTCAAGAACAAATTGTTAACATGGGATAACTTGATAAAAAGAGGATGGATTGGACCCAACATATGTGTTCTATGTTGATAAGAGGCGGAAACTATTTTTCTCCTTTGTGTATCCTATATGGAGCCTCCTAGCCAAAATTTTTAATCCACAAGTGTATGGGAATCATAATGGTCTGGACCTCTGTGTTCAAGATTGGTTAAATGATGTCGCTATGGAAAGTTATGACTCCTTTCCCTATCATTTTGTTTATTATATCTGGTGGGCTCATAATAGGAATATGTTTCGGGATAAACATATCCTAGTTGATTTAGTTGTTGGTTTAATCGAAAAAATTTCAAAATAATTTAAATGTGAACCCAAGAGGAGGAAAGTGAGGCTTCCCACTATGTCGTCTCTGGATTATGAGACTCTCTAGGGGTTTTTAGATGGGGTCATCCAAGGTCATCCCCGAAGGTGTGGATTCGGCATGATTTTTCATGTAAATTCACATCATTTCTTCTATATAAGATATGCCCCTAGACTAGGCTCCAACACCAAGGTATAATTCTTAATGTTATATGCTCTGGTTTATTTTTGCAAATTTACGAGGGATACATAACCTACAGGTCTTGGGAGACTCACAAGTTGTTATCAGTTGGGAAAATGGAAAAACAATGGTGGATATCTTATGTTTGCAATCTATGTCGTGTTACGAGGAAAATCTCTCTATGGCTAGGGGTAAACCACAACAGACGAAAATGACTGTAGAAATCAACTCTGATCTCAAGTATGCTGTATAAAAAAATATGTTAGCAAGACAAGATAAAATGCCTACCTGGTCCACACGTTTGATGAATTCCACTGTTGAGCACTTGACCTAAGGCAATATACCTGCAACTAGTCCTCAACAACCAAGCAACACAAGCATATGGTGATAATAGATAATCTTAGCACATTCAATAGCATAATCCATCAATATTCATAACAAATATGCCCATGGAATAACAATTCAAATATTTGCAAGATATCAATTGGACGAGAAAAGAGAATTTATATTAATATGTAATCAATAGAAGTGAATGAGTTACAAACTTCCGCATCGACACAGTTCGGAACCGAGAAAGTAAGTTCTTTCCAGCTGGGCCTCCACCACTTCAATCCTCCACCAAAGGAAAACTCATATAAGAGAGACAATGAGGTTCTTAATCAATAAGGGAAGATCTCGGGGGTTGAACAATGTGTTCAAATTTAAAGAACAAAGGGATGCAGACTCAATGTGAAGTGAATAATTTCTCCAGAGTAACTTTGCTCTCAAAGTTGAATTCTTTCTCCTCTTTTCCATAGCTTGGTTTTGGCCCATTTATAGTCTTCAAGTGGAACTAAAAGGTCGAGTCAAAACGTTTCCAGTATATGGAAGGCCAAGGATCATTGATCTCGTGACATGACATGGAAACCCGACACCATTTTTTTAATTTTCGGCATAAATACCGATGCACGCGGGCTGTAGTGGTGCAACCTACATATACACATGTTGTGATATAGGCTGGGCACATATATGTGGAAAAATCATGTTTTTAGCTTTGAGATTTGCAAAAAGGGATTTCAAGTCTGCATAGGGAAATGAAAAAAGACCCTCTATGCAAGATTGCATGAGGTGAAGAAAATCTTGCTATAACATGTTGTCTCAGACTCATAGGCTTATTCAAGAGTTTGAATGGAATTCTTTCACACATATTTATCGTGAGCTAAACCAAAAGGAAGATCAACTTACCAAAGAAGCACTGGATTGTTGCATAGACTCTTTCTCTGTTCACGACACGATGGGCAAGAGTCCGAGAGCATGGAGTTTCACTTTTAGTTATTTGGTTTATCTTGAGGTAAGCATTGGAGAGAACCTATAGTGGTTAGGAATCGATCTGTATGGTATTTTAGAAATTGGATATTAGATTTTTGTTGATATCTATAATGTAATTAATACTATGTAATGAAAAAAATAGAATGATAGCAAATGCCTAGTTTGTAGCCACCGGTTTCCTTTTTAAAAGTGTCTAGATTGAAGAGTCCTCTCAAAAGACCTTATGCATATTCTTTTTTGAAATATAAAGTTTTTATTTAATATATATATATATATATATATATATATATATATATCCTATTGGGTAATTCTCATAAATTGTCAAGAGAATTTCCAAAGAGAGATTCCATTGGTTTTTTTGAATATAAAATTCTATATATATATATATCCTATTAGACCTTATGCATATTCTTTTTTGAAATATAAAGTTTTTATTTAATATATATATATATATATATATATATCCTATTGGGTCCTACTCATACATTGTCAAGAGAAATTCCAAAGAGAGATTCCATTGGTTTTTTTGAATATAAAATTCTATATATATATATATATATATATATCCTATTAGGTCCAACCAATATACCTCGTCAACATAGATTCCATTGGTTCGGAGTGGGCATTATGGAAAAGCCAAAACATTTATTGTGGAATATAAAGCTAACGTATTATAATTWTATATATATACTCAATTGTACTTTTATAATCCACTCTACTCTAAAGGATATATATATATATATATATATATATATATATATATCCTTTAGAGTGGATTGTAAAAGTACATACAATTGAGTCGTAGATAAAAGGGTTCATCAAATAATGACAATGGTAGACAATATTGAAATCTGAGAGACAAAATGTTTATCATGGGCCACTTTACTCAAATTATGAAAAAGTGGAATGCCCACATCCATAAAGCAAAATGAAAGAGTTGAAAGATATCAGATGACATGAAGGTACCCGTGCAAAACCCAGTCACATTCAAAAGCACAAAAGAGACAAATGTGGCCCTGAACAGCGCTGAGATTCGGACCCCAACTGAGTTTGACCCTCCGCAAGTGACCCTGTGGAGAGTAACACATTTTCAGACGATGGAACCATCTCAGTGCCAGCAGAGTTCGGGCTAAATCTACTATTTATAAATAGTCGACCAAAGCGAGGCAAGGCACGGCACAGCGGCTATTCTAAATTAAAAATAGAGTAGTTTAAACGTTCTAATTTTTGAGGTTTTTTGGTTATTTTTTTTGTTTGATTTTTCTTGAAATTTTGTTATGAATGGTTGGATCTGTAAATTTGAGTGGCTAAGTTTATATAATTCGAGTACTTCAAAGTGCTCCTAAAGTTTTTCAACACGTGGAATCCATTTATACATTAAAAAAAAACAATTTAAACAACAGAAAATAGAAATTTTATCCAAATTTACATTACCTAATTCCAACCAATCCCTAAAAACAAAAAACAGAAAATAAAATTCTGAATGAATAATAATAAATTCTTGGTAGATGATCCTCCTCATTCAATATGTATCCATCAATCGCTCAATCAATCCTTATGGCCATTCCAATTTGAATCGTAAAATAGGAATTTTCCTGTGTTAGCAGTAATTTTCTCGTGTACTCACCGCTGATTCTTCATCAAGAATTCTGCCTTTTCTTTGGATGGATACATTGTGATTCAAAGGCGACAGGTATGTTTCACGACTCGTACATAGATATTAAATGAAGCCTGTGGTCCATGAGTGGTGTGCTCAACTCTCACTGACTGACGTTAGTTGTATCTTAATTTCCAACTGTAAGTCTGTTAATGGCCTTATCCATCCAACATAAATACGAAACAGCTTTGACGTGAGGCAAAGGTACAATTTCATCACCGACAGTTGCTTTACTAAATTCACTACACAGCCGTGTATGTAAGGTGATATAACAGATATTGGTATCTTTTTCTACAGTGGTAAAGCATATCATAACTCAGTATCTATATGTCATCAATAGAGTATGGGCGATCAATAACCAGTTTGTTCGGCAGGATTTAATGCTGCGACAGGTGATATATATACTTTTGGATATATATACTAAGACAATTTGATGGTATATATACCAGTCTCAGGCTGGTTATTGATCGCTCAGAGTATGTATATGTGAATCAGTCCTGAGGACAGTTATTTCTAGCTGCTATTAGTTAATGCGAGCTGACTCATCACACTTAGCAAAAGAAAACCACATAACCTGGAATAACCTGCTGCTGGTTAGTATGGAGGCAGATTTTCACTTCTGCCAAATATCTTTGGATCTTGGGCTGTTAACTTGTTTCCTTAAGTCTGAGAAAGTCTAGCTCTTAGCCAAACTAAAGCAGTTTTTAAATAACAAAAGTTAATAATTACATGTGAAAGTTGTTATATTATACTTTTTAAAAATTCAATATTAAATATTTTTAAAAATAATTTTGCAATAAGAATCAATATAGTTTAAGATTGGTTAATAACTCATCTTTCTTGGTTTGTAAAAAAACAGAGGTTAACATTTAAAATTCCAAAATTATTTCAGGTGACCTGGTTTTCCTTGAATGAAAGTGATTTTCCAACCAAATATGCTTTTCTCAAAAAAGTCAATTTTCCATCACTATTCTACTCTTACTCTTATATCTACAATTCAACACACTCTTTTCTTATCACTTAGCTTCTCTTGTCTCTTAAGATGGGTGGAGTGTCCACTCCTAGTTGACAATGGAGTTATGACAAGTTTTGTCACATAAAACAAAACTTATCCTTACAAAAACACTAAGATAAAAATATATAGAATTGGTCACATCAAAATTAAAACATTTAATGGGAAATAATATTTTTTGTTTTTTAATAAGGGAAAAGGATGCTTGCGGCGCTCTGAGGAAACCCTAGTCCCATTTTGGTGCAGACTGCTGCCGACCAGACGCAGAACACCCGCGCGGTGATTTTTCAGCAATGAGAGAAGGCCATTCAGCTCCCACTGACATGCCAGAATGGGCACAGAAGAGGGGGGGCAACCCCTCTCATACTGCAACATCACCGCCAATGACCGCTCTGGTACCAGAGCGAAACGCCCCACATTCGAGCAGCCCCTGTAAGTACGCGAGCAACTTTTGGCCAGGGAACAAGGCCTCAGGAAGGAAATGGAGACGGAAGCGGGAACATCCCATCCAAAGTCACCTCGAGGATGGGAGCCGGGCAAATGCATTCCACAAATGGAGAAAACACCACGATACCTCATTAGCTCAACCAGAGTAGGAGAACACACACAATTCATGAGAGAGAATGCCCTTATTGGCAAGTTCCTGGGACTCTGTCCAACAGAGAGGGATCTCAACAAATGGATCAAGCACTGGTGGAACCCCAAAGGGGACTATGAGGTCCAACTCAGCTCCAAAGGCTTCTTCACAATCATTCTATACAATCTAGAGGACAAGGACAGGATATTTGAAAATGGGTCATACTTCTACAACTCAGCAGGGCTATTCTTACGCTTCTGGACTAAAATATTTAGCCCAGACAAAGAAGACTTCACCATGGCCCCTGTATGGATCCGCCTATATTCCTTACCGCAAGAGTTTTGGCTGGAGGAGATTCTAATGGGCATAGGGAACACTCTGGGACAATATGTTAAAGCTTCAGAGGCCATAAGACAACAAAAATATACTTCATACGCCAGGATCTGTGTCTACGTGAACATCTCCAAGGCACTCCCTGGAGTGGTGACTCTCGAATACCAGGATGAGGACTGGCAACAAACTCTGGACTACGAGCACATTCCCTTTCGCTGCAGGATATGTCATGAGCACGACCACCTCTTCAGAGACTGCCCCCTGATCAAACCAGCCACCAGAGAAAATGACACCACACAGAAAAATGGCTTCACCACGGTTGCGACAAAAAAGAGAAACCCACCAAAGAGGCAGATCCCAGACTCCAGACAAAAAATCCCAACCAAAAAACTCTTATGAGATTCTGAATCAGCTGCCAGAAGATGAAGAAATCCAAGACCCACACAAGGATTTGCAATAGCCTCAAGAAGACACCCCAAATCCTTCCCCCCCTCCCCAAGGTTGTGAAGCCTACACAAAAGAAAGAGGAGACGGGGATGGGGACACCCCAATGCAACTGGACGATAGAGATCTAGAAGGCATAGATCTTGAAAAGCTCGAGGAGGCCCTGAATAAAAAGGACCTACAGACCCTTCCTGAAGAACAACTGCGCAAGGCACATAAAGTATTTCTCAACTCCTTAGCAAGATCCACAACACGCTTGGGTATAGAAATAGACATGAGCTCAGGCTCGAAGAGAGTCCTCCGAGAGAATAAAAGATGAGGGCAAAAAAAAACGCAACAACTGATCAAGGAGGCAGACAATCTCATGATAAATTCAGGTCAGATTCACAAGCTTTCGGAGGGATACCTCCACACAACACCACCCTCTTAATGATGAAGATCATCACCTGGAACATTAGAGGACTCAATGGTAGGTCCAAACAAAGGATCCTCCGAGACTGTATCAAGGCAGAATATCCAGACATTCAAATGTTACAGGAAACCAAATGCGCGGGAACAGATGCTGAAACCATCTTTCAGCGTATCTGGAGAGAATGCAACTCCATATCAAAAAACTCCACAGGAGCCGTAGGAGGCCTTGCTATCCTCTGGAACCCATCCAATATCATTATCAACAAACCCTTATCAACTGTAGGTACAATAACGGCTCACTTCAAGGTCATTGGCTCGAATCAGGAAGGCGCCATCACTAATGTCTACGGCCCCCACAGCCATCAGGACGAAGACAAACTCATGGAGCGGCTCGAACTAATCAAGAATCCGGCGACAACTCAAAACTGGATCTTAGAAGGCAACTTCAATATGATCCTCTCGCTGGAGGAAAAATCAAGAGGCACCAAAAAACTAGAGCAAGACAATGGTAAGTTCAAAACTCTCATTGATCATCTAAAGTTAGTCGATATAGAAAATAGCAATGGCACTTTCACCTGGTCCAATCGTAGATCGGGCAATCAACACATTGCATCTCGACTGGACCGCTTCCTGGTCACTGAGGAACTAATGGATACATGCTCTTATCTGGAAAGCCTTATTCTACCAAAATCCGATTCATACCACTGGCCTCTTGCTCTTAATCTAGACACGACAGAGATACCCAAGTATAAGCCCTTTCGCTTCGAAAAATTCTGGCTCTCACACCCAAATTTTCAGCAGCTAGCCAAATCTTGGTGGGCACAGGTGGAAATAGACCATGGTTCCAGTATGTACAAATTCCAGCAGCGCCTCAAAAACTTTAAGCAGTTGTTGAAACATTGGAACAAGAACAACTTTGGAAACATACTTCAAAGCATATGGAACATAGAAAGCAAGCTAGTGGAGATCCAAAAAACCTTCATTTTTGGATCCAGAACCATCGAACTAATGAGAGAGGAGGAGAAGCTCCAAGAACAATTAGAAGAAAGAAGAAAGCAAGAGGAAATTCTATGGAAGCAAAAATCCAGAGTACAATGGTTCAAGTAAGGGGAAAAGAATACAAAATTTTTCCATAGAGCTATGATGCACCGGTTCCACGTCAACATAATAACTCACTTAGAGGACAGTCTGGGCAACCCAGTGAGAGAACACCCTAAAATTGAGGCTGAGCTCATCAACTACTACCAGGACCTTCTAACGGAAACCAAGGAGGACATAACGGAACCCATACAAAGAGTCACCAGACACATACCTTCACTGGTAACCTCTGAGAAAAACGCTACATTAACATGGCCCATTACCCAAGAGGAAGTGGATCAAGCAGTAAAAACCATGCCTCTCGGAAAGGCCCCAGGCCCGGATGGGTTCACTACTGATTTTTTCCACCACTGCTGGGACTTGGTCAGAAAAGAAGTTTGGGAAGTAGTAGAGGAATCGAGAGCATCAAGCTTAGTCCTACCGGCTCTCAATGCCACCTTTCTCACCCTCATTCCGAAAGAAGAAAGAGTCACAAACCCTAAACAGTTCAGACCCATAGCCCTCTGCAATGTCATCTACAAAATAATAACGAAGGTAGTAGTCAATCGACTCAAACCTATTCTGACACATGTCATATCCAAGGAATAGGCAGGGTACGTAGAAGGAAGACAAATCATGGATAGCATCATCCTGGCTCACAAGGTCATCCACTCCCTCAAGACTTCAAGGACCCCAGGTATGCTAATCAAACTTGATCTTTCAAAAGCTTTCAATCAAGCCAATTGGAAATATCTTAGAGTTGTCTTATAATCTTTTGGTTTCGATCAGTGTTGGGTAAATTGGATCCTAAATCTCACCTCCTTAGACTTCTTCTCCATCCTAGTAAATGGTGTCCCATCCAAACCTTTTTCACCTTCCAGGGGAATCAGACAAGGGGACCCCCTCTCGCCCTTCCTGTTTGTACTTATGGCGGAAGGCCTGGGAAGGTATATCAAGGCAGTAGTCATCGATGGCTCCCTCAAAGGCCTGCCACTACACAACATTAAGCCAGCGCCGTCTCATAGTCAATTTGTTGATGACACCCTCCTTCTGAACACCCCCACGGTCTAGGAGGCCAACAAGCTCAACTCCATCCTCTCTGACATTACTGAAGCCTCAGGCATGTCTCTTAACTTTGACAAATCCAAACTCTACTTTTTTAATACACCGGCTTCTGTTCAACTTCATATTTCCAGACTTCTAGGAATACCCAGGAGCTCCCTTTCGTCCAATTATCTAGGTGTTCCCCTCACGGGGGCAACTGCCAGATCCATTTCCTGGGATAGCCTTCTCCTTTCCATCTCCAACAAGATAAGCAATTGGACGTTTATACCCCTCAATATTGCCTCTCGGCTGGTCCTCCTCAAATCCGTTTTGCAGGCCCTACCTACTTATCTCTTCACCGCCCTGGCTGCTCCTAAACAAGCTATTAGAGCCATCAGAAACCTCCAGAGAAACTTCCTCTGGCATGGTCACCAACCCAACAAGAAATGGTCTCTAGTAAACTAGGACAGACTCTACACGCCAAAAAGCCAAGGAGGATTGGGACTTCGGGATCCAGGGAAACTCAATCAAGTAATGGGAGCCAAAATCTGGTGGCGATGGCTAAAAAATCCAACAGCTGCTTGGGCACAAATGAGGAAACAAAAGTATGCTCCCCTCACACCAGATAATCAGTTAATCAAGCACAATAACCAAATTCAAGGTTTCAATATCTGGAACACTGCATGGAAAAATTGCACATTGGTCCAGAACCATGCCTTTTGGGAGGTCCGAGATGGAGAAAGTGCAATGTTTTGGCAAGACTCATGGCAACAATTCAAACCCCTAAACGAAATGGAGGAGCTATCCAATCTCAAAAGAGCTCTCAATCAACACACCTCCCTAAGGGTTAAGGACCTTTGGAAACCTCAAGAACAATAACATCTATGGTGCCAATGGAAAACCTCTAATCAAGATCTCGGAGTCCCAGAAAATCTGAATCTGCAGAGCTAGCAATTTCAAGCCAACCGCCGAAAAATACCCAAAAGAGAAGGGTCGGACATTCTAAGATGGGGGTATTCCACAGCTGGCACTTTCACAATAAAAGAAGCTTACTTCCTACAGGCCGATCACCAAGGTAAAAACAAGGAGCCCATATGGAGCAAAGTCTGGAACCCCGCTCTCTGGCCTAAGGTTTCCACCTTCCTGTGGCTGGTGGTGCACAATCGAGCCTTAACCTGGGACAACCTCATGAAAAGAGGCTTCATTGGACCATCCCTCTACATTCTCTGCTATCAACAAGAGGAAACCAAAGAACATCTTTTTAATGGATGCCACTACAACCAACAAATCTGGGACCAAGGAGCGCAAATAATGTGCAAATCCAACCAACATCGGAGCAACATCAATGACACAATCGAGAATTGGGACCATATCACCTACAACAACCCACTTCTGAATCACATCTGGCAGCTTCTACTAGGATTCATTCTCTAGCAAATTTGGAAGGAACAAAATAAGAGAATATTCCACTCCCAAGCTTCCACGCCAGAAGCCACATGGGAGAAAATCACCTCACTAATCAAGGAAACAATAAGAAGTAAATCATGGAAAGAAGAGGACTTTAATTGCAACTCAGAGGAACAGTGCATTCTTCAAAGCTATCAACCCATTCTAATCAAACAACCAGAACTAAGGACACACAAACACCAACAGATTAGTCCAACCACCTGGTCCCCCCCTCCAGCACATTTCATCAAAATAAATTTTGATGGAGCCTCCAAAGGCAACCCGGGAACAACAGGATATGGAGCAGTGATCAGAAATTCAAATTGAGAGATCCTTGGTCTCGTTGTTGGCTTCCTATGGGAAACAATCAACAATGTGGCAGGGCTAATAGGACTACTGAGGGGTCTCCAAGCAGCTATGGACAAAGATTACCACAAGATTATCTTGGAGGGGGAATCACAAGTCATCATCAAGCTAATCACCAAGATTCTTCATGGAAGCCACCCTTCAAAAATCTCACGAAGTTGGCGACTCTCTGGATTGCTAGAAGACTTTAACCGCCTCTTCCAACCCCAGCTCAACATTATACTCTCCCACGTGAAGTGAGATGCAAACAGGGTAGCGGATTGCCTAGCAAACGAAGCAGTCGAAATGGGAGCCGAACACTTATGTTGGGATGCCCACATCTCAGAAGACTCAGACATCTCCACTCGGTGCCAAAACTTAGCCACTAGAGACCTACAACCCCTGGATGGGGTGCCACGTCGCAAACTGGAGCCACGCAGGATAACGCCAGGACACAGTATTAATGCATCCACCGACGACCATCCACTCGGTCATTAACCCACCATGGATCGGTGCAGCCATACCCAGGCGATGAGCCCCTTTGTGAAAGTGAACAGTACTGGGCATCAATGCACTCAACAACAAGCCTTAATGGCTATGGTGGTCGCATTTACCCTCCTCCTTATCACCAGAATTGACATAACAGAGCGACATTCGCCCATCGCAACGTTCATTCCACTAGAGCAACAACAATTCATTCCACCAGAGCAACAATTTGAGGTCCCGTTGAAGCTCTGGAGAAGAGCAGTCCATTCGCAAGGAACCCTGGTCATCTCCAGGGTCTCCACCATGCCCAGAACAAGAGAAAAGCCACGCAGGGGTGCCGCTTGGTACACGGTCGAATCTTGACGCCAAAGACAGAAGAAGTTTGAGCAGGCGCTGGCCATGGCGTCCATTCGAAGGCGCAAGAAACCATGAACGCCTCCAATGGAATACATGTAAGATATTACCTTGGAGGACGCCATGCAGAGATATCCCAAGCTCCCTCTGTTCACAGTCCCGGACAATTGGAATCCACCCACTGAGTTTGGCTCAAATGACAAGTCTCCGCCTGCGGGCAATCCGCTTGGTCCCAAAGCCAACAGCCCAAAGGAGCACTTCACCACTTGTTATGTAGAAGAAGAGACCCCACCTGGTGCACCTATGGAGGCAACAACCTAGTTTTCCAACCGACCGACGCATGCAAGTGATGACACAATAGAGCCCATTCCCCCAGCTTCCGTCAACAACCACTGGCAGGAACAACAACTCTTAACTGACTCGGGGTACCTCGCTCTCATTTTCGAGCTGAGGAGTCTGTTGGACGACCAGATATTTCTCCTCGCCCGAATTGATCAACGACTCGATATGTTGTTCGCGGCTCACTCCAGAACTCTTTCAAAGAGACAATGCCCAACGTGCGCGCAGGCCTACGCGCTTCCAGTAGGTTGGCGACAACACGGGGACGAGGACGAGCATGCAGGCTAAAAGGTTCAATGATGTTCTTGGTTAGGAATTTCTTTTTCTATTCTGAACTAAGCTTCGGCCCAGTTAGTTCTTAGTTACATTATAACTAGTTTATGGCATATAGTTTAAACTTAATGGGTGACAGTCCTGGTTTCCTTCGGGCATGACATAACTTTGTTAATTTTGTTCGCTGGGAAACACATGGCACAGGATGCCTAACTGTCTCGGTTTCTTGTTTAGGCGGGACAACTGGCATCGAAAACAGTCGTTGTACCTTGATTATGCTAATATAACAGGTCCTATCCTTTTTTACTTAAAAAAATTATTTTTTGTTTTTTAATAAACAAAAGTTAATAATAGCATGTAAAAGACGTTATATCGCACTTTTAAAAAATTCTATATTAAATGTTTTTAATTTTTTAATTTATTTTTAAAATAAAGTTAAGATATATTTATGTCGTAGGTTAAAGATTTGAATTCGTAGAATTAAATGATTATTTAAGTGATTCAAAAATGGATTCTAAACAAAAAAACGGTGATTTGTGTATCACCTGATTCCTGCAAAAAAACCATTTTGTAGAACAACTAGCCAACTCCTATATTTATATTTCGTTAATAACCTCTTTGACTATTAAAAAAAGGAATGAGTAAAATTTGAAAATTTGGATATTATTTTTAATATTCAAAAAATTCAATTTAATAAATTAGTGAATAACTTAAAAAAAAAATTAGAACATTTCATGAGAAGTGACAACAACTTTTTGTTTCTTGTTTTTTAAGTAAACAAAAATCAATAATTTTCATGGGAAGTGACAACAACTTTTTGTTTCTTGTTTTGGTTTAAGTAGGTGCATTTTTTTTTTGGTCGATGAACCAGGTGGAACTCCATCCATTTTTCAATTTTTTTGGCAGGATAGCTTCCAGCAGAATCCATGGAGGGGGATATTGGTCCTAGAATCGTCTAGGATTGGAGGGTCTCGGTATTCCATTATGTGTTATTGGCTAGATTATCTTACAGTTACTACTAGATATTTCTTTGATGTTTGTAGGAGATGTTTTTTACAAGTTTTTAGGCTCTTTGGTGGGAGTGCCATCTTTTATGTTCATCTAGTTTTCTTTGAAGGCTTAACTTCTTTTTTTGGAAATTGTTTCAATCTTTTCCAAACCTGTGAATTTCACCACTAGTTTCTCGGGGTTAGGATAGTGGATCCCAGGTGGTCAGTTATACCATCATCCTTTGTCAGTGTATTTATTTACCTCTCCTCCTTGGACTTTGGAGAGTTTCTAGCCCTTGATCTCCGCATTTTGTTTTTAGTGGTTTCCAAGTGGAGATCAGATGACACTTAATCGGTTGGAAAAAAWTAATGCGAAAGTAAATGTTTTAATGAACRAGCCAATTGACGAACTTTGGAAGGTGGCAGACGTAAATAATGTACATACTTTTGGAGAGGTATTATTGGGTTATCAGACAAATGGTTCCCATTCAAGTGATGATCCATGTTTACARAAAAGATATTATAGCAAGGATCCCGACATTGCGCTTTCCTTAGATACATACTTACCTGCACTGTTGGAGTCTACTCTGGGGGTTCAAAATTTGTTGTCAGGGTATAGCCTTCAGCAAGAAGATAGAAGGTTTGTTTCATCGCCTTCTCATTTTAAAGCTACTGGTCCTGCTACTGTTCAGAAGTATCACAGACAATGGGCGGCTAATAAACTTGTAAAAAGGATGGTCCTAGGCGCTAATATAGGTCTGGAGGATACCTGAAGGATGGCACTCTGTGATTTAGTTGGTAGATTTGCATATAGTAACATGTGTGCGGAGAATTTATTGGTCTGGTTGGAGAGGGTTTGGCTTCCGGTTCTAGGATATGTACCTGAGGTATATTTCTTAACTAAAGGGTGGATATGTTTTCTATGTAACTTTCCAGAAGATGTTGCTATTCTGATAAATGCGAAATGGGTTAATGGTAATAATAGTCTTATGTTAAAGAGATAGCGAGTTGCTTTCAATACAGAAACAAAGTACTTCTCCTTTCGACATATTTGGGTTTTATTACTGATACTTCCTCTGTATTTTTGGAATGAGGGGGTGCCGAGGGCCATTGGAGACTGCCTTGGTAAATTTTTAATGATCGTTAGAGAAAATATCTTGGCGGCTAATAGAAAAATCGGTAGGATACTGGTTGAAATGGATATTCACCAGGGGTTGTCGGAGACTATAGAAATAGAGTGGAGAGGAAAACATTACCTACAGAAGTTAGACTACCTTGGTATCCCATTCAGATGTAGTATTTGTAGAAGCACTTCTCATCTTTGGAGAGACTGTAAAGGGATAGCTGATGGAGATATTGTTCAGGAAGGGACTGATAATTTCTATGGTACACCAAACTTCTCCATGGAAATGGGTTTCTATGGTTTCGATGTGGTACGTTGGGACTGTGTTGATCCCAATTCAAAAAAGAGAATTACCACTATTTCGGGTAAGCTTCAGTCGTTTTGCCCAGTTTTTTTTAATACTCTGTCTGTTTGGGAAAGAGATGTAATAAACTCTTCAGCATGGCTTAAGAATGCTACTACTAAAAAATGTTCGTCACCTTCAGATGTTAAAGGGAATATTGGGGATACTAACCTTTCTTTTGGAAACCAAGATCCTCTACCAACCTCTTCGACTGTTGCTCCGGGATTGGAGCCAGTGAATGTCATTGATAGTCAGTTTTTGTCCAGTGTACAGGATCCTTCTCGTAGTCCTACTTTAGAACCTTCCTTACAGTCTGAGGAATTTTGTAACCCGGGGAAAATTCAATTGTCGTCGAGTCATACTTTTATTCTACCTAGATATAGGGAACTGGAAGACGGGGAGCCCTCACTATCTGCGGTACTTGACTCTTTAATCCCCTTTATCTGTGGAAATAATTATAATGTGAAATTTCCAGTTTATCTTGGTAAGTCGGTCATTGATGATGATGTTGGGAAAGGGGAGGCTAGTTGTTCATGGTATTCTTCTATTGAGGCTGAGAAATAATATTCTTGGTCTAAGGGATTAGGCATTTAACTTTATCCAATAAAAACCAGAAGTGTCCGAAAAAAATCGACACTTGATTCATCAATTGTGTCTGTTCCACATTCTTCCACCGAAGGTGGGGCCCTTAGAGCATTGAAGGCCCTTGAAAGATCAAAGTGATGTTACTTCTCTCACTAAATTTAAGGGGGACTAGAGGCACCCTTAAAGTTGCCTCGGTTCGAAGTGTATTGGATAAGACCCACCCTAATATTGTTTTCTTGCAGGAGACTCTTGTTCATTCGGAAAAGGCTAGTTCTTTCTTCCACATTCTCAGGCCAACTTGGTTAAGATGTGCAGTTAATTCTCTTGGTACATCTAGAGGCCTATTGCTTTGATGGGATCCAAATTACTTTGATTTGGTTCTGTATCTTACTTGTGGTGGGATCTTATTGACAAGAATTTGCTTAGAAAGAAAAAGACAGATAAATCTGCTAAATGTCTATGGGTCGTGTGTGGAGCGCAAACATTTCTGGGAGAAACTGGAATCTTCAAGATTGTTGAATTTAAAAATCCTTATTCTAGCATGTGTTCTTAATCTGAATTTATCATCCATATAAATATGGGGTGGTACTTCCTCATTGGAGTCGATGGAAAATTTCTTCAACACTTATTTTCATAAAAATAAGCTTATAAACATTGTCCCGAGGAAAGTAATGCCTACTTGGCACAATGGTTGTGCCGGGGAAGATTTTATTGCCAAGAGAATAGAAAAAACTTTACTTTCTGAAGAGATTGTAGATACAGTTGGCATCTATAGAGCATGGGTGGAATATCCATTCATCTCCGACCATGCTCCAATCCTACTTCAGTTGGATCTTTCTCCTTTATATAAGGCTTACACTTTCAAGTTCAATCCTGTGTGGACTAAAGAAAATGACTTCATATTGATGGTGAAAAAATTATGGAATGATCCTAAATATATTAAGGAGACTACAAAACAAAAACGTCTGGTATGGAAACTGAAAGATATAAAACTCATCACCAAAGCTTGGCAAAAGGAATGAAGAAAGAGTAAAAATTCCCAACTCTGTTGCCTGAAGAAGGAGATTTCTTTTAGGATTCAAAACTTGGCAGAGGGGTTATGTAATACTTTGAAGGATACACCATTAAAAGATTTGGAGAATGAAAGAAATACCTTATTAAAATAAATATAGGAGCAATGGCACCAATGTAGTCGGTCTATCTGGATACAAAGTGGAGACTTAAATACATTTTTTTTTCATAATTTTACGAGTTTCGGAAAAAATAGTAAATATGTTTGGGAGATTATTGGAGAAGAGGGACATGTATACATTGGTCAGAAAAATATTAATCTGTTTCACTAAATCACTTCAAAGACTTTTACAAAGAAAAGAGAGGACCTTCCACCAGTGAACATGTTAGGGTGGTTGCATTATTTTCAAGAATGATGAATGACACATAAGCTGAGGAAATTTACAAACCCGTGGATAAGGAGGAATAAAAAAAGGTATTATCAAATTTTAAAGTGGACAAGAGTCCTGGTCCGAATGGCTGGACAATGGAGTTTTTTTAGCATATTTTTTATATTGTTGGGGAGGACCTCCTGGAAATGGTAGAAGAATCAAGATTGAAAGGTTTTATTCCAGGAGCATTAAACTCGATAGTCATTACTTTAATACCCAAAGTAAATAAGACTAACCATTTTGGAGACATTAGACTGATCTCATTGTGTAATCTTTGTTATAAAATTATATCAAAGATTATAGAAGATCGGATTAAAACAATACTATCGAGATCACTTTCAGAGGAACAACTGGGTTTCCTCAAGGGAGACAAATTCAGGACACCGTCAGGACTGTTCATGAGTGCATTCATAACATTAAAAATAAGAAGTGTAAGTCTCTGGTTTTAAAATTGGATTTGCAAAAATCATATGATTGTATTAACTAGGATTTGCTACGTATGGCCCTCCTTCAGATTGGTATGGGTATAAACTTGACAATCTGAATAATAAGTTGTGTGGTTTCCACTTCATATTTAGTACTGATTAATGGTGAGACAACTCATTTCTTTAAAAGCGATAGAGGAATAAGGCAAGGTTTCCCTTGATCACCTCTCCTTTTCATCCTAGTAATGGAAGGTTTGAGTCTCCTATTGAAAGACAATCAAAGCAAGGGTAAATTTTCTGGTATCAAAGTGTGAAGGACTAAAAAGATTCTTCATGTTCTGTTTGTGGATGATGTGGTCATTATGACTACTACTAATATGCAGGAATGGTGGGAAATTGACAAGGTGTTAAATTTTTTTTGTTTTTCCTCGGGCTTATCTATCAATGGAACAAAGTCCACCTTTCATAAAGATGGAATGTTGGATCTAGATCTAGTACCTTTTAAAGATATCTTCCATTATAATTTTTTAGAGTTGGATAAGGGTTTCAAATATTTGTGGTTTTTTATTAAGTCAGGATTTCAGCGTGTAGAAGATTCGGGCTGGTTAATTAAAAAGGTGGAAAAAAGGATTAGTAGATGGTGTTATAGGTGGATGTCCTTAGGACAACGTTTCACTTTTTTGAAAGCGGTGTTGGAAAGACAACCAATTTATTGGTTGTCTCTCATAGTGGTTGCCTATTCGGTATTGAATACATTAAGGAAATTGATGTATAATTTTCTATGGAAAAGAAACTGTGATTCTCATCAGATGCATTTATGCAATTGGGAGCATATTGCGCTACCAAAAATATATGGAGGTTGGGGTATTAGAAACCTCTTTTATTTCAGTAAATATTTGGCCGCAAATACTCTTTGGAGAGTTCTTAATGGAGAGGGAATTTGACACAAAGTTTTTTTTGACAAGTATCTTTACAACAAGTCAGTGATAACATGGCTCAGATCATTTTCTTTCCAGCATAATGTGGCCTCAAGAATATGGAGTGGATTGTTAAAAGTTATTCATATTATCACTCATGGACTAAGCTGGAATCTCAGGACAGGTCAACAGGTCGCATTGGGAAAGGATCAGATA
Source organism: Picea glauca (assembly GCA_000966675.3). NCBI lineage: Eukaryota > Viridiplantae > Streptophyta > Pinopsida > Pinales > Pinaceae > Picea > Picea glauca. The sequence continues at coordinate 543,763 of JZKD02S1750082.1, forward strand.
TTGGGGATGGGAAATATCTCTTTCCTATCAAATAATTTGATATCTGTTTTATATCAAAAGAATATCAAGACTCTTGCACAGGTTAGGAAACTTTCAGAAGATCATATATTATCCTCTTACTGGTTGAGAAGTATTGGTTTGGGTCTATTTAGGGAGCTTGCAAAGGAATGGGATCAATATACATGTGTGCTTAATGAATCAAGAGATCTTATACATGAAGAGGAAGACAAATTAATGTGGAAAGGAGGGGATGATTCTAGGATCCCATCAATTAAAACTTTCTATTTGAGCATCATTAATTCAAAAAAAAATTTGAAGGTGGAGACTTGGAGGAGATCCATTTGGAAATGGAAAGTACAATTGAAGATCAAATTTTTTATCTGGATGGCTCTGGAAGGGAAAATACTTACATGGGACTCATTGTAGAAAAGGGGTTGGGAAGGACCTGGGCATTACCCATTGTGTAAAATGGAATCAGAAACTATATTTCATCTTTTTAAATTTTGCCCTTTTGCAACAACAGTTTTGGAATAAAATTATAAAATAATTAAGCATAAAGGGTCATTGGACTGGGAGCACTCTATCTGATTGCATTAAAAACTGGTATGAGTACAAGTAATCCCCTACTCAGATATGAGCACTCATCTGTTGGCACATCTGACATGAACGCAACATAGCTATTTTCAAAGAATCCAGTCCATCATTATAGGTCGTGATCTATAAAACATTGTCACTACTAAATATAACCTACACTCATCCGAAAGATAGAGTTCCTTGAGATATAATGATTACTTATCAAAAGAATTCAACGTTAGCTTGGTTCGATGGTGCAACACAAAGAGATGGAACCTTGTGTGGTGCAGGTGGAGTTATAAAAACTTTGGAAGAAACAATGATTAAATGGACCTTTAACTGCGACAGAGGAACCAATACAAGAGTTGAACTCTTGGAAGCTTGGGATACACTCATGCTAGCAAATAGCTTGTCAATTCCTCAAATCTATGTGTTGGGAGACTCGAAAGTTGTAATTGATTGGATATTAAGCAAATGAAGACTTCAGGTATCTACAATGGAAGGATGGAAAACTAGAATCAAAGCATTATCAAAGTATTTTATATCTATTAGCTATCAACATATTTTCAGAAACTTTAATTTAGAAGAAGACAAGATTTCTAAGATGGCATTGGAGGATACTAAAGGAAATTTATTCTATCATCACTGGATCAATGGAGCAGAAGGACCCAGGAAACAGATTAGAGTCCATTAATCAGTTTGAGTGGACCTATTACTTTCCTTAGATATCTAGTTTTTGTTTAGTCTTTGGGAGATAGTTTTTTGTTGGTGTTTGTCTTGCAATGACATATCTGTTGTCTAGAACTTTCTGAGGTTTGTCTACTTACATATTTTTATTTTTGTAAAGCTTGTATCTGAATCCTTTAGACATGTTCTGTATTTGGATTCACTTGTATGTGATGGGAGATGTAAAAAAATTATATGATAATATAATTGAGCAAATTTTTTCCTGGAAAAAAAAAGTAAACAAAAATCAATAATTGCACTTGATAGTTGAATATGATTAATTTTTTTTTGTTTTAAAGGTAAACTTACATTTTCATATATTTATATCTCATCCATAACCTTTCTTACAAGAAAATAGAATGAGCCAAATTAAAAAATGTATTTTTAATTTTCAAAAATTTCAATTTAATAAATTGTTGGAAAACTATATAAAAAATTATAACATGAAATTGAATTAATGCAAAGGCAAATCTTTTTGACTTGCAAATGAAAAATATACTTTGGTCAAGACTAATAAACCATTACTCAATGCTTATTGTTTTTTCTACACAAGATCTATTTACATTAACATGGTACAAAAGGGTTTACATCCATGGCATTTTGTGGCCCACCAAAAAGAAAACGAGGTCATAGATTGCTTCAATGTAGCAACCAAAATATATCAGAGCTTCATAACCTCATAAAAACTATAACAAGATCCAAAGGATAGTAAAACTATAAACATTAAAGTAGTCAATGTGTATTCTTAACACATGGTAATGGAGTTTATTTCTATCCCAATACCTTCCATCCAAAGAAAATTCCCATGTGTAGGGGACTAATCACATGTCATTGAGTTAATGCTTGTATAGAGTTAGTATGAATCATTGATATGAATGATTCAAAAAAATTATACATAGTCACTCAAAGTAAATCCAATTCTATTAGAGTTGTGTGGGATCATCTCATGATCAATTGGTAATGTTTTTGTTTTTTCATATTTGTTGAGTAGTGGTTCAATGATACACTCACAAGAACATAGGTAAATTGACCCAAATTCAATTCTAGAGTTCAATTATGAACATTGAAGTGTGACAAATTTAAAAGTCTCATTGCACCCCTTGATGAATCTCCACATAAAGAAGTCTCAAATGTTAGGAATCCCCCAAAAAAATACCTCAAACCATGTACTATGAGTTAGGGGAGTTGCCTACATATTTTTGAGTCCACTTGCCTAGATCCAACTGGTCTCAATAACCTTGGGAAGGAGTCACGCATTAGAATGATACATTTTTAGTACACATGATCTGGATTGTATAGAGAGCGAAATGAAAAAACAAAAAAATATAACATCTCGAGCAAAATAATATAGTGAAAACCCAATTTCTATTAATGAATAAAATAGCAGAAGACTGTAGAACAAAAACTGGCTACAATGGTGGTAGCTTATCTCTACACACACACACACATATAGATGGTGACTATGCTCATTCGCAAAAAACTAATGCAAAAAACAAAAACTATGGCCTTTTAACATTAATCAAGAACACTAAAGGTACAAAACCCTAAACCTAGGAGGTGAAGTGCCAAAAGGTGTTTTTAAATTCCAAACATATTTTTGGGCATTAGTTTCTACATCAACTTTCCAAGAACGTAACTTTTGCATACAATTTGTGTTTGGTGCACATAGTAGCTCATTGGAAAAATATAACCGAGGACAACAATAAAATAGTTTGGCCTGGATTTTCCAAAGGTAAATCTAATCTAGCATCACTCGTTTAAAAATATCTTTAAGGGCCTCAAAATGGACCTGAAAGTTTAGGACCTAGAAAATCCTAGAAAATCATAACAAGACTACCTAGATGGAGAACAATGTTGAGTGAGTGGAAGAGATGGGTGGCCATCGATATCCAATTGGATTAGTCATCCCCCCCTTAGGAAGCAATGTTCCCCATTGCATCAAGTTTCCATAGTATATGGGGAAAATTTTGTTGAATCTAAATCTAGGTGAGCCATTTTCCTTGTTGAAGAAGTTGTCCCGCTTTGATAAACCAATAGACTTGTATGTTCTTCTAGCGGGTTACCTTCACCTTAGTGTCCATGATTTGATCAACTGCAACCTTCTCAAGGAAGTTGGGATTGAGTTCAATGACATCCAATTTCTTAGCCACCTCTAACGTGTCCAATAGAGGTGGGAAATATGGTTGAAGCAACCACACATTAAATAATAGGTGTAAGCCAAGGAAAGAAGGAATACTCAATTCAAAATAATTTTCATCCACAACCTTTGTGATGGTGTAAGGCCCATATTGAAGTGGTTTGAGCTTCCTATGGGGACCCGTGATGCTCTTTTTCTGCAAATGAAACTAGACCTTGTCACCAACCTGCAACTTGTGTGGAACACAATGTTGGTCATGTTATTACTTGTACTTGGCATTGACCTTTTGTAATATATCATGAACCTATTGTTGGAGGTGTTATATTCATTCAATAAATTTGGTTGCTCTATCTTCTTTGGTCTAATCTTGGGAGGACATTATGGGTGAAGATGGAACATGAAGAGCTACATCAATGGGGGCCAATGGATGGAACCCTAAGCATACCTGAAAAGGGTTATGGCTAATTGATCCATGGAGGGATCTATTATAGCTATGTTGAACATATGGAAGGATCTCATCCCATGTACGTGGATTCTTGGAATTGTACATTCATAGGATATGTACAATCATAATGTTGACCACTTCCATTTTCCCAAATTTTGTTTGTGGGTGAAAGGTAATCGATTTGGTCAACTCAGTGTCCATCAAAGATCATAGGATGGACCAAAAGGTACTAAGGAACCTGTTATCCCTATCTAAAATAATGGTTAGTGGTATCCCAAAATGAACCGAAACATTCTCAAAGAAAATCCCAACAGTTGCCTCAGATGTGATACTCCTTTTACATGGTGCCAAAATGGCCATCTTAGAGAACCGATCGACCACAAAGAAACAATCATGAAAATGTTTGGTGGAGGGAGAAAATGACATGCAATCCATGGAGACTAACTCTCGAGGCTTGTTTAGGACAAGGAGAGGAGTGTAAAACCCTTTCTTCTTTATGGATGATTTAGCAATGACATAGGAAATACATGATCTGATATACTAGTTGACGTCTAGTTGAAGCTTTGGGAAGGAGAAATACTTCTGAAGTATTTCTACTATATTTTCCACACTAAAGTGCCCTGCCACTCGACTATAATGTGTCTCCCAAATTATATTTTCATGCTTGTTTGAATGAACACAAAGATGGCCTAGATAACATAAGAACACATCTTGGAGGTGGAAGTCTAGGACTTGTTTCATTGCACTCAATGTTTGATATGTAGTAGCAAATTCAAAGTGACTATTGTATAATTGTGGCCACCCAAAGGTCTAGTGTACATAGAATTTAATAAATGTGGTTAGTGACACAATCGGGGGGAGACTAAGGCATGTTGCAACACAGTTCATGGTGCCTTTCTTATAATTAATTTTCAAGTGGAATTGTTGCAAGTATTTGGACCACTTCTAATGGTAGTCATTCTACAACTTTCTTTGTGTCTGCATGAATTGTAGAGGATTGTGATCAACGTGGATGATCATTTCCTTTAACATAATATAATCCTTCCACTGTCATCATTCTTTCACAATGGAGTATATATCCTTATCATAGGTGGGATATATACAAACAACATCATATAACATTTCACTGTGATAAGCCACTAGATGTCCCTATTGAGTGAGGACCGCATTGATATCATAGTATAGGCATTCATATCAATATCGAATGGTTGTTGCAGGTCTAGAAACATGAGGACTAGTGCAGATCCAAGATGATCTTTCAGATTTTGGAATGCTTTCTATTGTGATTCAGACTAGGAAAAATGTGATGTACCCAACCACTAGCATAGGCCGAGCCACACCCATACTTGTCAATATCAACACTTCTTGAGCTCATTTTGAAAATATGATACCAACGACTAAATAATGAATCAAGAAATTAATACAACAACAACACATGCATTAATCAAGATTCATGCTACACTACAAAATAAATGAACAATATGTTATGCAAAACAATAACCAGCAAGAAGACACATTATCAATACATATTTAGAAGTTAATAATTAATACATAGAAGAATTAAATATACACGCATAGATAACCATGATAGAAAGCACTTATATTTATAAAAAACAATTACCAACTAGATGCAAACCAAGTACTTTCCACCCAACCTTAGACATTGGTGCTCCAAGTCTCAACAACAATTCACCCACAAGCTAGGGCTATGAGTCCATAAGGATGGGTTCTAGAGTGACACTCAACTTTCCAAACTAGATAGCCCTCAATCTCTCATAGGTTTCTCAACCACAAAACAAATCCAAATACTGGCTCTCTTCCCCTTGAGCCTACACCACCTAAAGAGAATGAACTTCCTTCACTACCATATAGTCCCTTGGGTTGTCCATCTCTTTCCAGGGATCCAATGCTTCTGTTAAGGAAATATCAATGATGGAAACTCCCAAGATTCTTAGTTTTTGACAACTCTCTCTCTCTCTCTCCCTCTCTCTCTCTCTCTCTCGACTGCCATTATTCCCATGCCCATAGGAATCCATTCCTTTTTGGAATAATCAACAATTGTTTACAGCCAGCCAACCATGGTTGCTTTCCTTCAACAATTCTTTTCCCTTCCCCATGCAAACCAAGAATGAGCATAAGAGAGAATTAGAGAGGAACAAATCCCAAAAATGAATTTTTGAGTAAGAATGAATGGCCAACCCCTAAGATAATCAAGAACATGGATTAAATATCAAATCTCATGTAACCCCCTCTTTCTCTCCAAAATTCCAAGGTAGGTAAAATAAAAATAATTTTTAAATGTAAAGGCTTAGCCCCTTAGATTTCTCCCTTTCTCATGGAATCATAGCCCCCTATAACTAATCATAGCCCCTATAAATGTTGTCCTTTTTCATCTTGCAGCCAACAATGTATTTTATTATTAATAATGATCAAAGCATTACATTTCCCAAGCACTTCGACCTATTTTAATTGTAGGCACTCCAACCTTTCATCAAATAACAAAAAAACATCATTGAGTCCGATGACTCAAAAGTGGGGTATTAAATTCCCCTCTCCCTTATTTTGGCACAATCCTCAGTGCATTTACAAACATAAATTCAAAATTTCAAAATTCTTTGAAAAGTTGTAGGTACTATGCTTACATGGAATATTCATGCTCCCAAGTAGCATCTTTAGGACCGTATCAGGTCCACCAAACTTTTACCAGCTCTATGACTCGATTCCATAACACTTTGACTTTTCTGCCTAATATGTGTGTTGGTTGGACCTAAAAGTCTCCTTCTGGCTCCACCTGAATCAAATACCAATCAAGAACATGGTTAGGATCATGCACATACTTTTTCAACAAAGAGACGTTAAATACATTATTCACATTCATGGAAGCAGAAAATGAAAGCATGTACGCAATTGGCTCTATTCCATTCAATATCTCGAATGGACCACATAATTTGGCTGCTAACTTTGTACAGTTTCCCAACTTCAATGAGCTCTTCTTGGGCTTCACTTTAAAAAACACATGCTCTCCCACTTTAAATTATCTATTTTTCCTATTCTTATCTACATAACTCTTCTGTCTATCTTGTCCTTCTTTCAAATTTTGCTTAATTTTAATCATCTGGTCTTCCATATCCTTGAGAAATTCCATCCCAAGTACTACTTTGTCTATTGGGTTGTCCCATCTTACTAGAGTATTAAATTTTATACCATACAAAACTTCAAAAGGGCTCATCTTCAATGAATCTTGATACCCATTATTATAGGCAAATTCAACCAAATGCAAGTAATCTTCCCATTTAGATGGTTTATCCATCACATACATTATTAACATGTCTTCAATTACTCAATTGACTCTCTCTATATGCCCATTTGACTATGGATGGTATGATATGCTAAAGTTCTTATTTGTACCAAATCCTTTAAATAATCTCCTCCATAAATTTGAATTGAACTTTGTATCTCTATCACAAACAATTTCCTTAGGTATCCCATGCAACCTAGTAATCTCCCTCATGTAAATTTCTGCAATATTAGTTGTTGTATGAGTCATTTTTACAGAAACAAAATGGGAATGATTTTTAAATTTATCCACAACTACCATTATTGAATCATGTTTCCTTGTTGTTGTAGGAAAATTAGTGATAAAATCAATGGTTACCACTTCACATTTCTTCTCTGGAATTGGCAATGGTTGTAGCAAACTCGTTGGGTGTATATGCACATTTTTCACTATCTGACACTTCATGCATTTGGAAATATAATCAACAACATCCTTTCTCATCCCATGACAAAATAGTAAGCTTTTTGCTACTATAATTGTTTTCTGATAGCTGGGATGTCCGACATATGGAACATTATGCATTTCCTTTAATACCAAATTCCTAAGTTCTTCGGAACTAGGAACATCAATTCTATTTCTATGCATAAGAAATCCATCTTCTTTGATCTCCTACCCTTTGAATTTTTGTTGTACATTTTCTTGTTGTAAGATTTATCTTACTTGTAGGTAATACTTCTCTATAGCAACAACACTTAAAATTATTCCCTTTAAATATCAACGATGCATACTAACGGTTGTAGCATGCATGAGATGTACTCTTCTATTGATTTCATCAACAAATTTCTTTTATTTTCCTTTGATGTGATTGATGTCGAAGTCAAACTCACTTACAAATTCTAGCCACCTTGGATGTCTAGCATTCAAAGTTGGTTGTTCAAAAAGATATTTCAGACCACTATGGTATGTCCTTAATTCAAATCTCTTCCCCATTAAATAATGTCTCCACATCTTCAATGCATGAACTATGGAAACAAGATTTAGATAATGTGTGGCATAATTTCTCTCACGTTCTTTAAGATTTATGGAATCATAACTAATAACATGCCCATTTTGAGTGACGACTCCACCAAGTCCCTCTTTGCATGCATCTGTACATACCACAAAATTCTCATTTGGATCAACAATCTTTAAAATAGGTGCACTAGTAAGTAATTCCTTCAACAAATTAAAATTTTATTCACACTTTTTTGTCCATACAAACTTAGTTCCCTTCTTCTGTAAAGAAGTGATGGGATGAGAAATCTTAGAGAACCCTTCTATAAACCTCCTATAGTATCCAGATAATCCCATAAAATATCTAACTTCTAAAACATTCTTGGGTGTTGACCATCCTCTAATGGATTCAATTTTCTCTGGATCTACTACTATACCTTCTTCTGAAATAACGTGCTCCAAATAATGGCTTTTCTCTTGGTATAAAGATCACTTACTAAGCTTGGCATAAAAATGATGTTCCCTTGGCACTTGCAATACCAACCTCAATTGGTGTTCATGTTATTATTATGATTTGGAATAGATAAGTATGTCATCCATAAACACAATGACAAACTGATGCAAATAATGTCCAAATATGCCATTCATCAAGAACATAAAGACAGTTGGTACATCGGTTAATCCAAATGGAACCACTATGAATTCATAATGTCCATACCTAGCCCTAAAGGTTTTCTTATTGATCTATTCTTCCTTGATTCTTACCTTGTGGTATCCTAATCTCAAATCTATATTTGAAAATATATTTTCTCCTCTTAGTTGATCAAAGAGGTCATCAATTTTGGGTAGAGGGTATGTATTCTTCATCGTGGCTTTATTCAACTGTCTAAAGTCAATACATAGAATCAATGTTCTATCTTTCTTTTTAACAAAGAGTATGGGTGCTCCCCAAGGTGAAACACTTGGGCATATGTACCCTTTCTTCAACAATTCTTCCATCTACATTTGTAATTATTTCAATTCTAGTGTGCTCATTCTATAAGGATTTTTTGACACTGGGCCAACTCCTCATATCAAAAGATAGATCTATCTCCCTCCTTGGTGGTAATACTTGTATTTCTTAGAATATATCTTCAAACTCTTCCAATATTGAAAAGTATTCAATGCTTATCCCTTTTGTCTTTTCTGGTTCCTCCACATGAGCTACATACAATTGACTTATTTTCCTGAAACATCTCTTCAATTGTAATGTTGAATTATCCCTTACAAAAATTGTTCTTGGAATTCCTTTCACATTTCTTTGCTTTACTTATTCATTAAGACATGTAAATTTCTTGTTATGACAATATAAGACAACATGATGCTTTTCCAACCAATCCATTCTGCTTAGGACATCATAAGATCCTAATGGTATGAGATTTATATCAACAACTATATTTTCTCTATTCAGATTTATTGGACAACCTCTAATAGTCTCATTGATCCTTCTTTTGGTTCCCATGGCTAGTTTAACCAAACTTGATTTTTCAAGATTAATTTTCCTTGAATTTAATCTTTCCATTATTTTATGATCAATGTAACAATGAATTTCTCCTGAATCAATTAAAATAACAACGTGATGATTAATGATCTTACCTTCCACTTCAATGATATTGGATTGGTAATCTTCTTGTCGATATTCTAAGGATGCATATATTCTTGGAACATTTCTACCCATGTCTTCTACTGTGGTATCCTCATGGATATTATGAATGGTCTTAATTTTGTCTTCTTGGTGGGGACAATCCTTGTACATGTGATCTTCCTTGCATCCCCAACATTTGATTGGTGGTATTCCCCTTTTTCCCAAGGATTATTCCCTCTCGGGTTCATCCTTAGTAGTCTGATCTTACTGATTTGTATTAGGGTTGTTTCTATTCAAAGGAGGTTTGAATCATTTCCTTCTTTGATAAGTTTTCTCTTTCTTCTTATCCCTCCAATACTTTTGCAAACATTCTCTTTCCTTTCCTTGCTCATACAAGTACATAGATTTTCTAATGGTCTCTGTCAAATTTCTTGGCTCATCATATTGAATATTCTCTATATAAAATGATGAAAGTCCACTCAAGAACCTCTGTATTTTCACCTTCTCATCTTGGATAAATCTCGCGTACTTCAACAATCCCAAGAACTTCTTTTCATATCCTCCCATAGTCATGCTACCCAACTTAAGTTCAAATAACTCTTGCATCTTCTTTTCATAGTAGTTCTCTGAAAGATATTCCTTTTGAAAATACCTCTTGAATTGCTTCCAAGTGATCATGTTCTCATTAATGTGCTTCACTTGCTTCAACTGATCTCACCACATAACATCTTTTCTATGCAAATGGTAGGTGGCGATTCTGGATTCTATATTGGAGGAGTAGTTGTGAAACTGAAATTACTTCCTGATTCCAAGCAACCAGGCTTCAACATCATCTTCCCTTTCTCTTTCACCATCAAAGTATGGTGGTTTAAGATTCCTCAAATCTCCTTGCAAACCATCCCACTGATGTCTTCTTTTTTGGTGTCTAATAGGAGTCACTTATGGATTGCTTGTGGATTCTTTGGACACATAAAATTTCCTTGTTGAGTAAGGAGGTGAGTGATGTATATGGGTTTTTATATCACTTATTGAATGACCATTTCTTATACATTTATCTCTTCTTTCATGTTATTTTCCTTCTTCTTTTTGTATTGAACCCGATCCATTCCTTTCTTTCTTTTGCAACTGATTTATGCTTTGCATTGTTTGGGAATTTATTTGATTCTTTTCTTTCATCATATTTTCATCATCTACTTTGTAACTCTGCACTTCTATTTTCAATCTTCTCACCATCTCTATTAAGGTTTTTGGTTCCACTCTTCTCTTGTGACTGTTAGATTTTGTCTCTACATTCCCAACATTGTTATTCTAACCTTTGGTGTCTCTCCGATGACTAAAGGCTTCATTTCCTTCCTCCATTTATTGAATATGCGTTATTAACTTGAACTGATATGTTTATACTCTTAATTTTGCAAGAAAGTGTGAATGCAACATAATTTATGTTAGATAAAACGAATAACATGTATACACATTTATTGAAAAAGGATTGTAAAAAATTATGTAATTTTTTTTTTTGTTTCCTTAAGGTCATCAATCATATTCTTCTGAGTTGAATGTTATCTCTACTGTTCAGAACAATTTTCTGGTTGCATAATTGGATTCCTTTCTCTGAGATATTTACAACAACTATTTATTTTCTCAATTGCAATCTTGGAGCAAAAATTTATGCCATTTTAAAGTTTTTGGCATTTCCTCCTTCTGTAGATGTATTTCACACTGACATGGCATCCATGTGGACCCTTGCATGTGTGTTGGATGACGTGGAAGATGATGTGGCATTGGAATGGTGTTGACATGGTATCTGACTTATCCATTGACCCATTGGGGTATCGACATCGATATATCACTGAACGAACTCAGGCACTTCCAGGGGTCTAAGGATCCGATATGGGACCACTAACCCTTTCGCATTCAACCTTACTTGCCAGTCCCTTGATATCCTATATCAGCCCACCGAATATTGACCCATTGACATATCAACCTATCAACATACTATCCCCTAGGTAATCCATTCCATTCTACCCCCAAGTGCTCGATGATAACCAATAATCTAGTTGGTACCCTAGACATGTGGCACATGCTAAAGTTTCCACCTATCCTAACACATGGCATAATTTTCTCTTGACATGTCATCACCTCCATAGAGATCCTCCACTCCCATGCTGACACTTGTCCACTTCTCATTGGCTCACTTATGCCATCATGATGTCACCCTGATGTCATCCACATGTGCTCCATCCACTTGCAATCCACAAGGCTTGGAAACTTGTCCTTGGAACCATGCCCTATCAGGTATTGGGTTATTGAAACTTATAAAGAAATGGGTTTGGAATCCTCTCGGGCCCAATACTTCCATATTCAGGGCATGAATTCCTCCTGATATTGATTAATGGTCGAGATATATCTACCTTAACATCCAATGATCAACACTTAAGGAACTGAGGTGGGGGTCCAGATGAAACCTAAACACACGACACCTCATCCTCGTGACATGTGGGATAACCACAGTGCCACATGTGACATTGGCGTGGTATTGGCATGGCTCTAATGAGGCAGATGATGTGGCACAGGTCACTTTTCACACTTTCTTCTGTTGATGTATCCTATTGGATGTGACTTCCACATTGATCCTTCCATGTGGGATGGATGTGGAAAATGACATGGCCACCGATCCACTGGCATATCAGAATACCAAGATATCACTGAGGGATGGAACTTGAAACTCCTGAGTGTTCAATATGGGCTCACCGACCCATCGAATATTAGCTCTCCCACCACCGAAACCACTTAATATATTTTGAGGTCCGATATGTCGGGGATGTCGGCCCATCGGACTATCGATACTCACAACCAAAAGTTTATATTACACATGGCTCTACAGGGTTTCGTGGCTTTCGTTTTACACACAAATAACATAAGATTCCCTTTAAATTATAAATTGCTTATATGACCCTCCTCTGCGTGCATGTGGGATAGAAAAAATAATTCCCCATCGCAGATCTACGGTGGGGAAACCATGTAAAGGGTGGATCAACGAATCCTGATAAATGGTTTTCTAAGGGGCATAATCGTCGATCCGACTGCCCAAATCATGGAGGAAGAGATCGTAGGAAGGTTAATTCCATGGAGGATCTATGGATCATGATTTCCATGGATGTAATAACAACATAACCACAAAATATCCACTTCAACACTGTCCGAAGAAATTAGTCAATCTCACTCTAAATAAACTCATCCCGAAAACCTCTATCCTATAGCAGACCCTTGAAGGCCTGGTGTTGTAAACCAACAACTCTGATATAAATCTGTGACATACTTGGCCACCAACATAGGCTGGGCCATGCTCATACTCGTCAAGATCAACACTTCTTGAGATCATTTTAAAAATATAATACCAACAACTGAATAATGAATCATGAAAGAAATACAATAAAAGCACATGCATTAATCAAGATTCATGCTACACTATAAAAGAAATGAACAATACTGTAATGATCCCAAGCCAAATTCTTTCTTGGAATCACTAACTACTACTAATTTATCGAGCTTTTAAGTGCATACAAGATTCATCAACACATGGAGATCACAATATATTCAAGATGTAGAAGCACAAGCAAAGATCTGACCTTTTTATTATGAGCAATGTAAGATCAATACAATAAATGGCCGATCTGGAATAAACCTCAGATGGTCGTACAAGCAATAGATATGAGCTTCTACAAAATGCTCCCGACAATACAAAATGAGCCTCCAAAGGATGGATATACAATGAAGACTAAATCAAGCAGATCTGAGCCGTACTAATGCTCAACCTCCAAGCTGGAAAGTGCCATGTCCTGCTAGAATGCTGACGCCCTGAATAATTCTACCCTGCTACCAAAAGTGTCCAATCATCCTGGGAAATATGCCAAATGATAGATCGGGCAACTGCAAGGAAAACCCATATGTCCAAATTCCCAAATCCACTCTCGAACTCCGTAGATCTGAATTCTCCACTGAATGGTGTGCCCCACT
>JZKD02S1750082.1:566141-588066 GCA_000966675.3 Picea glauca
TATATATATGAAAAACTAATGAAAAATTTAGGAAAATAAAAATAAATTAAGAAAACCAAATTTATTTAAAAAAAAACACTTAAAAGATGTAAACAATTTTTTTTTTAATAAAAAAACTAAAAAAGATAAAGTGTAATACAAAATTAATATAAAATAGAAAAAAATGAAAAAGCAAACACGAAAATAACCGAAAAAAATTAAAAAAAAAAAGAGTTGAAATAGAAATTTTAATAGAAAATATTTAAAAAGAATTAAAAACACTTTTAAAATTAAAAATAATTTAAAAAAAATAAAAAAAACTTTTAAAAACACATAAAAAAATAAAAAAATAAAATAAAACTTTGTTTCAAACTTATTTAAAAATTAAATTGTAAATACTAAATTGTTTATAAAAATAAAAAAACAAATTAAAATCTTACTTTTATTGACCTGTTGACGACATTAGGGGTGATGCCGAACATCGTCCTAGCCCCGACGGGCTAAGACGTAGTCCCGTGGGGCCATAACTTATCTTGTGGGGGCTGGGGTGATGTCGGGCATCGCCCCCCTCCCCACCGGCACCCACAACACCCAAACAAGACATCTACGCTTACAAAAAAATCATGCGTTTCGTTTTTTTTTATTTTGTTTTTAATTTTTATTTTATTTGATTTTTATTATTTAAATTTTAATATTTTTTTTATTTTTTTTTTTATATACTTTTTTTTTTAATTTCTTTATATATATATATATATATATATATATATATATATATATATATATATATATATATATATATATATATATATATATATATATATATATATATGATGATGATGATGATTAACATCCACTAAGACTGAATTGGTCGATCAAACCTTAAGAGGGTAAGTGATTACTTGCAATTATTTAGAATTTTGTTTCTGTGCTTGAAAATCATTAAGAGAAACTTTCCAACATCACCATAGTTTTGTTGAGTTAAGAGGTCAGGAAAGTTGGTAGTGTGACAAATATTTTGAAAATGAAATCTAATATGGGTATATGATGGACAATCTAAGAGAAAGTGTTTTTCATCTTCAACCTTCTCAGTGGCATAAAGGTGACACACTCTTTCATCCCATGGTGTTTTAGGAATTGACCAATGCCCAGTTTCACTATGGAGCTTGTGAGAATTTTCTCTTTTCTTAGCAATGCTTATTTTTTTCTTTACACTCGTCAAAATAGATAGATAATTTTGATCTTCTAGATTAGGGTTGATTACATCCTTATAATACCTTAACTTTATTTTTTCCTCTAACTCTTTATAACACCACATTTTCTCCTTAAATTTTGATTTGATGATATTTTTAATAGTATCTTTATTTTTCATAATGGTGCCTTCCATGATTCTCCAATAGTTTATCCAAGAATAGGCATCTTTATGCAATCCTCGCTTGAATTGATGGTGGTTACGACTCGATTTTGTCGCAATTTTAGGAAGTCACTTGTCTTCCATTTTGTTTAACTTGTTCTTATACACCAGGTATCTATTCATAGTCATTATCTCAATGGGGGAGAGGCTTGCTTCTAAGAGGAGGACGGGATAGGGCGTATTTCCTTTAATTTTGAGATTATAGGTTATAAAATTCGTTTGTATTTTCTCTATATTTCACCAGGATTCACAGGAGATACTACAGCCCCAAACTTCGCATTCATAAAGAATAACAAGTGTAATGAGAGTCTCAAAGAGGAGTTTCTTCTTATTCCAAATCCAAATATCGACTGAATTACAATTGTTTTCAAGCCCATAATAAGCTTTCCATCCCCCAATAATCCTTTTCTCAATGCTATAATTCTAGTTGAGATTGTGGTGAATATCAATTCCAAGATATTTGTATGAATTCAATTCCTCCAATTTGTTGTTGTCATATATGAAGGTATCATGAGTGATTTTATTGGATTTAATAATCATGACCTTATTCTTATCAGTATTAATAGTCATATAAATATTGGAGAAAAAATCCTTGAGGATTCTTAGTTGGTTTTCAATATCATGGGGACTCCTCGCCATAAGAATGATATCATCAACATAATGAATTATATCGATGACTATACTAGTGAGAGTAGGGCTGACACAACCTACTTTTTCCAAACAATCTTCTAACTTGTCAACATATATGCCAAAAAGGGTAGGGGACAAGGGACAACCTTGTTTGACTCCAATATTGTAGTTAATATCTTTCGACTATCCCTCAATCTTTTTAAAATTAGCAATAACATTCTCATACATCCTTATTGTAGTAGCCCTCAACTCGAGAGGCACATTTATCTCTTCCAACCTATTCCAAAGGTTTTTCCTAGAAAGCGTGTCAAAAGATTTTCTAAAGTCAACAAAACAACAAAAAAGATTGGTTTTAGTATTACAGAACTCCTCTGCAATGTTCCTAAAGATAACAAAATGGTCCACAGTTGAATGATATCTCCTAAACCTGACCTAGCCTTTAACTCTTTTACCATGAATTTCTATCCAAAGGCTAATCTTCTTTTCCAAAATAATTCCATAAATCTTGGCTAAAATTGGGATAATCATAATGGTCCTATAATTAGAGGGAATGTTTCTATCCCCATTTTTAAAAATAGGAACAATGAGGCTTTGTGTCGAGAGTTTAGGGAAGCCCTAATTTACTATTAAATTGAAGAGATTGTGTATGGAAGGGATAAGGATAGGCCCTCTAATTTAAAAAATTTCATCTTGGTAGCCTTCAATGTCCTTAACTTTCCCATTTGCAAGTCGCTTAACCTTGAACTCTATGTCATCTAAAGAAAAAACTGCAACCTCTGTAGGGACAATAAGAATGGTGTCCATGGAATTAATGAATTCGTAAAGACTTTTAAGGTAGGAATTCTAGTCCCTTAATGGAATCATATTATTTTCTTTAGTATTGCGGTTTAGAATTTGGCTCCAGAACTTCTTAGGATCCAACTTAGATAGTTGTGAAAGTTGTTCTTTCCTTTTTTTGATATAGTACATTTTTTTTTATTTTTAATTAGGGATTTGTACTATTATCGAGTTTTAAGGACTCATTAGAAGCATCCCTGATGAATTTCCTAGAAAGTTTACATTCTTTATCATAACAAGGGTTGGTGATTCTATTATTATTTTTAGAGGACACCTAGAAAGAGAACTTGTTAATAGAAGTGGAAAGGCTAGTTGTAAAATTATGATAGAGTTCTTCAATGTTGTCCTTATAAGTTAGGATATGTAATTTACTATTTAAATCCTTTAAGAGAAGGTCAACTGTACTTTTGTCAAAGTGCAATTGTCTTTTATTATCATAATTCTCTTTAATGGTTCTCTTGTTCATGGAAAATTTTAGAGTTAGGGTTAAAGGTTTATGATGAGAGTCGGGTTAATGGTCATTTAAAAGGTTAAAACTTTCTATTTGGTTGGAAATGAGGATATCAAATATCACATAATCTACGACACTACTACATAACCCATGAATACATGTCATCTGTTTGGAGTTTGCCCACTTCATTACTCCATTGAAAATTATTAGGTCTTGAGAGATGAATATCTTGACCAACTCAGTACCAAACAAATTCTCAATTAGGTCTTTAGCGCTTCTTTTATAGCTATTAGATAAACAAGGTCCTCATCTAGCCATAAAGGATTATGGTTGGAATGAGTGCTTAAAAGAGTAGCTTGTTTAGTTGGAGTCCTAGCATTAAATTCTCCTAGTAGGAGGATATTACCTTCATTTTTCAAACTATAAATATCTTGTTCTAAATTATTATAGGAAAAATTGCTATCTAGATTGTTTTTCTTATAAAAATTAGAATTAATAGGTGCAAAATAGAAAATTTCTACATACATCTTCTTAGCATTGGTGTCTAAAATTTCTATCCAAATGTACTAATTGAGAGGGTCGAACTTATGAAGTTGAATGTGAGGAGAAATGATCTTTCTAATATAACAAGCTATGCCTCCTATCCCTCTACGGTGGGAATTTTTGTTCCATGTCGACCACAAGACAAGTCCTTCTATGTTAGGGACCTTAGAATTTTCATGATCTCAAGTTTCAAATAGACAAATAATATCAATATCACTCGGGATCCAACTTATCATAGGATCTTTTCGCCATGGAAATCCATGACAATGTTGAATTACTGAGAGGGCGGTGAAACAATCATAAAAAAATTTAATCCTTTTTAACCATAAATGAAAGTGTTATATCAATGTAGCATTATCATCCAATAGTTGAAGAGTAAATAAACCATGAACAAATGAGCAATCATACACATACAAAATACACCAGTGTTTTTACGTGGAAACCCAAAGCAAGAGAAAACCACATAATGCTTTTTATTATACGTCTTTAAGAATTACATTCATTGGAAGCACCAAATTCCTTTGTTTTCTAGCTGCAACTAGAAGGAGTCTCCAACCCCCTAGTTTCTCAGGATACAACTTGAGGGAAGCTCCAACTCCCCAATTCTATGGCTACAACCAGAAGGAGGCTACAACCCCCTGTGTTCTCTAGCTACAACCAAAAGGTGGATACAACCACCTATCGTTGCCCCGTCCAACTTCCCTATGATATAAGTAGAATGATTTAACCACTCTCACACTATCACTGTGAGATATACTGTTGTAAACCTGTACCAATCAACCTGCACCAAACAACCTATACCAACCTGTAATTAACCTGTACCATAAAAAGTAAATCAACCATACACCAACCTATAACTCAACCTGTACCATCAACAAGTGCATCAACCATGCATCAAATATGTACCAATCATGCATCAAATACACATAAGATATAACTCATCAAGATGTACCAACATCATCAACTATACACCTCATGTATGTGCCAACTCATCAATTACTTTCCTCAACCATGTACCCAACATGTACCTCAACCAAAATCGCTCATCAATTTCATCATCCAAATCTGATTTGTAACTCTGTATTTGACTTTGTTGAATTCTTGCTTATTCTAGAGAGTGAACTTGTAGAGTGCGCCCCTCACGAAATATTTGTTGTATGTATATGAAAATGGTACAATAGAATGTACTATAACCAATACGTTTGGTCTTACTAAATTTGGATCTCGTATGAAGAAGTTATGATTATTTTACCCGAAACACTTGTTTTAGACTAGTTTTAGGACTAGCCACAAACCTTATTTTCCATGGAGTGTAACTCCAAAAATACAATGACCCAGAAGATGGAATTTTTATCACATCTACTTGGATATGTTTCCTCAATGGAATCCATATTTCATGATCTGAATCATTTTAGAAAAACGTTATTGTGCAAATGGTGAGATGATCTGTAAATAACATACCTTAGAAAACATCATCAAAATAATTTATCCTCCCTTGAATTTCAATCTTCTTTACTTCACCTTCCCTATGAAATTATCCTTAGATATACTTTGGTTACCTCAATCATTTATATATATTCAATATGCTCAAGTTTAATTAAAATGAGAGACCCTTTCATCTTATTTATAATTTTATGTAGCTTCCTCAAGGGGTTATCTTCTAACCATCTTAAATCACTTTCCTTATTTTAGGGCTAAGTCACTTCTAACCACTTGTCCCCTTAGTAATTTCTCCATTAACTTTATTATTTAAATGATTTCTTTTGTATCCACTTTGACTTATAGTACACTCATCACTTCACTTTATTATTTAAATAATTTCTTCTTTGCAACCACTTTGACTACTTTGACCTTTTAGGGCTTCTAGATGACTCATGAGTGTTCTTCAACTTCACATGGCCATAACTCTCTAACTGTGAGGGGTTATGTGACGTTCCACATACCATCGAAAATGGAATGACATGTAATATCCATATAGAATAGTCTTACCTTCAAATATATTAAAACTCATACCATTATACATCAAACAAACTTGGGTCCATTACCCAAACCTTTGTGCTACCAAATTTTTCTACCGAAATTTCTTCAAGGGTTGACATCAATGACAACCAAAAAAAATAATCAACAATCTCCCCCTTTGGCATTGATGAAAACACTATAATGCAATACTTAAGTCATATCACTCATGCTCGCCCTATGACCATCGCTCCCCTTGGAACCATGCCTTTGTGCTCTTTCTCCAAGCATTTACCTTTGCATATGATAAAACTCTCCCCCTTTGTCATCAATGGAGAAGGCATATTTCTATCCAGGGCTACTCCCCCTGACTGAAATCTTCCTGAAACTTATCTCCCAACCTAAACTGTCCTCTTTATGGTGCTTCCTCATGTAAATATAAGACATATAAGATAAGCATTCAAAATCATTCATTTTGGAGTAGAAATTACTTCAAGTCTTTGGCAAAGATACTCAATGGCTTCTCTTGGAAGAGGTTTTGTAAATATGTCTGCCACTTTTTCTTTTGTGCCAACATATTCAATTCTGATGTTCTTCTCTACAACTTGTTCCCGTAGAAAGTGATACTTGATTGGAATGTGCTTTGTCTTGGAGTGCATCACCAGATTCTTTGAGATATTGATGGAAATTGTATTATCACAATAGATTGGAATGGGATCATCATACTCAACTTGTATATCTATCAAAGTTTGTTTTATCCATAGAACCTGTGTACAACATCCTACTGCTGAAATATATTCTGCTTTGGATGTAGATAAGGATACTGATGATTGTTTCTTTCTTAGCCAAGATACTAAATACTCACCCAAGTAAAATGTTTCTACACTGGTGCTTCATCGATCATCAATGAAACCTGCCCAATCTGCATCTGTGTAGGCAATAAGTGATAGATCCTATCCTTTTGGATACCATAATCCAAACTCTTATGTTCCTTTGAGATATTTGAAAATTCTTTTCACCGCTAAGACATGTGATTCCTTTGGTGCTACTTGAAATCATGCCACCTATCCAATTGCCTGCATTACATCTAGTTTGGATGTTTTCACATATAGTAAGCTACCAATCATTGACCTGTATTTCCTCTGGTCTATAGACTTTGAATCATCATCTTTTCTCAACTTGCAACTAGTTTGCATAGGAGTGGTAACTAGTTTGCAATCTTCCATTCCAAACTTCTTTAGCATTTCTATGATATACTTAGTTTGAGAAATAAAAATTACTTGGTTTCTTTGACATATATGAGGACCCATAAATAAGGATAGGTATCAAAGTAATGACATTTCAAATTTATTCTGCATATCCTTTTCAAATTTCTCGCTTAACTTGTCATCAGTACTTCCAAAAATAATATCATCAACATAAACTTCAATTAATAAAATACTATATTGAGTTACCTTGATGTAAGGGTTGTTGTCTGCACTTCCTTTTCTGAACCCTGCCTACTGTAGATATTTATCCAGTCTAGAGTAACATGCTCTAGGAGCCTGTTTTAGACCATACAAGGTCTTCTTCAATTTACACACATAATCTGTGTTCTCTGACAAATGAAATCCTTCTGGTTGTTCAATGTAGACTTCTTCTTCAAGTTCCCTGTTCATAAAATCTAATTTCATGCCCATATGATACACTTTAATATTCTTGGAGCATGCATAAGCTAAAAGAAATTGGATTGCTTCCATTCTGGCAACTGGGGCAAATGTCTCTTCAAAGTCGATTCCTTCAACCTGTGCATATCCTTTACATATCAATCTAGCTTTGTTCCTTGTAACCTGTCCATCTTCATTCAATTTATTTCTAAAAACCCACTTTGTGACAATCACATTCTTATTCTTTGGTCTTGGAACCAATTCCCAAGTGTTTTTCTTCTCTATTTGATCCAATTCTTCATCCATGACCTTATTCCATAATTCATTGTTGCTAGCCTCTTCAAAATTGTTTGGTTCAATCGTAGATAAGAGTGCTAGGTGCATTTGTTCAGGTGAACATATTCTTCTTCTAGTCTCAACTCCTGCATCTTTGTTTTCGATAATATGATCTGAAGGATGATTCTTTTGTACTCATTTTCTAGGTGTCTTTAGAGGCACTTGTTGAAATAGCTCTTATACTTATGTCCGATCCTCTTCATCTTTCCATTCTACTTCTTCTTAATCTTCTACTTCTTCTTCGTAAAATTGTTCCATTCATTCATTTTCTTCTTCCTTTAATTCTTGTCCACCTGTTTCATCAATTATTACACTGATGCTTTCCACAACTTTGTTCAACCTTAGATGGTAACACTTGTATGCTTTCATTGTACTTGAGTAAACAACAAGTACTCCTTCATCCACACGAGAGTCAAAATTTCCCATTCTGCCATCTTCTCTTTTGATGTAGTATTTTCTTCCAAATACTCTGAAGTGCTTCACATTTGTTGGTATTCCTTTCCATAGCTCGTAGGGAGTTTTGTCAGTGTTGTTTCTAAGCATTACTCTGTTTTGAATGTGAACTGTTGTATGCATTGCATGTTTCAAAAAAATGTCTATAAATTTGGAATCCATTAGCATTGTTCAAGACATTTATTGTACTATCATTTTATTTCTTTCAACAACTCCATTCTATTGAGGTGTCCTAGCAACAATGAATTTCCTTTTTATTCCATGCCTATTGTAGCAGTCCATAAATTCCTTTGAAGTGAACTCTCCTCCATTATTAGATCTCAAACATTTGATTTTTGAATCCATTTCATTTTCAACCATTTCCTTGTAGAGCTTGAAGTTTTCAAAATCTTATGACTTATTCCTAAGAAAGCAAACTGCAGTCATTCTTGTATAATCATCAACTAATAACTTAAAGCATTTCTCACATTTTAAACAATTTGTTGTAGTTGGTCCAACTAGATCAGTATGAAAAATTCCCAGTGGTCTTGTCATTGAATATTCCTTTGATTTGAACCTAGTCTTTGTTTTCTTTTTTTGTTGACAATGCTCGCATAAAGTGTTGGTTGGTTTCGTGATCTGGGGCATTTCTCTAACTACTTCCTTTCTCATCAATGTTCGAAAAAACCACAATATTGCAAATGAGTTGTCGACGTTTCAGATCCAAACCAGGATCCATCTTTGACAAGGTTATCAAAGTGTATGTGAACCATTATTTTTTGAAATAGCCAACCTTCATCTTCCTTTCCTAGACAACACTTTTCATTTCCAATTTCACTTAATACATATATGTTGCTTTAAGTTCTTGCAACTGTTGCAATCATTTTTTCTGAACCTTCTTTTCTTATCTCACACTTTTGTGAATCGAAAGTATGTTTATGACCTTGGTCACACATTTGACTCACACTTGGAAGATTATGTTTCATATCTTCTACTAGTAGAACATTTTCTTCCTTGGGATTCTTGTTTCCAATTTTGACTGTGCATTTTCCAATGATTTTAGTTGAATCATCATTTCTGATGGAGACTGATCCATCTCTTCTTTCTTAATGTAAGAAAATTATCTTTATCACCTGTCATGTGTTTTGAACAACCACTGTCAGCATACCAACCACGTTTCTTCTTCTTATCTTATAGAGTGAGTGTGCATTCTTCATTGCTATACTGATTCTGCTTTCTTATCCATGTTCTCTTCTGAGGTTCATGTGTGTGACTATTGTTGTTCTATTGTGGTTCTCTAGGAGGGAATTCCGTTCTACAATATTTGGCCATGTGCCCAAAGTTGTTGCACTTGTAGCATTCTGCTTCAGTGCTCAATGATTCAAACATGTTGTAGCTTCTTCTCTATGTTTCACTAGGACTTCTTGGATAGCTATTTTGTGTGTGACATTCAAAGTTGTTTATGTTCCTACTATTAGCTTTGCAATTTACAACTTTATGTCAAAAATTATTGCATGCATAACATAAACCAAAAAATATAGTTTGATACCCGGGAGTTGAATATCTTCTGAAAGGAGTTACTCTTATGAATCTTTATTCTTATCGAGGCCTATTTGTTTCTGTCGATCATTGATTCTGAAGTCTGAATAATCTCGATGGAGGAGTGTCTATGTAATCTTCCTTGTAGATCTTCCTATCCCCTTGTATTGTTTCTGCATATAGTTTTGGGTATGTTTCTTGTTCTGTTGCTTTGGAGCTTGATCCCTTTTCTATTTGATTGTATCCAAGTTCGGACTTGTCATGATAAGGATTTTGATTGTTGATAATGTCATCCAAAAATTTTGATTTGTTCTGCATATTTTTCTTTTGAAGATCCTTTCTCAATGTGACAATCTCTACTTCCAAATTTCCAATGATCAGGTCTCTTTCTTCTAACTGTTCTTTGAATTCTTCTTCAATTCTTTTATCTTCTTCTATTTGAACCTTCAATTTCGTGATCATTTGTTCTAGTTCCCGAGTGTCTTCTTTCTTGTCTATTTCTGGTGTAGCTTCTTGTTTTTCTTCTTTTCTGTTATTATAACTTCTATGGCACTCAACAATTCTTCTCGGTAGTCATCTTATTCCTCTTCATATTCTTCTTTAATGTCTTCTTTATCAGAGTCTTCTATTGCCATCACCATAACTCTTTCTATCTCACTATCACTGAATTCATCTTCATCTGACGAGGAGATGTCTTCTTTGGTGCATAAGATTTTCTTGAAAGCTTTATTTTTGGTTCTTTTTCCTTTATATGCTTGTTTCATATTTGAGTAATCTTCATCATTCATTTTATTTTTACTATGAGTACATTTGTTAGCAAAATAACCAATACCATCACAATTAAAACAAATCAATGGAAGCTTACCTTTATATCTGTCGTTGGTTCCCTTGTTCAATCTTCTGACAAAGTTGGCAACTTCTTCTTCATCATATTCTAAGAAGTCACTGTTGCTACTATGTTCCTTTTGTTTTCCATTTTGATTTGAACTTTTGGATGCTTTTAAAGATGCTTGTTTTATATATGGATTTTCCTATTCAGTTCTCATTTCATATGTTGTGAAGATTCCATGTAGTTCACCCATGCTTATTGAGTCTAGACCTGCTCTTTCTTCTAGTGATGATATCTTAGGATCAAATATCATAGGAAGAGATCTTAGTACCTTTTGAACAATTATAAATTATTCAATTTCTTCTCCCAATCCTATGATTGAATTCACTATTTCATTGAATCGTAAGAAGTAAGATGCAATATTATCATCTTCCTTCATCTTTAGTTCTTCGAATTGACCTCTATAAGTTTGATGTTTTGCTTCTTTGACTTTTGAATCTCCTTCATAAATATTTTGAAGTTTGTCCCAAATCTCTTTATCAGATTTACAATGTACAACTTTGGTATATACCAATTCACCAAGACCATTCAGAAGTGCATTTGTGCTTTTGGAATTATTTTGACTTACTTTGAATGCTTTTTCACTTGTTGGTGGAATTGCTGGTTCTTTGTATCCATCTACTACTGATTTCCAAATTTCAAGTCCTGTGAATGTATATATGTTTTCATCCTTCTTCTCTAGAATTCATACTTTTGTCCATCAAACTGTGGTATTCCGGTTTTATACATGTTTTTTCTCTCCATGATCTACCTTTCAGTGATTAAACTGATTTCTGAAGGAACCTGCTCTGATACCAATTGTTGGATTACTGTGAGGGGGGGTGAATCAGTAATAGAGAAATTTAATCCTTTTTAACCATAAAATGCAAGTGTTATATCGATGTAGCATTATCATCCAATAGTTGCGAAGTAAATAAACAATGAACAAATGAGCAATGATACACATACACAATACACTAGTGTTTTTACATGGAATCCCAAAGCAGGAGAAAAACACATAACATTTTTTCTTATATGTATTTAAGAACTGAATTCATTGGAAGCACGGATTTCCTTTTTTTTCAAGCTGCAACTGGAAGGAGGCTCCAACTCCCTAGTTTCTCAGGCTACAACCTGAGGGAAGCTCCAACTTCCCAATTCTATGACCACAACCAGAAGGAGTCTCCAACCCCCTATGTTCTCCGGATACAACCGGAAGGTGGCTACAACCACCCATCCTTTCCCTATCCAACCGCCCTATAATATAAGTAGAATGATGGAACCACTGCCACACTATCACTGTGAGATATAATGCTCTAAACCTGTACCAATCAACATGCACCAAACAACCTGTACCAACCTATACCAAACAACATGTAATCAACCTATAACATAAAAAGTGCATCAACCATGCACCAAATTGTACCTCAACCTGTACCATCAACGAGTGCATCAACCATGCACCAAATATATACCAATCATGCATCAAATACACATAAACTATGACTCATCAAGATGTACCAACATCATCAACTATACACCTCATGTATGTGCCAAATCATCAACTACTTGTCTCAACCATGTACCCAACATGTACCTCAACCAAAATCCCTCATAAATTTCATCATCCAAATCTGATTTGTAACTTTGTAATAGACCTTGTTGAATTCTAGCTTATTCTAGAGAGAGAACATGTAGAGCGTGACTCGCACGAAATATTTGTTGTATCTATTTGAAAATGGTACACAAAATAATAAATACTATACTCTAACTAATACATTTGGTATTATTGAATTTGGATCTATTATGAAGAAGTTATGACATTTTTACCCAAAACACTTGTTTTAGATTAGTTCAGGACTATCCACAAACCCTATTTCCATGGAGTGTAATTCCAAAAATACAATGAACCACAAGATGTAATGATTATCACAACATCTTGGATATGTTTCCTCAACGACCTCCATATTTCGCGATCTGAATCATTCTAGAAAATAACTTATTCTGAAAATGGTGAGATGACCTATAAATAACATACCTTAGATAACATCATCAAAATAATTTATCCTCCCTTGAATTTCAACCTTCTTTACTTCACCTTCCCTCTAGAATTTTCCTTAGATATCCTTTGGCTACCTCAGTCACTTGTAGATATTCAACATTCTCAAGTGTAATTAAAATGAGAGACCCTTTCCTCATATTTATACTTTTATGTAGCTTCCTTAAGGGGTTACATTCTAACCATCTTAAATCACTTTCCTTATTTTAGGGCTAACCCACTTCTAACCACTTGTCCACTTAGTAATTTATCCATTAAATTTATTATTTAAATAATTTATTTTACATCCACTTTGACTTATAGTACACTCATCACTTCACTTTATTATTTAAATAATTTCTTCTTTGCAACCACTTTGACTACTTTGACCTTTTGGGGCTTCTAGATGATTCATGAGGGTTCTCCAACTTCACATGGCCATAACCCTCTAACCGGGAGGAGTTATGTGACGTTCCACATACCACCGGAAATGAAATGACATGTACTATCCATCTATAATAGTCTTACCTTCAAATATATTAAAAATCATACCATTATACATCAAACAAACTTGGGTCCATTACCCAAACCTTTGTGCTACCAGAATTTGCTACTGGGCTTTCTTCAAGGGTTGAAATATATTATCACTCTATAATTTCTCAGGCTGAGGGAGAAATTGACAAAGGTAACTGTTTCAACCGCTTGGAGTCTTGGATCCATCCCTCCAAGACTCAGAGAGGGCTCTCTCTGTATGATTTAGCTTGGTTTGGAATAGGATATTAGGCTAGTTATGATGGATCAGGATTTGGTTTTTTAAATGGTTTGGTTGGAGCATGAGAGGAGGGACCATTAGGTGATGGGGTTTGTGCTTGAATATATGAAGCACTCTAAGATCTAGACAAATCTCTTACACAGGGCAAGGTAGTGGAAATGTTGGATTGAATCAAGTTTTAATGGTGTCAAATGAGGAAGAAGTAGAGGAGAAAAGTCAAGTCAAGGAGCATTTAAGAATTCCTAAACTGATATTTTAGAAGAGAAACATAAAGATTACCAAAAGATCAGATGCAAAGTATTTCACCAATAAATTCTGCTCTATTAACTATCCTTTGACAATAAGAATTTGAAAACAAGTGGTATGATAACTGGAAGAAAACACTTAACATAGAAGAGAAATGCCACCAACACCTCGACACAAGAATCTTGTCAACAGTTTGCCTACTATTGGTTGACCATTTAAATATTACAGAACATCCTCCTGAAATAGCAAGGTCCACAGTCCACCGAAAATAAATCCACCCCCTCACAGGTCGACCCCCTTTTACTCTTTTACCTCTCTCTCCATAGGTAAATATACTCTCAGTCTTAAACTCGAGTCCTATCTCTACTTTCTAAAAATAGAAAATAGTTACAATGATTGACACATGTAACAACATGCTAAAAAATTATTCTAACAGTAAATTAAAGGAAAAATAAAATTTGGAAACTGCTGCTTGAACATATCGAATGCTAGAGGTTGTTAGAATTTGCTGCCAACTGGAGAATCTGTGCTCTAACCACTGCCTGAAATGTAGGAAAATTCTGCCACTTGTGTAACTGTTACCTGAAGGTGTGGGTCAAACTGTTGTAGTCAGAGCTTCCATCTGGGTGAAAATATTTTGCCTATCACAATGAACTTTCTTATAGCTTCTCTCTTTAGTGAGATTTGATTCCTTGAGAAAGAATCTCAAATTTCTGTCCAGTGTATGCCATCCACCATAAGAACCACCAGAGGTACTTCTATATTGAAAGTCACTTCTTGAATATATATCCAATAGCGAGCCATTGTCATCAACTATGGGGATTGAACTAACATGGGCTTTAAGTAATAGAGAAAGAGAAGAACTAAGAGATGCAACTGGCTGAAGCATTGCCAGAGGAGAACCACCTTGTTTTCCAATTTTATGAGATCCATGTACTTATAAGAAATACACGAATGGGCCGTTGTAGAAAGTGGAACAAAACCATCAACATGTTTGAAATCTATATACAAGAGGTCTCTAAAATGGTGGCATAGAACGATAAGATTATCTCTTAATAAACATATTTTGATATCTCCAAGAGACAATGGTATGTGTCTCAAACTCCTCCTCTGAAAGAATTTCTCCATAATTTCCCAACTCTCTCAGGATTGTTATAAAGTCTGAAGCAATGAGCATGCCTACAGACCCTCCCTTGTTGAAATCCCATAAAGGGGCCACGAAAATCCCCTGTTCATAAAGTGCATGGAATGCTTATTTCACAGGAAAAATAATATCTAGAGCCATGACCTTGCCTGATTCAGGAAGCCAATCATATGCAGTGCGTGCAGATAAAATTTCTCTAATTTGGCGTCGTGAAACTTCTATCTCAGCATCTGAGATCCTTTGGACTGGTGTTCTTGACCTCTGTGAGCTCGACACTGGTGCTTCCTCGTGACTTGTCTTGCCATCAATGCTTTTACTGTGTGCGCTGTCGACCATTCTAGCTTTAACAGATAATGCCTTTGTTTCATTATGTTCAAGGTTAACTATACAAGATGCATCTCTTTAAACTTTTTCAAGTGACCAGTTGTGCTCGATTCAAATATATTGACAATGTCTTTGCTACTTTTAAAAGCTTTCTGTTCTCTAGCAGTGAAAACCATACTCTGTCCAATAGACACACTTTCCTCGAGCATGCTGAAAACTTCCCAATCTGTGAAGTATTGACTGTGACAACTTACCCTAATGACTCATTCGATGCACGATCAGGTGACTATTCATAATACATTGATTTACAAGATCCATAAATTAAGAAAGCACCGGTTTCATTGGTGATAGCCTCAAATAATTTCACATCCTTGATGTGTTTTCCCTAAATTTAGAACACCTGTTAATCAACGAAACTTCCTATAGCAGATTCCAAAATCCATTCTTCCTATCACGACATTTAATCTCATGGGTTAGATGTTCTAGCACTGCATGTACAATTATCTGTCCATCAAAAGTTGTATTTCCTCTTCCAAGTTCATTTTTCCTGTTATTAATGGAAATAGAATAATAATGGCGATTCAACCCATGGATGAATGCCTGGATAGATGGCTTATTCAGATGCCCAAGATTTGAAATTGTTTGTCGGGTCTCTTTCCCAAACATCATGGTCTAGGGATTGATTAACCAGAATGCATCAATCACAACCTTCCCCTTAACACTTTGAATAGGATCGACAACTACAAAAACAAGATCACGTCGTTTGGACACCTACGCATTCGCCTGGGCACCTGGCACCGAGTTTTATCTTTTTTTGAACTCTGTGGGAAATATCCCATGTGGAGGAGGAAACCCTCTCCTTTACCCTTTATATACACAAAACTTTGATCATATGGTTGATGTAGTGAGCCGAAGGCTATGTATTGGAGCATGGTGCTTGTGCGCTGGCTCATGGCCGCTAGCTTGTATGTTGTTTCTTTGGTAAATGACTTGTCTTCTTGATGATTTGAAGTTCGCGTGCAAGGTACTTGGCTTATGCTTGATCAGAGTCAAGCGCTTTGTGCCGCCTTCACTATGCATCATAAGCAATAGTGTTATGAGCAATCTGCTTTATGCCTGAAATAGATAGATATTAGACAGAATACTGATTTCCCTATTATATAGGGTTCTAACATAGGCTCCACCTGGGGAAGATATCTCCGAGGGAGATGTCTAGAACCGCTGAACTTTGGGAACTTGATAATCAGTTCCTTATCCATTGGGTTGTTCCCCAATGTGCAACCTGATTTGCTACAAAATCCCTGGTAGTTGAAAATCTTGAACTGAAATCAAAACTCTTTGCAAACTTAAGTCTGGATCACACTTGAACTGAAAAACTGAAAAGCAATCTGAAACTGAAACTAGAAAGATGATCAGAGTACTGAACTTATTTGCACCCATCTACCTACCCTAATCTACTTGATAATATTGTTGAATCAGGTAATACAGAAATGCCAATGAAGCCAGTCAAGTAGCTGCAAAAACAAATGGACAATTGGATTGCTTGTCAGTGAAATCCGAAGTATACCTTGATTATGTGTCTTCGTAATATGAAATGGAAACTATTGACATATTTGGTCGTTATAGAGAATACATGTTTGAAAACTCAAGCTACCATGAACCTCCATGTAATCCGCTATAGGATCAATTAAAGCATGATGCATGATATTTGCTTTTAGATCTTCAGTGACTAGTTGATCAGTTGCATCCTCAAAATTAAACCCTGCAACTACAACTTCAGTCTTGTACTTGAAAACATGATCACCATCAATATGCACATCAATAGGTAATACAATCTCCTTTGGTTTTGGAGATTGAAGATTTTCAAAAAACTGTTTTGGATGTTGGAAACTGTAGGACTGAATCTGAGTATTCAAGACCTCAATATCCTTTTCAAGTCTTTCAGCAAACAATTCGAGAACACAAATTTTAACTTCGGGAGAAAACTTTCTCGATTTCCAATAGTGAAACAAGGTTGTTAACAAAACTTCATCAATTTGAAAATTTGCTAACTCATCCCTGAATTCTATTATAGCTTCACACGATATAGGATTTTCCACATACCTTGTCATCTTGAATCATCATCAATGTTCTGAAATCTGGATCCGTTGGCAGTGAATTCGCTCTTGAACTTTGAAGTTCGGGATCTTGAACAATGGAGTTGCCAGCTGAATGATACAGCCTTCCTGTGTTTGGCTTCTATTCACCGTTAGAAGTCAAATTTGAACTTGAAGTGCACTTATGGAGAATGTCCTCAGTGGAGTTGCCAAACTGTTATCACTCTGTAATTTCTCAGGCCGAGGGAGAAATTGACAGAGGTAACTATTTCAACCTCTTGGAGTCTTGGATCTAGCCCTCCAAGACTCAGAGAGGGATCTCTCTGTATGATTTATCTTGGTTTGGAATAAGATATTAGGCTAGTTATGATGGATCAGGATTTGGTTTTTGAAATGGTTTGGTTGGAGCATGAGAGGAGGGACCATTGCGTGATGGGGTCTATGCTTGAATATACGACTCACTCTCAGATCTAGACAAATCTCTTACACAGGGAAAGGTGGTGGAAATGTTGGATTGAATCAAGTTTTAATGGAGTCAATGAGGAATAAGTAGAGGAGAAAAGTCAAGCCAAGGAGCATTTAAGAATTCCTAAACTGATCTTTTAGAAGAGAAACACAAAGATTACCAAAAGATCATATGCAAAGTATTTCACCAATAAATTCTGCTCTATTAACAATCCTTTGACAATAAGAATTTGAAAACAAGTGGTATGATAACTGGAAGAAAAAACTTAACATAGAAGAGAAATGCCACCAACACCTCGACACGAGAATCCTGTCAACAGTTTTCCTACTACTGGTTGATCATTTAAATATTACAGAACATCCTCCTAGAATAGCAAGGCCCACAGTGCACCAAAAATAAATCCACACCGTCAAAGGTCGAACCCCCTTTTTCTCTTTTACCTCTCTCTCCATAGGTAAAGATACTCTCAGTCTTAAAAACTTGAGTCTTATCTCTGCTTTCTAAAAATAGAAAACAATTACAATGATTGACACATGTAACAACCTGCTAAAAAAAAGATTCTAACAGTAAATTAAAAGAAAAATAAAATTTGGAAACTACTGCTTTAACATCTCGAATGCTAGAGGTTGTAAGAATTTGCTAGCAGCTAGAGAATCTGTGCTCTAACCATTGCCTGAAATGTAGGAAAAAGATGCCACTTGTGTAACTGTTACCTGAAGGTGTGGGTCAAACTGTTGTAGTCAGAGCTACCATCTGGGTGAAAATATTATGTCTATCACAATGAACTTTATAATAGCTTCTCTCTTTAGTGAGATTTGATTCCTTGAGAAAGGATCTCAAATTTTTGTCCAGTGTCTTCTATCAACCATAAGAACCACCAGAAGTAATTCTATCTTGAATGTCACTTCTAGAATATATATCCAATAGTGAACCATTGTCATCAACTATGGGGATTGCACTAACATGAGCTTCAAGTAATAGAGAAAGAGTAGAACTAAGAGATGCAACTGGCCGAAGCATTGCTAGAGGAGAACCACCTTGTTTTCCAATTTTCTAAGATCCATGTACTTATAAGAAATACACGAATGGGCCACTGTAGAAAGTGGAACAAAACCATCATCATGTTTGAAATCTATATACAAGAGGTCTCTAAAATGGTGGCATAGACCGATTAGATTATCTCTTAATAAACATCTTTTGATATCTCCAAGAGACAATGGTATGTGTCTCAAACCCCTCCTCTAAAATAATTTCTCCATAATTTCCCAACTCTCTCAGGATTGTTATAAAGTCTGAAGCACTGAGCATGCCTACAGACCCTCCCTTGTCGAAATCCCATAAAGGGGCCACAAAAATCCCCTATTCATAAAGTACATGGAATTCTTGTTTCACAGGAAAACTAATATCTAGAGCCATGATCTTACCTGACTCGGGAAGCCAATCATATGCAGTGCATGCAGATAAATTTTTTGTAATTTGGCATCGTGAAACTTCTATCTCAACATCTAAGATCCTTTGGACTGGTGTTCTTGACCTCTGTGAGTTCGGCACTGGTGCTTTCTCGTGACTTTTCTTGCTGTCAATGCTTTCACTGTGTGCGTTGTCGACCATTCTAGTTTTAACGGATAATGCCTTTGTTTCATTCTATTCAAAGTTAACTATACAAGATGCATCTCTTTAAACTTCTTCAAGTGACCAGTTGTGCTCGAGTCAAATACATTGCCAATGTCTTTGCTACTTTTAAAATCTTTCTGTTCTCTGGCAGTGAAAACCATACTCTGCCCAATAGACACACTTTCCTCGAGCATGCTGAAAACTTCTCAATCTGTGAAGTATTTCCTGTGACAACTTACCCTAATGACTCCTTCGGCGCACGATCAGGTGACTATTCATAATACATTTATTTGCAAGATCCATAAATTAAGAAAGCACCGGTTTTGTTGGTGATAGCCTCAAAGAATTTCACATCCTTGATGTGTTTTCCCTAAATTTAGAACACCTGTTAATCAATGAAACTTCCTGTAGCAGATTCCAAAATCCATTCTTCCTATCACGACATTTAATCTCACGGGTTAGATGTTCTAGCACTGCATGTACAATTGTCTGTCCA
Source organism: Picea glauca (assembly GCA_000966675.3). Taxonomy (NCBI): domain Eukaryota; kingdom Viridiplantae; phylum Streptophyta; class Pinopsida; order Pinales; family Pinaceae; genus Picea; species Picea glauca. The sequence continues at coordinate 585,966 of JZKD02S1750082.1, forward strand.
TCAGAAGTTGTATTTTCTCTTCCAAGTTCATTTTTCTGGTAATTAATGGAAATAGAATAATAATGGCGATTCAACCCATGGATCAATGCTTAGATAGATGGCTTATTCAGATGCCCGAGATTTGAAATTGTTTGTCGGGGCTCTTTCCCAAACATTATGGTCTGGGGATTGATTAACCAAAATGCATCGATCACAACCTTCCCCTTAACACTTTGAATAGGATCGACAACTACAACAACAAGATCATGCCCTTTGGACACCTACGTGTTTTCTCGGGCACCTGGCACTGAGTTTTATCCTTTTTTGAACTCTGTGGGAAATATCCCATGTGGAGGACGAAACCTTATCCTTTACCCTTTATATACACAAAACATTGATCATATGGTCAATGTAGTGAGGCCAAGGCTATGTATTGGAGCATGGTGCTTGTGTGCTGGCTCATGGGCACTGGCTTGTATGTTGTTGCTTTTGTAAATGACCTGTCTTCTTGATGATTTGAAGTTCGTGTGAAATGTACTTGGCTTATGCTTGATCAGAGTCGAGCACTTTCTGCTGCCTTGACTATGCGTCATAAGCAATAGTGTTATGAGCAATCTGCTTTATGCCTGAAATAGATAGATATTAGTCAGAATACTGATTTCCCTATTATATAGGGTTCTAACAAAATCAATGACAACCAACCCAAATAATCAACAGACAGTTCCAAAAAGGGATCCCGAGTGTCCCCAATTCCTATTTATTATTATCCTTTTGATCTCTATCCCTAACAATATCTTTTCAATTTCTTATTATTGCCCATTTTCCTTCTTTCCTGGCTTCTTTTACCTTTTGAACTTCCTTCCTTAATTCAACTTGGCCTTCGGGAATTAGGTCTTCATTTATAAATATTCTTGACCCTTTTAACATCAGAGATTTACTAAGTATGCTATATTTATGGTCATTACAACTTAATTTTACATGAATCAACATATATTTGCGATCAATTATTTTTCCTAGCCTCTTTGCTTCTATGAGGTAAGTTGTATCAATTTGTGATTTAGTATTTAATTCTTCTTTTATTATTTCTAGTGTATCCTCCTCTTGTTGTTCTCTTATACAAAAAATTATGAGGTTCAAGGATCTTTTATTACGCTCATGGTCTAGTTTGACTAACTTATTCATTTCCTCTTTGATGGGTTTTATATCCAATTTGTTTTCCAGATTACTAACAGTCAAATTATTGATTAGTTTCTTCTAGCTCTTTAATCCTATCTCTCAAGTTGTGATTTTCTTCAGCCTCTCCTTCTTGGGTTGATTGTTTATGTTTTTATATTTCTTGAATCCTATCATTCATTATCTGTAATTCACTCTTGAACCTTAAGAATCTATCCTCTATTTGAGTTTGAATGGTATCTTTGAAGAGTCTAATTTTTTTATCAAGCATTGCCTCTGGCTCTATTTGGAGTTTTACGTCTCTTTCTTCACTCCTTCTTTCTAATGATTCTAACTCTATTTGGATTTTGGCATCTCTTTTCTTTATTTTTTTATAATGATTACATATAATCGTAAATGATCTCTAGGGTGATTTTGGGGGGCCTATCCCTGATAGGCTGAGTTTTTGGAATAGGCGGTGGAGTGCTTATATTGGAAAGAAGAGAGAAAAGTAACAATTATTATTTTGGATTGACTTTAAAAATGGAAATTAATTTTTTTAATTGATAATAATGATATTAATTATTATCTCTCAAATCAACTTTAACTTATTAAACTTAAAAAAAAATAAAAAAATAAAAATAAAAATATTTAAATCTCTTTAATTTTCACATGTTAATATATTTAAATTAAAATTGAATCAAAGTAAAAAGTGACTCACCTGATTTCACGTGCTCATCCAGTTGAAGAAGCTAGAACTAATTTACGAACATGCGCCCAAGTGCTCAATGGATCGAGGAAGCAAGAACTAAAAATTATTCAAAGTTACAGAGAGCATTTCGAAAACCGCAAAGAAGTTCCCCTCATTGAGAGACCAAGAGCTCAAAACCATAGAGAAGTATTATGGTTCACATCAGAGAGATTATAATATATATATATATATATATATATATATATATATATATATATA
>JZKD02S1750082.1:588174-599259 GCA_000966675.3 Picea glauca
TTTTTTTTTAAATTGGTTTTAATATTTTTCGTAATTTTTTTTTTAGTTTTTATTTTAATTTTTTTTCTATTAAATTTATTTTTTTTCCCTTAGGTAGTTTTTTTGTCTTTTTTTATTACGTTTTTAAGGTTTTTTAAATGATTCTTTTTATAAAAGAGATATGTACAATTTTTAACTTGTTTTTTTGGAAAGTTTTCCTTTATTTTTTATTTTTTTTCACTTCATTTTTTAAACCTTTTTTTTTTTAATTTGGGTTTTGAATATATTTTTTTAAATGTGTTTTTTTCTTCATTTAAAAAAAAAATAAAACTGTGAAGATTTTCTCCTTTCTATTTATTTAATGTAAATTAAAAAAAAATTCAATTTGCAAATAAATTTTCAAGTGATCATTTGGGGTCCAATTTTGGGTTGTTTATTTGCATAGGGATCTGTCATTAAGGTTACAATTTTAATTAGGTTGTAAAAAACTATAATTTTCACGTTTAGAAGAAAACATTTTTCTTTATGTAATGCCACTTTTTTTATTAGGTGTTGATTTTGAGGTTTTTCTTAGCTAATGTATGAGTTTTGAAGTCCATGCTTGAAAAATGTTGTAATTTTGTCCCCATTTGAAAATTGTCGTTATCGGTAGCACCACTTTTCGATTTGGGGGTTAATTTTCGTGTTTTTTATGAAAAAATATGGGTTTTAAGGGACACAATTCTTGTTTTGAGGTCACAATTCTTGTTAAGTTTGTATCTTTGTTTATCTCTCTCTTAGTAACCTTCCCACTAATATTTAACATGGGGAAGGGCTTCAACGAGCATGACGGTGATATTTTCAATGTTGGAAAAATTTTGAACAAAGTAATAACCATCTAAAACATTTAAGCATTTCTCCAAATCATATGCATTTATATGGCCTTCAAATAAAGGGATATCAAATTTAACTTGTACCTTGAAGGGTGTCGCATCTCCGAATTGACCGCTTGTTGAAGGTGCCTCACTTGATGTTGGCAGTTGTTGAAGGATCTGGGAAATTTTTTCCATCATCTCATTCCTCTATCGTACAGGGGATTCCTCAAGCAACATATTGATAAGATATTGTTCTCTATCATCTCTCCTTTCCCCTATCATGGGAGTCCACTTAGGCTAGCAAGAGAGGTCATACTTTAGTGAAAATATCTCGAGACCCACTATCTATAGCCTAACCTTGTGAGGGGCATGCACAAAGAAATAACAAAGAACGTACTGCCATTATACCATTGATCCATATTGGATAGAGAATGAAATGAAACACACATAGAAATATAACAAAGATCATAGTAATACAATGAAAACCCAACTTCTATTAATGAATTAAATAACATAATAGTGTAGAACAAAAACTAGCTAGAATGATGTTATCTTACTTCTTAAGAGAGAGATGGCAACTACGCTTATTCGCAAAAATTTAATACAAGAGGCTGAAATGATGGAATTTTAAGATGAAGAAAAAACCCTAAAGGTCCAAAACCCTAAACCTATGAACTGAAGTGCAAAAAGGTGTTTTGAAATGCCAAAACATATTTATGGGATTTACTTTCTACATCAACTTTCCAAAAATGTAACTTTTGCACACAATTTCCATGTGGTGCACAAAATATCTCATTGGAAATATCTAACTGAGGAAAAACATAAAATAGTGTTGCCTTGCTTTGCCAAAGGTAAATCCAATCCCACATTGCTTGTCTAAAAATATTGTTAAGGGCCTCAAAATGGACCCAAAAGTTTAGGACCCGGAAAATTTTAGAAAATCAAAACAAGACTGCCCAGATGGAGAGCCATGGTGGGTGGCCATTGATATCCACTTGGATCAATCCTCCTCCCTTAGGAAGAAATGGTACCCATTGCTTCAAGTTGCTGCAGTAGATGGGGAAACTTCTGATGAATTAGAATTTGAGTGAGCCATTTTCCTTACTAAAGAAGTTTTCCTTCTTTGACAACCCGAAAGAGTTGTACATTGTGTTAGTGGGTGGCCTACATCTTGTATTCCATGATCTGATCCAATGTATCATACTCAAGGAAGTCAAGATTGAGTTTAGTAGTATCCAATTGCTCAACCACCTTCGAGGTGTACAACAAATGTGGGAAATATGCTTGAAGCAACTCGACATTAAAGATTGGGTGTAAGCCAAGGAAAGGAGGAATATTCAATTCGAAAAAATTGTCGCCCACAATTTTTGTGATGGTGTAAGGCCCATATCGAAGTGGTTTGAGATTCTTGTGGTGACCTGTGAGGTGCTCTTTCTACAAATGAACCAAAGTTTGTCAACAAACTGAAACTTGTGTGGAACCTGATGTTGGTCAAGTCATTGCTTGTACTTTGCATTGGCCTTATGTAATATATCATGAAGCTATTTTTGGAGGTGTTGGACCCATTCAAAAAATTTGTTTACTATTTATTTCTCAGTACGAGCATGGGAGGACTCTATTGATGAAGATGGAACTAGAAGAGATACATCAATGGGGGCTAATGGATAGAAACCAAAGCATACCTAAAAAGGGTTGTGGCCAATAGAGATGTGGGGGACTCCATTATAGCTATGATAAACATATGGAATGATCTCAAACCATGTACGTGGATACTTGGAATTTCACATGTGTATGATATGTGCAATCATCCCATTGACCACTTATGTGCACCTATATGTTTGGGGGTGAAAGGAAATCAATTTGGTCAACTTGGTGTCCATGAAAGACCACGTGTTGGATCATAAGGTAAAAAGGAACTTGCTATCCCTATCTAAAATAATGGTCCGTGGTAGCCCAAAATGAACCCAAACATGCTCAAGGAAGAGCCTAGAAGTGGCCTTGGTTGTGATACTCTTTTTACATGGTACCAAAATGGAAATCTTAGAGAAATGATTGACGACCAAAAAGACACAATCATGGCCATGCTTTTTGGAGGGAAAAATTGACATGTAATCCATGGAGGGAAAACCTAACATGTAATCCATAGATACTAACTCCCAAGGTTTGTCTCATATAGGATGAGGAGTGTATAGCCCTTCTTATTGGTGGATGGTTTAGCAATGGCACATGTAGTGCATGGCCTGATATACTTGTCAATATCTCATTGAAGATTTGGCCATTATCAATACTTCTGAGGTATCGATACCATCTTTTCTACATCGAATTACCCTACCACCCAACTATAATGTGCCTCCAAAATTATCTTTTCACTCTTAGTTGAAGGGACAAAAAGATGGTCTAGATAGCACAAGAGTGCATCCTAGAGGTGGAAGTCCTAGACTTGTTTCCATGCACTCAGTGTCTGATACATAGTAGTGAAGTCAGATTCATTGTTGTATAATTGTGGCCACCCAGAGGTCTTGTTCCCATAGGAGTTAAGGACTATGGTTAGTGCCACACTTGGGGGCCGACTGAGATATTCTGGAACATGGTTCATGTTTCTTTTCATGTACATAATGTTCAAGTGGAATTGTTATAGGTATGTGGACCACTTCTAATGGTGGTTAGTATAAAACTTCCCTTGTGTTTGCATCAATTGTAGAGGCTTGTGATCAATGTGGATGATTGTTTCCATTCATAGGAAATAATGCTTCCACTATCTGCATGATCAAAAAATGGAGTACACCTCCTTGTCATAGGTGGGATATCTATGAACAACATCAAGAAACATCTCACTTTGATAGTCCACCAAATGTCCCTTTTGAGTGAGGACTACACTGATAGCATAGTTAGAGGAATATGTCTCAATATAGAATGATTGTTACAAGACTAGCAATGTGAGGAATAATGTGGATCAAAGGTGGTGTTTTAGATCTTGGAATGATTTCCATTGTAATTAAGACCAAGAAAACTTGGATATAGCTCCACTTTTGGTCACCTAAATTAGGGCCAATAAATATGAGAGAAACCCAACACAAACCTATAGTAGAAGCTGGCAAGGCCCAAGAAACTGTAGAGCTCTGTCAAATTTATCAGGGCTAGCCAATCACGAAGGGGGGAATACTTAGCTCAAAAGCATTATCGCCCATGACCTTGGTGATGGTGTAAGTTCCATGGTGAATTAGTCACAACTTTCGATGGGGTCCTGTTACGTGACCTTTCTGCAAATGTAGTCAAACCTTGTCTCCCACCTAAAAATTACGAGGAACCTGGTGTTGTTCATGGTAGTACTTTTACTTAACATTAGCTTTATATGAAATATAATGGACCTTTCAGTAGATGTGTTGGATTCATTTAATGAATTTGGTGGATTTGTCAACCTCATATTAATCATGGGAATATTCTACTTGTGTGTATGCAAGGGGAAGTGCTACATCAATGGGGCCCACTGAATGAAAATCCAGGACCACCTGAAAAGGGTTGTGTTCAGTCGAGCTATGGAGTGATTTATTGTAGTTGTGTTGGACATAAGGAAGGCTCTCATCCCATGTTCATGGAGTATTGGATTTGTACATGTGCAGGAGGTGTACGATCATCCTATTGACAACCTTTTTCTTCTCATTAGTCTAAGGGTGGAAGGCAATGGATTTGGTGATCTTGTTATCCAAAAATGACCAGAGGCTCGGCTAGAATGTGCTAAATAATATGTTGTCATGATTTGATATGATGGTCTGTGGTATTCCAAAATGTACCCATACACTCTCAAACAAGAGCTTGGTAGTGTCCTTGACTGTGATACTCTTATTCTAGGAATTCATAATGTCCATCTTCGAGAATTGATCAACAACCAAAAATACATTCATTTTTGGTTGAGGGGAGAGTTGACATGTAGTCTATCGAGATGGATTCTTAGGTCCCATCGTGAGTAGGAAAAGGAGTGTATAGTCCTTGTTTTTTAATGTTTGGATTGACAATGGAGTAGGTACTGTAAGATATGATATACTTACTGACATCTTGTCGAAGCTTCAACTAATAGAAATACTTTTGTAATATTTCCACTGTCTTCTCCACGCCAAAGTGTCCAACCACCTGATTGTAGTGGTCTTCCAAAATCTGCTTCACACACTCTCTTGAAGGAGTGTAGAGATGACCTAAATGGAATAGAAGTTCATCCTGAAGATGGTAGTTGGTAATTTCCATTCTTGTTCCCAAAATCTGGTAGTTCGTAGTGAAGTCAAGATTGTTTTCATAGAGTTGGGACCACCTAGAGGTCTCATGCCAGCAAGATTCAAACATCATGGTTACTTGATGGCCCTCTACCAAGTTTTGGATAAATTTGGTTGTGTTTGACCATTTTTGGGACTTCGAAAGGAGGGTCAAAGATGAAGCACCCAATCGAAGCAAAGATCGCGGGATCTCACCCCCTTTTACAAGATTTTTGGGTTAGGGTTTATGTAATGGGTATGGGATGTCAACCCATGGGTTTACCCATGTTTAGGACCCTTTTGTAAAGTATAAATAAGTATTTAGGCAATTTAAGAAGAGGCCAATGTGCTAAGTGCAAATATTTATGAATGCTTTGTGCATACTATGTGTTAAGACTTGCAGAGCTAAGTGCAAGTGACTGTAAGAGGCTTTGTGCGTAGAGTGTGTAAGGCTTTGTGCTATTACCTATCTCGGGGAAGGAGGATATGGAGAGGTGCRCGCAGATCTCCTGTCCTATGCAAATTTGGATGTGTGGCTCTGTGCATGTAAGAAGATTGGAAGAAGCTAATAAAAGAGGAGAAGAKTTGGTGGACGTAGCCCCACGCTGGGGGTGAACCACATATATCCTGTGTTGTGATTGATTTGTGTTATTAATGTGATTTATTATTAGTGTTGAATATTTATGTATGTTAGATGCATMTGATGTAGTGGCTTAGTGCTTAATAACATGAATGAATGCTAGATCTGTTTGATGCTATGTGATAAATGGTTAGATATGCTTAGATCTTGTTGAATACTGCGTTGTTCTGTAATTAGGGTTTGAACCTGCGATGTGACTAAGGGTTAAATACTAATGAACGTTGATTGCTAAGTGATATGTTAAGGTGTTGTAATCATAGATTTGTGTCCCATATAGGTTGTATACACTTGATTCCGACAACCCCCCCTGCCTCTTCCTCGGGTGAGACTTCATCTGCTTTGCAGGTGTTGTCAAAAGGGTCGGTAGTTAGGGTTTTGTTGGTGCACTGTTGAAGTGTTGAACCCTGGGTCTTCCCCTGTGCCAACAAATGGTTCTGTTGCTGGGACCTGAAACTATTATTTTTGGGAACTGAAGAAAAGAGAGAGCTCTGTGTGTGGATATGTTGCTCTAGTGCGCAATACTCTACATGACTTGTGAAGCTCTCGGTTGAGAAGAGGAGTTTGATCTAAAGAAAAGAGGTAAGATCTTAAAGCTTTGTGCTTTGATAAAGGTAAGATAAGTGGAAATTTATGTTTCGAAAGAATGGATCTAGGTATGTTCAATAAATTTCGTCCTAGTCTGAAAACTAGGGCACAAATAGAAGAAAGAAGATATGATATGAATAGATCTGATAGAAATAGTGAAAGATATGTTATTCCTATGCATACAAAGAATTTTTGGACTAACAAGTGGATGCAGGATCCTAGAAATAATTTTGTGTAGGTCTGTCACTGTGATTCCATTGCGAAGTACAGGAAAGGTTGGGGATCATTTAAGAGAAAGAGAGGATTGACTCTTTGTTATAGTTGCAGAAGACCGAGACATCTTGCTAAGGAATGCCCTAGTAGAGGTCTTATTTGCTTTTGTTGTAAATATATTGGACATGAAGTTTAAATTTCCCTAGAATGATTGCTAAAGTTGAGAAGATGAACATGAAACAAGAAAACCATGAAGAAGGTCAAGAAACTAAGGATTTACTAAAGAACCAGAAAGAATATGAGACTATATTGTTGCAGATGAAAGAAACATTGAATGATCATAGAGACATCAATTTATCAAAGATATAAAAAGATAAAGAGTTCATAGAAACAAGAATAGGAGACTTCGACATAGACTATGTATTGGATGCAGAAACACAGGTGAATATCATGACATAAAGTACTTGGGAAATTTTGGGAAAGCCTGCTATGTTTCCTTCATTGGGAAGAATAGGCTTGTTTAAAGGAAAGATGATAACCTTATGTGGAAGAATTACTTATGTACCTATGAGTGCTCATGGAACATCGGTAGTAGAAGCATTTGAGGTCGTTAAGTTTGTTGAGAACAACACTCCTTTTGCTATTTTTTTAGGAAAGACTTGGATTGAAAGAGATCAGATCCGAAGGAAAGAAGAAGAGGAAGCTATAGAACATAAAAAGGAAGAATTGAGGGATTTCATGGCTAGGATAATAGCGTGCTTAATATAAGAACATGAGGACAAGTTGAAGCAACTGAGGGCCAAAGACCTGGCTATTGAAGTTGAAAGAACGCTAGAAGGATTAAAGAACCTATCCATGCAGGAGAGTAGAGCACCTACTCCAAAAACACTAAGAGAAGAAGTATTATCCTCGAACCTTGTGAAATATCCTCAACAGTGAAAAATTACTAAACTAAGAGAAGATAAAAACAAGAATGGAAAGAGGAATCCAGAGACGTAGAACATGGGGAAGAAAGAAAGAAATCTTAGTAAGAATAATGAAAATCTAGAAGAATTGCAGAAGGTTCTAGAGAGGACTTCGCAGAAGGAAGGCTTGCAGAAATTAAACCTCGCTGGAATATCAGAACAACACAGACTAGCACTTTGTCATGGCGAAGCAATATGACCATTGGAGGCATCCTAACTTTTAGAACAACGCTCCAGAATGGATAGAAACACAATTATTATCGTAAAGCTCGCCATTGGACCATTGGGACCGCACCATAACGGATGAAATTGTATTGATTGAGGCATTCATGCCCGTTGGAGGAGTTTGTTATGATGTTATCTATTTAACCTATTGAATTTCTTACCGGGGACATTTTTTCCAATTGTGATTATTCGAGACCACAAAGAACTAATTACTTACGTGCAGTGCTTATTGAGACCTCACCACCTGTTATTCTTACCTTGAGCGATTGTCCACCTACCCGAGATATCTTATCTCGAGCGTGTATGTTGGGTGACCTTAGCGCAATAGAGAAATTCATCGAAGATATCCTAATAGACCTCATGGCTGAGAAGGTCTTGTTCGCAGGAGTACAGGCCTCATCGACGAGAGGAGTGAAAACATTCCCATCGGTTGGACGATGATCTGGACCATCCCAAATTGCAACAAAGAAATGGAGAAAGCATCACGATGACTTGGCAAATGAGAAGCTCATCTTATCAGTCTTGCCCGACTATATCTGGCCTCTAGATGGTGCGGTTAGTCGTGATAGCATCCTGAGAGACTTCGACTATACACTGATCACTGCGTACCTCCCGAAGGGGATATGCGTAGTTCGACCATAGTTAGGACAGATTATGACACTAAAGATCAGTGATTTCAACTTGGTAGACCACAAGAATTATGGATTGCTCACCCCACATAAGTATTTGACAAAGTCAACGGGGAAGAATTAGAAGATAATCCCCCAGTCGTGGACCATGGACATCACAAAATAAACCATCCTTAATGTGATGAAGATACCACACTTTGGAAGACATCATGTGGTTAACATGTGCGTTAAACTCCTCATGTCATGCTACCATGGTGATTACCTATGGTTGGATAGGCGCATCACTGTAGATCCATCGTTGATCCACCCGATCACTGGATTGAGCATGCAAGGACCGGACCCTCAAGACTTTTACCTAGGGAAGGTTGTAGATTGCGCCTTGGAATAATGAATATAGGACACCTATGATGATTTAGAGAAGGGGAAGCGGGGATACAAGGTATCCTCCATACAAAATGGGCCAGTGCGCCTATATTTTCAGCTGATAGAAGGAAATCTCATTAGGAAGAATAGACCAATGTAGGTCATGAGGTTTGTCGTCAACCTCGCAGGAAAGTGCATTGAAGGCAAGAAAATGAACTGGGTGAGCTACCTCGTCAAACAGTTGGAGAAAGATTGTCATGAAGTGCAAGACAAGGGTTGGGAGTTTCACTTTAGTTGGTTGTTGATTCTTGTTGCCTTCATCGCTTGGGATATGCCGGAGGGGGAAACCTTCCCTAAAGTCGAGTCGTCTAAACCACCGGCCATGAGGTTCACTACCCTCTGGTATTCAAGTGACATGGAGAAGAAGTACCATTCGAACGGTGTCTTCCACACCTATTATCTACAACTCATGTGAGCCATTGAGTCATTCCCCCGAATGACTTCGAATACTCTACATCGGTTCAGGCCAATCGTGAAGTTTTGCATAGATATGCACTTCATTTACATCACTGGGCATGAAGACGAACATAAGGAAGAGTTGCAATCCTATTACAAACTAACTGAGGAAGATATGGAGGAAATTACCAGGGAATGGCCTACAGAATTCCTTGTACCAATCGAATAGACAAAACTCTCTGACACTTACCTCATTGGAATTCCTGTGGTCACCCAAGAAGAATATGATGGACCAATGAATGCAAGAAAGAAGAAGAAGAACGAAGAGGTGCAGGAAATAAACAACGCAATGAAGGAAACTGCGTCGGAGTCACCTGGAGGACGAGGATATGACAAAGTATACCAAAAAGAGGATAAAGGGGGAGAAGACATGAAGAAATAGGGTGAAGTAACACTGCCTAAATATCCCCTTACAGAGGCCGAGGCATCAAAGAAAAGAAAGGTTTATCCAAAGAAACCCTCAATGCGGAAGAAGAGTCGCATGAATAAACCTCAGTTACAGACTGTACTTATGGTCAATAATATTGAATTTATCATCATAGTTGTATTAGATACCTCAGAGGACATTTTGCAGTGAAACGAATCCAAACAAGAGACAATGTATGACTAGATTGAGGCAAAGCTCAAAGGGGTACAACAGGCTCTTTATTCGAGCCACACAATGTCTACTACGTCGTTGTCATCTGGGGGTATAGAAGTAGGAGATGAGCCTACCCAGCTACGTAGATTAGCAGATTTAACAAAAGATTTCCTTCGTCGGGTCCATGAGGAAAAGGAGTAGGCCATAGAGGCATTAAAGCAAGCAAAGGAGGAATCCCTAGAGCAACTTCAAGTTACATAGCAAGAGAAAGATGACCTCCTGGCAAATTTTGCAGAGGATAGAGCGTAGATCTAGAAGGAAAAAGAATATTTTCTCCCCGAGTAGATTGGAGTTAAATAAGCATTCAGTAGAGAACTTCACTTCGTGTCGGGCCTGGCACAGGTGGAAGAGGAAAAAAATGAGAGCCAACTAGGGAAGCTCGCTGAAGCCATTCAACATCTCCAAGCAAGAGTAACAGAACTGGAATTGCAAGCAGTGTCGAGCACTCTGTAGGAAGTGAGAGATCGGAGGGAAGAAACTGCCTAGAGCGCAGTCAGAAGAATCAATGCATTGGACTTAGAATGCAAGAAAATCAACAATCAAAGTGCGTATACCTATGCCTTGCAGATGACCTAGAATGAAGGACATTGGAATCAAAACTCTACGAAGAAAAGAAACAAGAAGTGACAATACAAGCACAATTGAAGCTACTGTCAGTGGTCGAGAAGATGAAAAGGTCACAAGAGAAACGTGCAGTTCAGCAACAGGTCCATGCCATCCAGAGTAAAGTCATGGAAGTTGTTGGACCACATAAATACACCTTTTATTCCTTGATCATACACCATTTATCACCTCATTCGTATCTTATATTTCCATAAAACCATTAATCTCCACCACTTTCATAATACATATGGGTTTATATATCCATTTTCCAAATTATTTATTTTCAGTATTTTTAAGAGAATTTGTGACTAAATATTATAAAATTAACATATTTTCATTATATCTCAAAGTTGGATGATTTTTGTGATGACTACAAGCATATTTGAAGATTTTCACAAAGTCAAAAATCACTACCTAGCTTCAAATTCGAATTTTATCTTCTTTGAAGATGTGGAGATAATCATTCAAGATCACTTCAAGGAGAAGATCATGGAGATAGAATATCTTATCCAAAATATTTGTGGAGGATTTGAAGGGATAGGTTGAGAGAAAAGTGGATTTGTAATTATGAGTTTGTTATCTTTATTCATGTATAAATAAGCGGGTTCTCTCCTCATTTGGGAGGAGGC
>JZKD02S1750082.1:599628-610666 GCA_000966675.3 Picea glauca
TTCATAGATTAATTCTAGATTTCATTCTTTCGTAGTTAGATTAAGTTTTTTCTTTCATAGTTAGATTATGTCTCATTTGATTTCGTAGATTCAGTTTTAGTCTCAAGTTTATGTAACATTAGGATAGTTTCCTTTTATAGATTAGTTGCATATTTTGTGCTTTCTTAGATTTAGATTCAACGAAAGTAGTTTAACATGTTTCTTTTCAATCATTAGCATAGATTAGAAATCCTCTTACCCTACATATACTTTTCATACATCTCATAAGATTACGACTCTGGATTGATAATTTATGTCGCAATTACTATCATACAATTCGCTCGACAGAAGTGACCCAATGACTTCAGCTCGTACAGGACGAAGCCTGTACACTTTTTGAGGAGATTGAAGGACAAGGCGCACAGCTGGAACAAGTGGTCACCATAGTGCAACAATACTTGGAAGGAACTGTCACTGAGAAAATAATTCAGGAGTTCACCAAGCAGGAGGCTCTAGCAAAACAACAAGTCGAGGCAGCCCGAGCGAAGCTCGAGGCCTTCAATGTAGATTTGCCCAGATCAGAGTGACTTGGGATGAGTCACAGGTGAGTGTTGGGGTCATGTTGGCCCTCGACCAAGTTTTGGAGAACCTTGGTCGTGTTTGACCATTTTTGGGATTTCGACAGGCGAGTCAAAGACGAAGCGCCCAGGTGAAGTGGAGATCACGGGATCTCACCCCATTTTATGGTATTTTTGGGTTAGGTTTTATGCAACGGGTATGGGATGTCATCCCATGGGTTTACCCATGTTTAGGCCCCTTTTGTAAAGTATAAATAAGTATCTAGGTGATGTTAGAAGAGGCCAATGTGCTAAGTGAAAATAGTTATGAATGCTTTGTGCATACTGTGTGTTAAGACTTGCAGAGCTAAGTGCAAGTGACTGTAAGAGGCTTTGTGTGTAGACTGTGTAAGGATTTGTGCTATGACCTATCTTAGGGAAGGAGGATCTGGCGAGGTGCACGCAGATCTCCTGTCTTATGTATATTTGGATGTGTGGCTCTGTGCATGTAATAATATTGGAAGAAGATAATAAAAGAGGAGAAGAGTTAGTGGACGTAGCCCCACACTAGGGGTGAACCACGTATATCTTGTGTTGTGATTGCTTTGTGTTATTAATGTGATTTATGCTTAGTGTGGAATCTTTATGTATTTTAGATGCATCTTATGTAGTAGCTTAGTTCTTAATAACATGATTGAATGCTAATTTTTTTTTATGTTATGTGCTAAATGGTTAGATATGCTTAGATCTTATTGAATACTCCGATGTTCTGTAATTAGGGTTTGAACCTGCGATGTAAATAAGGGTTAAGACTAATGAATGTTGATTTCTAAGTGCTCTGTTAAGGTGTTGTAATCACATATCTATGTCCCATCTAGGTTGTATACACTTGAGTCCTACAACCCCCCCTGCCTCTACCTCGAGTGAGACTTCATCTGCTTCACAGGTGTTTCTGAAAGGGATGGTAGTTAGGGGGTTTTTGGTGCGTTGTTGAAGCATTGAACCTCGGGTATGCCCCTGTGCTAACATTACTTCTACAACTGGAGGTCGACTTAGGAAATCAATGATGTGATTGGTTCCCCCTTTATTATACTTAATGTTGAGGTGAAACTACTACAATTATGTGGACCAATTTTGATGGCATACATTCTGTAATTTTCCTTTTGTCTACATGAATTGTAGAGGCTTGCGATCAATATGGATGATTTTCTCCTTTCCTAACATGTAATGCTTCCTTTGGCGACAAGATTGTATGATGGAATACATTTCTTTGTCATAGGTGGTGTACTTATGGGTGACATCTGAGAGTGTCTCACTATGATGTGCCACCGGATGACCATGTTGAGTGAGAATGATGCCACCAACATAATCAGAATGATCGGTCTCAATCTCAAATGGTTGTTGCATATCAGGTAATTTGAGCACCGTGACTAAGCATAAGTGTTGTTTCATATAATCAAAATCTTGTTGATGTGATTTTTCACACACAAATTTGGCTTTAAAACCACCCTTTGTCACTTGGATGAGATCCCATGCGATATGGGAGAACCCTAATACGAATATATGATAGAAGTTGGAAAGGCTTAAAAATATTTGAAGCTTGATTAGTGTTGTCGGGGTTGGCCAGTCATGAATGACTTGGTTATTGGCTGCTTCGAAATGCACATCATGCTCATCTACAATGTATATGAGGTATTGGACCTTGTTCATGTTGAAGGATCATTTCTCTAAGTTAACACATAACTTGTGTTTCCACAGAGTATGGAGGACCTATTGAATGTGTTGCAAGTGTTTTTCCCAAATCTTATTGGATATGAGGATGTCATCCATATATACAACCATAAAGTAATTTGTGAATGGTCACAAGATGTCATCCATCAACCTCATGAAGGTTGCTGGGGAATTTTTCAAGCCAAAGGGCATGACCAACCACTCAAAAAGACATTCATTAGACTTGAAAGTTGTCTTCCATACATCGTTATGTTCTATGGAGACTTAGTGGTAGTCAGAATTAATAAAAATCTTGATAAATTACTTGGACCCCTTGATCTAGTCGAGAAGGTCATCAATTATAGGAATTAGGTATTGGTTCCTGACTATGATTTTGTTCAGAGCTTTGTAATCAATATAAATTGGTTAGGTCCCATCTTTATTGTATATGAGCATGATTAGGCTTCCACAAGGTGAGGATCTTGGTCAAATGTGTCCTTTTTAGAGTACCTCTTGGATATGTAACTTGATTTCCTCATTTTCCAAGAGAAAGGACTGATACACTGGCCCGTTAGGAAGAGGTGTTCCAAGAGTTAGCTCAATTGAATGCTTGACCTGACAATATAGAGGCACCCCAATATGTGAGGTGAATATGTATCGATATTCTTTCACAACTTTGTCCACTTGCTTCTGTTACGTGGAGGATCCCTATGTAGAGGCCATGGATGTGGCCATGACCTTCCATTCATTTTGAGAGAGAATCATGAAGAAGAAAAATTTCCCAGTCTGGGAGATGACCTTCCTGCACTCAGCTGAGACCAAAGAAATTGTTGTAGGTAGAGCTACCTTTGGGATCTTGTACAATTTTCTTCTCACACTAAAAATGACACTATGAGGCCTAGAATCATATACAACATGACATTTACACATATATGGCTATCCTAAAATAAAATCACAAACTTCAAATGGGGAAACATCACATGATACCTTATCCTTGAGGGTCTTGATGCCATAGAGAAAGAGACACTATTGACGAACACAGAGATCTCTTCCTTGGCTGAGCAACTCAATTTTGTACGGTTGTGGATGTGGTGTCATCGACAACTCCAACTGATCCAAAACCTATGTTGAGATGAGGTTCTTTTGGATCCCACTATCAAAAATGAAATGTAGCGAAGCGCCCTTCACCCACATCTGTGAGTGAGAGAGAAACTCACCTTCCTATGGATATTCTGGTTCATTTAGTTGGATCTTGGTGATAACAACTATGGCACTAGGTTCTGCATCAATTATTTGATTCACCTTGCCTGGTTCTAAATCAGAGTCGGATCCTATATATGACTATGAGGCTTTGAGTTAAGCCACTAGATTTTGTCGATCATGCTGGAGTTAAGCCACTAGCTTTTGTCGATCATGCTAGGGGAAAAGTACCAACATTTGGACATCATGTTGGGAAGAAACACTGCTAATGGGTATCACTTGAGCATAGTTTATTTTCTTGTTTCAATCTCGTTAAAAAATGAAACCATACCTAAGCGCAGTTTATGTTCAGTTTCAAGCTCATGTAAAAATGAAACCAACCCCGATCATAGTTTATGTTTAGTTTCAAGCTCGTGTAAAATTTAAATCAACCATGAGCATAGTTTTATTCTCTGTTTCAATGTCATGTAAAAATGAAACCAACTCTAAGCACAATTTTATTCTCTGTTTCAATCTCGTGTAAAAATGAAACCGAACTCGAGCACAATTTTATTCTTTGATTCAAGCTCGTGTAAAAATGAAACCGA
Source organism: Picea glauca (assembly GCA_000966675.3). NCBI lineage: Eukaryota > Viridiplantae > Streptophyta > Pinopsida > Pinales > Pinaceae > Picea > Picea glauca. The sequence continues at coordinate 603,662 of JZKD02S1750082.1, forward strand.
CCACGAGCATAGTTCTTTTGCCGTGTCATGCTCATTAAAAAATGAAACAAATGGTCATGAGAATAGTTCCTTTTTTGTGTCAATATCATTAAATAATGAAACAAATACCCACGAGCATAGCTTTTTTCCTTTGTCAAGCTCATTAAAAAATGAAACAGATGACTACGAGCATAGTTCTTTTCTTGTGTCAAGCTTGCTAAAAAATGAAATAGATGACTATGAGAATAGTTCATTGTCTATGTCAAGCTCATTAAAAAATGAAACAAACCCCCCTCCAATTAAATTGATTCTTCCACTAGATTTCATTCCTAAACCTTCATTTCATCCTCCTATGTCAGTTGATCCTCTTTCTTCCTCCCTCTTTGGTGAACCTATTCCTATTAGTAACCAGGAGCCATTTAGGGTGCAAAAGAAGAGTTTATAGATGAAACAAAGCTTGGGGGGCATGCCTCCAACCTCTAGACATCATGTTGGAGTTAATCTGCTAGATTTTATTGATCATACTAGGGGAAAGTAAACCCACTAATGGTATCACCCTAGCACAATTTATTTTCTTGTTTCAAGATCGTTATAAAATGAAACCAACCCCAAGAACAATTTTTGTTTAGTTTCAAGCTCATGTGAAAATGAACCAACCCCGAGTACAATTTATTTTCAATTTCAAGCTTGTGTAAAAATGAAATCGAACACGAGAACAATTTTAGTCTATGTTTCAAGATCATGTAAAAATGAAACCAACCCTGAGCACAATTTTATTCTTTGTTTCAAGCTCGTGTAAAAATTAAACCAACCCCAAGCACAGTTTTATTCTTTGTTTCAGGCTCGTGTAAAAATGAAACTGACCCCATGCATAGTTCACTTTCTATTTCAAGCTCGTTAAAAAATGAAGTAGACAAATGATAATATTTTTATCACTTTTTCGAGCTTGTAAAAACTATATGAAAAAGGAACTCTTTGGAGTACAACCAAACATATTTTTATCACTTTTTTGGGCTTATAAAAACTATATGAAAAATGAATTATTTGGAGTACAACCGAACATATTTTTATCACTTGTTTGGGCTCGTAAAAACTATATGAAAAAGGAACTCTTTGGAGTCTCCTTTAAGGTCTTTTCAAACTCCCTAAACATGAAAATATTTTCGAGTGAGCTTCTTTCCTTTCACACTCATTAAAAGGATTTGAAAGGGTGTCTATTCGGTGTAATTTTAACCCTTTTTCATATCGGATGGATTAATTACGAAAAATGAATACTCTAGTAAACTTTGGATAGAAGAGTTCTCCCTTGTATTGTTTTATACTTTTTCAGGCTTAGGGGACTAATTTATGAAAAATAACACTCTTGGAGTCTTATTTAATATCTTTTCAGACTCTCTAAACATGAAAATACCACCGAGCTTTCCTTCTTTTGGATCATAAAATCATGCATCGAAGGACCCATACGGGACCGAAACCCTCCTTCTTTAGGTTCATTAAACATGTGATGAGGATATCATCGAAGATGAGCTATATTTGGCATATATTATCCTCCTCAAGATTATTAAAAAACAAAGAGGTACTCTTCAATCATGGTGGGGGGAAAAAGTGAAGGAAGTGGGTCAAGTTTTGGAAAGAGTTATGGAAGTTGTTTGTTTTCTCCCTTGAACATGGCACCTATTTTTGTCTCGTCTTACAGTTGGGTAATTTTCTTGTCTCTGAGTCATACAAATCCTATTATTCCTCACACTCCTTCGACTCACCCAAAGATTTCCCCAATTATAATCGCACTATTTTTTGGTGTATCTCTCAATCGATTCAATGCTTCCAAAACATTTTTCGTTCCTCACAATGTTCAAGGGAAGTTTCACTTCAAACCAAACACTCTGTAGTATTACCATATTTCATCCTCATGTTAGTCAACACTCATTTAATCTATCATCTTAAATCACTTTCTTGTGTCAATTTCATGTCGATGATGGCGGAAACATCATGGCCCTCCTTCAACGAGTCTTTTTCTATCAACTCCAACACATTATTCAGGAATTTGGATTATAAAAAAATTATTACATTGGAACCTACATCCCTCTATGATAGGTCTCCTCGCTTTCAACAATAGGTTTACATCATTTGCCTTTGATCAAATGATTCCACAAATTCCGATTTCACCTCATTTATTCACATTTGTTGGAATTTATTAGGGTACCTTGGGTATCACTATCATCATTGTTGATTTCACTCACACTTGTTAATGGTATACATCAATGATTGGTAATCAAGAGGATTCTATAATGTTTTACATCATCACATCTATTCAAATGGATAAAATCATACTGCATTGGGATTGGGATGAAGACCCTAGGAATTCACCTTTGTTACGCGCCTTACCCAGGTTATGATGGAGATTGTCTGAGTACTTGGAAGATTCCAGTATGGTCATCATGTTGATAATATCACTAATATATATGTTGTCACATAGATCTACTTTGTATTGGTTTGTGTCTATGTTTTGTCATAACGTAGCTCCATTGTGTATTCTTTCATGGATATGACCTGATTGAGTCATGGAAATATGGATCAACATTGTATATTTGGTGGCCATATATTTAGTCAGTGCTTTCATGGATCTACATTGTATTGGTTGGCAACCATGCCTTGAATCTATTTTTTCTGAGCATGGATATGCCTACCTCAAGGATGATACATATATATGGTTTGATGTTTGTTTGTATATTTTGTCTAGGTATTCTATTCCAACACTCTCACATGGATATTTTTGTGAAGTGTTTTGACCATCATCTTTTCTTCTGACCTCACACTTTAGGGGGGCATCTGCTAGACACAAAATTCCCACACTACTAAGTGGCACGCTTATGTATCACATTCTACTAAGTGTCGCACTTATGTATCACATTCTACTAAGTTGCTTAAGTGTTGCATTCATCTTATAAAGTGGTGTATGAACCTTATCAAGTGTTGTATGCACCTCACTAAGTCTCACATGCACTTATCAAGTGTTGTATGCACCTTACTAAGCGTCAGATGCACTTTATTAAGTGTTGCATGTGCTTTATTAAGTGTCACAAATTCATGACCATGTGAGAGTACTTGTCATGTTCCCTAGACAAGTTGGAAGATAAATAGGATCATCACCCCCTTTCCTACAATAAAAATAGGATCACGGAGAAATAAAATAAAACAAATAAGTAAATAAAACACAAAAGATACACAATACAATAGAGACACATATATACGTGATTCATCTAGTGTGGGCTAAGTCCACCAGAGAAATTGTGATTCCCTTCCTTCATTATTATCCATTAAATGAAGGGATACAACCTACAACACACCCGATGTAGTTTCCTCTTCTTTATCTCATAGTATCCTCACTCAGAATACAATATTCACAAAAATTATATATAGCTGCAATACATTTCCCTCATAAAACAGGGTTTCCATATAGGGAAAAAAACCCTAACATAACTTCTACCATCAGATCTGGGACCTTATAATGAATGGTCTAGATTTACTTTGAAATTACAATATACATTTACAAGGCAATTTTTCCTTTGGGGGCCCGCTTGCCCCCAGACCCCACATAGGGGGAAATCACCCCTTGCAGTCCTCCTCATGGAGGAGTGTACATTATTCTAGGGTGTAAGGTATTTATGCGGTATAAACACGACTAAAAATAAAATCCTCTGAATTAGGAAGATAATCAGGCTCCACAGCCAACAATCTCCCACTTGGATAGTGATATCAACAACTCCATCGTTGTTGTATCTATTGGAATATGATCCTTCTTGGACCTAGAAAATTTCTCATCTTCACCTTCATTCTTGAAGACCAACTGAAACTAAGCAGGAACTCTTTTGCTCCCTGGTTACTCCCTTTGTTAACATCTCTGTAGGATTCTGGCTAGTTTGTATCTTTTCCAACTTCAAATGTCCATCTTGCAAGACGGATTAGATGAAATGGTAAATGATCTGTATATGATTAACATTCAAATGTAAGGCTGAGTTCTTTGCAAGATGAATGGCACTCTCATTGTCACAGTACAACCTGCTATTCTCCTGCTTCTTTCCTAATTCCTCCATAAACCTCTGTAACCAAATCATTTCTTCACTATCCTCTATAGCAACAACATACTTTGCTTCTGTTTTTGAAACTGAAATAACCTTTTTCAGTTTCAAAATCCAACTTACTGTTGTTCCACCTATAGTAAAAACATACCATGTGGTGCTCCTCCTGCTATCTTTATCACCTCCCATATCTGAATAAACATATGGTTGTAGAAAAGTGTCTAAACCTCCAAAACATAATGCATGAGTAGAAGTACCTGCCAAATACTCGGGAATCCACTTTACTTCCTCCCAATGTTCTTTACCTGGATTTTTCATATACCTGCCCACAACTCCCACTGCATGTGAAATATTTGGTCTTTTGCAAACCATCGCATACATCAAGCTGCCAACTACTGAAGAATAAGGAACCCTGGACATGTATTCTATCTCCTCTTGTGTCTTGGGACACATTTCCTTAGTTAATTTGAAATGGTTTGCCAAAGGTGTACTAACTGGTTTTGTATTCTGCATTCTAAACCTCTCCAACACCTTCTCTATGTACTCACCCTGAGACAATGTCAATTTGGAATTTTATGTCTCTTGTTATTCTCATACCAAGGATTTTCTTTGCGGAACCGAAATCCTTCATCGCAAATGAATTAGCTAATTTCTTATTGAGCACATTTATATCCTGCATATTAGACCTTGCAACAATCATGTCATCTACATACAATAGCAATATAATATAGCTTCTATTTTCTATCTTTTTAAAATAAACACAGTGATCAAAAAGGCATTTACTATAAGCTTGTTCTATCATAAACATGTAAAACTTCAAATACCATTGTCTTGGAGCTTTCTTTAGGCCATACCAACTCTTCTTCAACATGCATACCAATTTTTTCCTTCGCTTTGACCTCATACCCCTATGGTTGTTGCATATAAATATCTTCTTCCAAATCCCCATGGAGAAAAGTTGGTTTTACATATAATTGTTCAAGATATAAATCTTCTACTGCCACAAGACTTAAAATAGTCCTAATTGAAGTCATTTTAACAACATGAGAAAATATTTCATCAAAATCTATACCTTTCTTTTGTGCAAACCCCTTTACAACAAGTCTAACCTTGTACCGCTTTTTTCCTGCATCTTCCTCCTTCAACTTGTAAGCTCATTTATTTTGTAATGCTCATTTTCTTGGAGGAAACTGAACCAAATACCAAGTCTGGTTATTTACCAAGGAATCCATTTCCTCTTTCATTCCTTGCTCCCACTTCTTTTTAGTGTCTACTTGCATTGTCTCTTCCTAAAATTCTGGTTCACCAGAATCAGTCAACAATAAATAATACAAAGAAGGTGTCAAACAATTAGCTTAGGTTGATGGATATTTGGTATGGATTGTTGGTTGTCATTGATGTCAACCATTGGAGAGTGATATTTTTATTGATGTCAACCCTTGGAGAGAGTCCGGTAGCGAATTCCAGTAGCACGAAGGTTTGGATAATGGACCCAATGTTGTTTCATGTATAATGGTATGAGTTTTAATATATTTGAAGGTACGACTATTCTACATTTATATTACATGTCATTCCATTTCCAGTGTTATGTGGAACGTCACATAACGCTTCACGGTTAGAGAGTTATGAGCGTGAGAAGTTGGAGAACCCAGGTATGGGTAATGGACCCAAGTTTGTTTGATGGATAATGGTATGAGTTTTTATATATTTTAAGGAAATACTATTCTATATGGATAGTACATGTCATTCCTTTTCCAGTGGTATGTGGAACATCACATAACTCCTCACGGTTAGAGAGTTATTGGCATGTGAAGTTGGAGAACCCTCATGAGTCATCTAAAAGCCCCAAAAGGTCAAAGTAGTCAAAATGATTTAAGAAATTTTTAGAAGGTAAATAATAAATTTTATTGATGAGTGTACTATAATTCAAAGTGAATACAAAATAAATTATTTAAATAATAAATTTGATGGAGAAATTACTAAGTTGACAAGTGGTTAGAAGTGGGTTAGCCCTAAAATAAGGAAAGTGGTTTAAGATGGTTAGAAGGTAACCCCTTGAGGTAAAGTGAAGTGATGAGTGTACTACGAGTCAAAGTGGATAAAAATTAAATTATTTAAATAATAAATTTAATGGATAAATTACTAATTGGACAAGTGGTTAGAAGTAGGTTAACCCTAAAATAAGAAAAGTGGGTTAAGATAGTTAAAAGGTAACCCCTTGAGGAAGCTACATGAAAGTATAAATAAGAGGCAAGGCTCTCTCATTTTATATCACACTTGAGAATATTGAATATCTACAGGTTACTGAGGTAACCAAAGAATATCTAAGCCAAATTTTAGAGAGAAGGTGAAGTAAAGAAGGCCGAAATTCAAGGGAGGATAAATTCTTTTGATGATGCTTTCAAAGGTATTTTATTTACAGGTCATCTCACCATTTTCGCAATAACTTTTTGTATAGAATGATTCAAACCATGAAATTGATAGGCCATTGAGAAAACATATCCAAGTAGCTATGGTACGAATTTAAGCTTTTGGGTCATTGTAGTTTTGTAGTTACACTCTGTGGGAAATAGGGTTTGTGGCTAGTCCTGAAACTAGTCTAAAACATGTGTTTCAGGCATAACTTATTCATAACAGATCCAAATTACATAAGAACAAAATTTTTGGTTAGAGTAAAGTCTGTAGTATTCTATGAAAATGTTTAAGATCCATACAAAAAATATTCCATGCTGGGCATTCCCTACAAGTTCGCTCTATAGAATAGGCCAGAATTCAACAAGGTATGCCATTTTTTCTATAACTCATTTTCTGAGAGGTTTCAAGTAGTGAAAACTGGAGGAATTGCATAAAACACACTGAAAAAAATTGTGTACTATTTTCATATATTTATTCATTATCGGCACATAGTTATGATTATTTCAAGTTAGGGTTTTTGATTAATCCAAAA
>JZKD02S1750082.1:611017-638730 GCA_000966675.3 Picea glauca
GGATGATGAAATTGATGAGGGATTTTGGTTGAGGTACATGTTGGGTACATGGTTGAGACAAGTAGTTGATGAGTTGGCACATACATGAGGTGTATAGTTGATAATGTTGGTACATTTTGATGAGTCATAGTTGATGAGTAGTTGATACATAATTGATACATACTTGGTACATGGTTGCAGCCACTTTTTAGTAGTATTGTTGACACATGGTTTATGGATGATGTATCATACTTGTATTGGTATATTATTAGAAGCAATTATTGATCTTGGTGATGATTATGAGTTGTTGTGCTATGCTTGGTTGATGCCATGGATGATTTTAGGGGCTAAATTTCGCTCATGGGCTAATTTTCCATGGTTTTTCCAAAAATGAGATTCGCTATTTTAAAAATGATTCGCCCAAATTCTATAGAATAAAATTATTTTACCTTAAAAATCCCCATAATCTTATAAAAACTATATAAAATCCTTAGAAATTTGAATATTTTTACAAAAATATCGCCAAACATTTATAGTTGGCATATGAAGGATGAGTAAGATTCGCCAAGGTTTCTACATTTTAAAATAAATTTCCATCCTTAAAATCATCCCTGGTTGATGCACATATTTGAGAGTTATCTTAGTGATTGATCTTGGTGAGTAGATATGATTTGGTTGATAATATTGATGAGATAGGTTGTTGTGATAGGTTGTTTGGACAGGTTTGTCTGATAGGTTATTTGTACAAGTTTGGTGCATGGTTGATGCACTTGTTCATGCTACAGGTTTTGTACATTTTGGTGCATGGTTGATGCACTTGTTTATGGTACGGGGTTATTACAGGTTGAGGTACAGGTTGGACGTGCATGGTTGATGCACTTGTTTATGGTACAGGTTGATTATAGGTTGATTGGTACAAGTTTACAATAGTATATCTCACAGTGATAGTGTGACAATGGTTCCATCATTCTACTTATACGTCAGGGCGTTTGGACGGGGCAAGGACAGGTGGTTTTAGTCACCTTCTGGTTGTAGCCAGAGAACATAAGGGGTTGTATACTCCTTCTGGTTGTATCCAAAGAATTGGGGAGTTGGGGGTTCCCTCAGGTTGTAGCCTGAGAAACTAGGGCGTTGGAGCCTCCTTCTAGTTGTAACTGCAAAAAAAAAGAAGTTGGTGCTTCCAATGAATGCAATTCTTCAAGACATATAAGAAAAATCATTCTCTAGTTTTCTCCTGCTTTGGGTTTCCACATAAAACATTGGTGTACTGTGTATGTGTATGATTGTTCATTTGTTCATTTCTGATTTACTCCCCAGTTATTGGATGATAATGCTAGATTGATATAACACTTGGATTATATGGTTAAAAAGGATTAAATTACTCTATTATTGATTCACCCCCCCTCTCATTAATCCAACAATTCGTATCAAAGTCAGTTCCTTCAGGAAACAGTTTAACCACTGGAAGGAGATCATGGATTATTCTGAGAATGGAGTACCAATGTTTAATGGTGAGAATGGTTTTAAGTATGAGATGTGGAGCTCAAGAATGAAAGTATTTTTACATGCACAAGGACATTATATTTGGCTATCAGTTGTTACAGGATATGATAGTTCAAAAATGGCAAAGACTACAAACAAGAAGGGATTGAGGAAGAATAAAAAAAGAGCAATGCATTTCATCTGGGAAGGATTACCTAATCCGGTGAGAGAAAAGGTTGGTATACGTTCATCAGCAAAAGAAATTTGGGATAAGTTACATGACATATATTCTTCACCCATCACAGATTTAGAAAATGTCAAAGAAGATCCAGATACACATCAAGAAGAATTATGTTCACCATGTCAAGAAGATTCAGAAGATGAAGAGTACATAATCACCAGAGGTATGTTATTTAGTTTTAATCATAAAAAACACAGACATCTTGAAATAGAATTCCATGAAAGAAATCAAACGGAAAAGCTAATTGAAAAGGAAGACAATTATGAAGAAGAATTGATTAGTGCTTTAGATGAACTAAGAGAAGAAAACAATTCACTCAAGAAAGAATTGATGAAACAAAAGGAAAGTGTTCACATTTTTGAAGAAGCCCAACAAGTCTTCGAGAAATTAAGAACTCAGCTAGAAGAAGCCACAAAGATCAAAGAAAATCTTGAATATCAAAATCAGTGTTTGGAAACCAACATAGCAACACAGAAGGAAGAAGCAGAAATGAGAGAGAAAATATTGACAGATCATCTTAAGGAAAGAACTAACGATCTAAACCATCTTGAGGTAGAGTTTGGTAAAGAAGAGAAAGGACTTGAAGAATAAATAATCACATTAAAAATTCATCTTGAAGAATCGAAAAGAATAGAAGAAGTCATGAAGTCTTAGATAATGAAGAAAAAAGAAGAGGTTAGGAATATTGAAGAAGAAGTTGTCACATTGAGAAGTAAAATCATCAAGCTCAACAAGAACATTGAAGAGAAAGAAACATCCACATCAGTTATAGAGAATGAAGAGAAGCACTCTAGGTTGCTAGAAAAGAAGAATGAAGAAAATAGAAAGAGTTATGCAGAAGTACTCAAAGGAAGGAATCATGGTCAACTAGAATCTAAGAAAACTATTGAAGATACATCTTCAAGAAGACCATCCATGTTCAAGCCATAAAGAAGCTTCAATCATTATCATGATCAGTCAAGGAAAAAATTCAGAAGGACTACGCCACAAAAGAAGATCATTCACTCCCAGGTATGCAAATTTATTTTATGTTCATTGTTTTTATTGTACTAAATTTGGACATAAGGTTGCAGATTGCAGGGACTATAAAAGAAACGTTCAAGAAAGAAGTGCCTATGTGGTTGCACGTAATATTGAATGTTACGAATTTCATAACTATGGAACATAGCCAGTGATTGTAGAAGCATGATCGATACCTCCATGAAAGAGAATATTGATATCAGATATAAGAAAGTATGGATAAGAAAACAAAAAGAATGGGTGAACAAAGACCAAGTACCAGAGATCGCAATATTGGAAATAAAATGAGATGAAGAAAATTCTACAGATAAAAAGAAAGATGTCAGATACATAAAGGTTTGGAAAATAACTGAAAGAAAGGAAGGATGGGTAAATAAGGAACAAGTTCAAGAGATTGTACTTTCAAGCATTGTAGTGAAAGATGAATCCACAGACAAAAAGAAAAGAGTCAGAGATCAAATAGATAATGAATCTACCAATGAAGATGATGATGAATATACCAATGAAGATGATGATGAATACACATCAGAGAAGGAATTGTTCTAAGCCATCCGACTTAGAAACTCCCAAGTAATATGAATATTATACAGGGGGAGTCTATGCGATAGTTGTGATAGACCAAAGAACCATTCTTCGAGTAGCTTGCAGAGTTTGAGAAGACGGATTCAGAGAAATCAGTTAGAAGAAGTACAGTTTGAGAGATTAATCAAGACTTCATGATAGTATAGTGATAAATGGGTCAACATTATGGACAGTTGCACAAGTAGAGTCTTTGACAGTATGGACGGAGATGGATTCCTAAGAAAACTTAGCAGGTTTGGACATATATATGATAGTGGACGAGATCATGGATTCATATATTGGTTCAGAGAGTGGTTTAGAGACAAAAGAACATTATCATAATGAATGATAATTACATAGGAAATGGCCCGAACAATGTTGATGGATTCCAAACTGATATATATGTTTTGGACACATGAAGTGCATACATCAGTTCACATTCAAAACAGAGTAATGCTCAGAAACAAAAATGACAAAACTCCCTACGAACTATGGAAAGGAAGCAAAGACAACAACCTCTACATCAAGGTAACTTAAGGTAATATTTTATTAATTGAAATTTATGTTGATGATATTTTTTTAGAAGTACTAATGACATGTTAAGCCAGAAATTTGCAAAGGATATGTAGAATGAATTTGAAATGTCATTACTTGGAGAACTATACTTCTTTTTGGGTCTTGATATATGTCAAAGAAACCAAGCAATTTTATTTCTCAAACTAAGTATATCCGAGAAATGATAAAGAGGTTCGGAATGGAAGAATGCAAACCAGTTGCAAGTTAAGCAAAGATGATGATTCAAAGTCTACAGAATAAAGGCAATACATGTCAATTATTGGTAGCTTACTATATGTGAAAGAATCCATACCATATGTAATGCAGGCACTTGGATAGGTGGCACGATTTCAAGCAGCACCAAGGGAATCACATGTATTAGCAGTGAAGAGGATTTTCAGATATCTCAAAGGAACAAAAGAGTTTGGATTATGGTATCCAAAAGGAAAGGATCTATCACTTATTGCCTACACATATGAGGATTGGGTAGGTTTCATTGATGACCGATGAAGCACCAGTGGATAAGCGTTCTACTTGGGTGAGTGTTTAGTATCTTGGATAAGAAATAAATAATAATCAATATCCTTATCTATAGCTGAGGCAGAGTATATTGCAACAAAATCATGTTGTACACAGGTTCTATGGATGAAACAAACTTTGAAAGATATATAGGTTGTGTATGATGAGCCCATTCCAATCTATTGTGATAATACAAGCGCCATCAGTATCTCAAAAAACCCAGTGATACACTCCAAGATGAAGAAATTTCCAATCAAGTATCACTTTCTACAGGAACAGGTTGCAGAGAAGAACATTAGATTTAAATATCTGGGAAAAAAAAACAAGTGGCATACATCTTTACAAAACCTCTTCCACGGGAAGCCCTTGAGTATCTTCGCCAGATACTAGGAGTAATTTCTACTCCAAAATGAATGCTTTTGAATGCTTATATTATATGTCTTAGATGTACATGAGGAAGCACCATAAATAGGACAAAGGAGGAGAGATTTATCAGATGCAAATGTAAATACTTGGAGAGAGAGCATAGAGGCATGTTTCCAAGGGGAGCAATTGTCACAAGGGAAGAATGAGTGATATGACTTCAAAGTGATACCCTTTTAAAAAGGGGGAGATATTATTCATATGAAGGGAAAGAGAGTAATCAGAGCCTTATAAACACAAAGAAAAATCAAAGGCACATAGACAGAGGGAGGAGCCCCAAGGAGAGTTTAGTCAAGGGGAGAAACCCCAAAGGGAGATACCCTTTTCCATTTATGTCAAAGAGGGAGAGATAAAAACATTGTTGAAGAGGATAAGCATGAATGTTATCATGACTAAGTGTCGCCATCAATGTTTGTGTTGGCATCAATACCAAAGGGGGAGGTTGTCACAGAGTTGGCTTAGGTTGATGAATTGTTGGTTGTCATTTATGTGAACCATTGGAGAGTGATATTGTAGATTTATGTCAACCCTTAGTGATTGATTTCAATCCTTGGAGAAAGTTAGGTAGCACAAAGGTTTGGGTAATGGACCAAAGTTTGTTTCATGTATAATGATATGATTTTTAATATATTTGAAGGTAATACTATTCTATATCGATAGTACATGTCATTCCATTTCCGGTGTTATGTGGAACGTCACATAACTCCTCATGGTTAGAGAGTTATGGCCATGAGAAGTTGGAGAACCCAGGTTTGGGTAATGGACCCAAGTTTGTTTGATGGATAATTGTATGATTTTTGATATATTTGAAGACAATAATATTCTATATGGATAGTACATGTCAGTCCATTTCCAGTGGTATGTGGAATGTCACATAACTCCTCACGGTTAGAGATTTATGGCCATGTGAAGTTGGAGAACCCTCATGAGTCATCTAGAAGCCCCAAAAGTTCAAAGTAGTCAAAGTGGTTTAAGAGATTTTTAGAAGGTAAATAATAAATTGAAGTGATGAGTGTATTATAATTCAAAGTGAATACACAATAAATTATTTAAATAATAATTTTCATGGAGAAATTACTAAGTTGACAAGTGGTTAGAAGTGGGTTAGCCCTAAAATAAGGAAAGTGGTTTAAGATGGTTAGAAGGTAACCCCTTGAGGTAAAGTGAAGTCATGAGTGTACTATAAGTGAAAGTGGATAAAAAATAAATTATTTAAATAATAAAGTTAATGAATAAATTACTAATTGGACAAGTGGTTAGAAGTTGGTTAACCCTAAAATAAAGAAAGTGGGTTAAGATTGTTAAAAGGTAACCCCTTGAGGAAGCTACATGAAAGTATAAATAAGAGGCAAGACTCTATCATTTTATATCACACTTGAGAATATTGAATATCTAAAGGTTACTGAGGTAACCAAACGATATCTAAGCCGAATTTCAGAGAGAAGGTGAAGTAAAGAAGGCCGAAATTCAAGGGAGGATAAATTCTTTTGATGTTGCTTTCTATGATATGTTATTTATAGGTCATCTCACCATTTTCACAATAAATGTTTTTCTAGAATGATTTAGACCATGAAAATGATAGGACAATGAGAAAACATATCCAAGCAGTTGTGGTATGAATTTCATCTTATGGGTCATTGTAGTTTTGGAGTTACACTCTGTGGAAAATAGGGTTTGTGGCTAGTCCTGAAACTAGTCTAAAATAGGTGTTTTGGGTAAAAACATCATAAATTATTCATAAAAGATCCAAATTAAGTAAGACCAAGATTTGTGTTTAGAGTACAGTCTTCAGTATTCTCTGTAAACTTTTAATATCCATACAACAAATATTCCATGCGTGGCACGCTCTACAAGTTCGCTCTATAGAATAAGCCAGAATTCAACAAGGTATGCCATTTTTTCTATAACTCTTTTTATGAGAGGTTCCAAGTAGTGACACCTGGAGGAATTGCATAAAACACATTGAAGAACATTGTGTACTATTTTTAGATCTTTATTCATTACAGGACATAGTTATGATTATTTCAAGTTAGGGTTGTTGACTAATCCAAAACTAGTCATGTGAGACTAAAGTAAAGTTTGATGAAAATTATAGTCTCTTGTTGTTAAAGTTAAGGAAGGTTTGCAGGTATGTGATCATATACACCAGATCTATTACAGAGTTCCAAATCATATTTGGATGATGAAATTGATGAGGGATTTTTTTTGAGGTACATGTTGGGTACATGGTTGAGACAAGTAGTTGATGAGTTGGCACATACATGAGGTGTATAGTTGATGATGTTGGTACATATTGATGAGTCATAGTTGATGAGTCATTGATACGTGATTGGTACATACTTGGTACATGGTTGGAGGCACTTGTTAATAGTATTGTTGACACATGGTTTATGGATGATGTAGCATACTTGTATTGGTATATTATTAGAATAACATATTGATCTTGGTGATGATTATCAGTTGTTGTCTTATGCTTGGTTGATACACATCTTTGAGAGTTGTCTTAGTGATTGATCTTGGTGAGTAGATGCGATTTGGTTGATAAGATTTATGAGACAGGTTGTTGTGATAGGTTGTTTGGATAGGTTGTTGTGACAGGTTATTTGTACAAGTTTGGTGCATGGTTGATGCACTTGTTCATGGTTCAGGTTTTGTAAAGGTTGGTGCATGGTTGATGCACTTGTTTATGGTATATATTGGTTACAGGTTGAGGTATAGGTTGGTTCATGGTTGATTCAATTGTTTATGCTACATGTTTATTACAGGTTGATTGGTACAGGTTTATAGAAGTATATCTCACAGTGATAGTGTGACAGTGGCTTCATCATTCTACGTATACGTCAGGGTGGTTGGACGGGGTAAGGATAGGTGGTTGTAGCCACATTTCATTTGAATCTGGAGAACATAAGGGGTTGTAGCCTTATTTTGGTTGTAGCCATAGAATTGGGGAGTTGGAGCTTCCTTAGGTTGTAGCCTGAGAAACTAGGGGGTTGGAGCCTCCTTCTAGTTTTAACTGGAAAAAAAAATGAAGTTGGTCCTTCTAATGAATGTAATTATTCAAGACATATAAGAAAAAACATTTTGTGGCTTTGTCCCACTTTGGGTTTCCACGTAAAACATTGGTGTATTGTGTATGTGTATGATTTTTCATTTGTTCATTGCTTATTTACTTTGCAATTATTGGATGATAATGCTACATTTATATAAAACTTGGATTATATGGTTAAAAAGGATTAAATTTCTCTATTATTGATTCACCCCCCCTCTCAGTAATCCAATAGAAGGAGAGTATCGTTTAGGGGGTCTAATTAACTTGGTAGATAGTCTAAAAAAACTTGCAGGAGTTTGAGGTACCTGTTTCTCCTGTTGTTGTACATTTTGATTTTCTAGTACCTTTAGAATTTCTATTTCAATGATCTCATCAAGAACTATGTATTATGGTTTTTCTTTTTCGTGTTTCTTTCCCTACAACTGATCTTTCTAAATGACATTCCCGTTGAATATGACATCTCTATTCCTAATGATTTTGTGATTTTCATGATCCCATAAAAGATAACCAAAATCATTAACACCGTATCCAATCAAGGTACACTTATTGGATTTTTCCTCAAGCTTTGTTCTACTTTCTTTATCAATATGGACAAATGCTTCACAACCTAAAGTATTCAAAAAAGAATAGTTTTCATTTTTACCTATCCATGCCTCCTCTAGAATTATACCATCCAAAGAGCTTGAAGGTTCTCTGTTTATTAAGTAAACAACAATATCTACAACATCTTCCTAGAAATGTAAGGGAAAACCATCATACAATCTCATACTCCTTGCACACGCCATGATTGTCCTATTTATCCTTTCTAACACACCATTTTCTTGTCATGTTCCTAGAACTGTCTTCTCTCTATGAATCACATGGTATGAATAGTAGTCATCAAAATCATTGCTACAATATTCACCTCCATTGTCTTATCTAAGACACTTAAACCTCTTACATGTCTCACTCTCAAGGAAATCTTTCCATTTCTTAAAAGTATAAAAAACATCAGAACAAGTAAATAAGGAACAAGTTCAAGAGATTGTACTTCCAGGCATTGTTGTGAAAGATGAATCCACAGACAGAAAGAAAGAAGTTGGAGCTCAAATAGAGAATGAATCTACCAATGAAGATGATGATGGATCTACCAATGAAGATGATGATTAATACACATCAAAGAGGGAATTGTTCTGAGCCATCCGGCTTAGAGACTCCCAAGTAATATGAATATTATATAGGGGGAGTCTATGTGATAGCTATGAGAGACCAAAGAACCATCCTTCGAGCAGCTTGTAGAGTTTGAGAAGATAGATTCAGATCAATCAATTAGCAGATGTACAATTTGATAGATTAATCAAGACATCATGATGGTATAGTGATAAATGGGTCAACATTATGGACAGTTGCACAAGTAGAGTCTCTGATAGTATGGACAGAGATGGATTCGTAAGAAAACTTAGTAGGTTTGGACATATATATGATTTTGAACGAGATCATGGATTCATATATTGGTTCAGAGAGTCGTTCAGAGACAAAGGACCATTATCATAATGAATGATAATTACATAGGAAATGGCCCGAACAATGTTGATGGATTCCAAACTGACAGATATTTTTTGGACACATGCAGTGCATACATCAGTTCACATTGAAAACAGAGTAATGATTAAAAACAAAAATAACAAAACTCCCTACGAACTATGAAAAGGAAGTGGAGACAACAACCTCTACATCAAGGTAACTCAAGGTAATATTTTATTAATTGAAATTTATGTTGATGATATTTTTTTAATGACAGGTTAAGCCAGAAATTTGCAAAGGATATGTAGAATGAATTTTAAATGTCATTACTTGGAGAACTATCCTTATTTTTGGGTCTTGAGATATGTCAAAGAAACCAAGGAATTTTTATTTCTCAAACCAAGTATATCTGAGAAATGCTAAAGAGGTTCAGAATGGAATAATGCAAACCAGTTACCACTCCTATGAAAACCAGTTGCAAGTTGAGCAAAGATGATGATTCAAAGTCTATAGACCAGAGACAATACATGTCAATGATTGGTATCTTACTATATGTGAAATAATCCATACTAGATGTAATGCAGGCAGTTGGATAGGTGGCACAATTTCAAGGAACACCAAAGGAATCACATGTATTAGCAGTGAAGAGGATTTTCAGATATCTCAAAGGAACAAAAGAGTTTGGATTATGGTATCCAAAAGGAAAACATCTATCACTTATTGCCTACACATATGCGGATTGGGTAGGTTGCATTGATGACCGACGAAGCACTAGTGGAGCAACGTTCTACTTGGGTGAGTGTTTAGTATCTTGTATAAGAAAGAAACAATAATCAATATCCTTATCTACAGCTGAGGTAGAGTATATTGAAACAACATCATGTTGTACATAGGTTCTATGGATGATCCCATTCCAATCTATTGTGATAATATGAGCACCATCAGTATCTCAAAAAACCCGGTGATGCACTCCAAGATGAAGCAATTTCCATTCAAGTATCACTTTCTACGGGAACATGTTGCAGAGAAGAAAATCAGAGTTACATATGTGGGAACAAAAAAATAAGTGGCATACATCTTTAAAAAACCGCTTCCATGGGAATCCCTTGAGTATCTTCACCAAAGACTAGGAGTAATTTCTACTCCAAATTGAATGCTTTTGAATGCTTATCTTATATGTCTTAGATGTACATGAGGAAGCACCATAAATAGGACAAAGGAGGAGAGATTTATCAGATGCAAAGGTAAATACTTGGAGAGAGAGAATAGAGGCATGTTTCCAAGGGGAGCGATTGTCACAAGGGAAGAATGAGCGATATGACTTCAGAGTGATACCCTTTTTCAAAGGGGTAGATATTATAAATATGAAGGGAAAGAGAGTAATCAGAGGCTTATAAACACAAAGAAAAATCAAAGGCACATACATAGGGGGAGGAGCCCCAAGGAGAGTTCATTCAAGGGGAGCAACCCCAAAGGGAGATACCCTTTTCCATTGATGTAAAAGAGGGAGAGATAAAAACATTGATGAAGAGTATAAGCATAAATGTTATCATGACTAATTGTTGCCATCAATGTTGGTGTTGGCATCAATGCTAAAGGGGGAGATTGTCACAGAGTTGGCTTAGGTTGATGGATAGTTGGTATGGATTGTTGGTTGTCATTTATGTGAACCATTGGAGAGTGATATTGTATATTGATGTCAACCCTTAGTGATTGATTTCAATCCTTGGAGAAAGTTCGGTAGCAAATTTCGGTAGCACAAAGGTTTGGGTAATGGACCCAAGGTTGTTTCATGTATAATGATATGATTTTTAATATATTTGAAGGTAATACTATTCTATATGGATAGTGCATGTCATTCCATTTACGGTGTTATGTGGAACGTCACATAACTCCTCATGGTTAGAGAGTTATGGCCATGAGAAGTTGGAGAACCCAGGTTTGGGTAATGGACCCAAGTTTGTTTGATGGATAATTGTATGATTTTTGATATATTTCAAGGCAATAATATTATATATGGATATTACATGTCATTCCATTTCTAGAGGTATGTGGAACGTCGCATAACTCCTCACGGTTAGAGAGTTATGGCCATGTGAATTTGGAGAACCCTCACGAGACATCAAGAAGCCCCAAAAGTTCAAAGTAGTCAAAGTGGTTTAAGAGATTTTTAGAAGGTAAATAATAAATTGAAGTGATGAGTGTACTATAATTCAAAGTGAATAATTTTTTTTTTATTTAAATAATAAATTTAATGGAAAAATTACTAAGTTGACAAGTGGTTAGAAGTGGGTTAGCCCTCAAATAAGGAAAGTGGTTTAAGATGGTTAGAAGGTAACCCCTTGAGGTAAAGTGAAGTTATGAGTGTACTATAAGTGAAAGTGGATACAAAATAAATTATTTAAATAATAAAGTTAATGGATAACTTACTAATTGGACAAGTGGTTAGAAGTTGGTTAACCCTAAAATAAGGAAAGTGGGTTAAGATGGTTAAAAGGTAACCCTTGAGGAAGCTACATGAAAGTATAAATAAGAGGCAAGGCTCTCTCATTTTATATAAAACTTGAGAATATTAAATATCTATAGGTGACTGAGGTAACCAAACGATATCTAAGCCGAATTTCAAAGAGAAGGTGAAGTAAAGAAGACCGACATTCAATGGAGGATAAATTCTTTTGATGAAGGTTGCTAAGGTATGTTATTTACAGGTCATCTCACCATTTTCGCAATAAATGTTTTTCTAAAATGATTCAGACCGTGAAATTGATAGGAAAATGAGAAAACATATCCAATTAGTTGTGGTACAAATTTAAGCTTATGGGTCATTATAGTTCTGGAGTTACACTCCGTGGAAAATAGGGTTTGTGGTTGGTCCTAAAACTAGTATAAAACAATTGTTTCGGTTAAAAACATCATAACTTCTTCATAAAAGATCCAAATTAAGTAATACCAAGATTTTTGGTTAGATTACAGTTTTCAGTATTCTCTGTAAAATTTTCATATCCATACAAAAAATATTCCGTGTGGGGCACACTCTACAAGTTCGCTCTATAGAATAACCCAAAATTCAGCAAGGTATGCCATTTTTTCTATAACTCCTTTTCTGAGAGGTTCCAAGTAGTGACACCTGGAGGAATTGCATAAAACACACTGAAGAACATTGTGAACTATTTTTAGATCTTTATTCATTACAGGTACATAGTTTTGATTATTTCAACTTAGGGTTGTTGTCTAATCCAAAACTAGTCATGTGAGACTAAAGTAAAGTTTGATGAAAATGTTAGTCTCTTGTTGTTAAAGTTAAGGAAGGTTTGTAAGTATGTGATCATATACACCAGGTCTATTAAAGAGTTACAAATCATATTTGGATGACGAAATTGATGAGGGCTTTGTTTTGAGGTACATGTTGGGTACATGGTTGAGACAAGTAGTTGATGAGTTGGCACATACATGAGGTGTATAGTTGATGATGTTGGTACATATTGATGAGTCATAGTTGATGAGTAGTTGATACATGATTGGTACATACTCGGTACATGGTTGGAGGCACTTGTTAGTAGTATTGTTGACACATGGTTTATGGATGATGTAGCATACTTGTATTGGTATATTATTAGAAACACATATTGATCTTGGTGATAATTATGAGTTGTTGGGTTATACTTGGTTGATGCACATCTTTGAGAGTTGTCTTAGTGATTGATCTTGGTGAGTAGATATGATTTGGTTGATAAGATTTATGAGGCAGGTTATTGTGATAGGTTGTTTGGACATGTTGTTGTGACAGGTTATTTGTACAGGTTTGGTGTATGGTTGATGCACTTGTTCATGGTACAGGTTTTGTAAAGGTTGGTGCATGGTTGATGCACTTGTTTATGGTATAGATTGATTATAGGTTGAGGTATAGGTTGGTGCATTTTTTATTCAATTGTTTATGGTACAGGTTGATTACAAGTTGATTGGTACAAATTTACAGTAGTATATCTCACAGTGATAGTGTGACAGTGCTTCCATCATTCTACTTATACGTCAGGGCGGTTGGACGGGGCAACGATAGGTGGTTGTAGCCACCTTTCGGTTGTAGCTGGAGAACATAAGGGGTTGTAGCCTCCTTCTAGTTGTACCCGGAGAATTGGGGATTTGGAGCTTCCCTCAGGTTGTAACCTGAGAAACTAGGGGGTTGGAGCTTCCTTCTAGTTGCAACTGGAAAAACAAGGAAGTTGGTGCTTCCAATGAATGTAATTCTTCAAGAAATATAAGAATTTTTTTTTTTGTTTTTCCCCCGCTTTGGGTTTCTACGTAAAACACTGGTGTACTGTGTATGTGTATGATTGTTCATTTTTTCATTGCTTATTTACTCTACATTTATTGGATGATAATGCTACATTGATATAACACTTGGATTATATGGTTAAAAATGATTAAATTTCTCTATTATTGATTCACCACCCCTCTCGATAATCCAATAGAAGGAGAGTATCGTTAAGGGGGTCTAATTAACCTGGTAGATCATCTAATAAAACTTGCAGGAGTTTGAGGTACTTGTTTCTCCTGTTGTTGTACATTTTGATTTTCTGGTACCTTTAGAATTTCTATTTCAATGATCTCATCAAGAACTATGTATTATGGTTTTTCTTTTTTCTTTTTCTTTCCCTACAACTGATCTTTCTACATTACATTCCCATTGAATATGACATCTCTACTCCTAATGATTTTGTGATTTTCATGATCCCATAAGAGATAACCAAAATCATTAACATTGTATCCAATAAAGGTACACTTCTTGGATTTTTCCTCAAGCCTTGTTCTATTTTCTTTATGAATATGGACAAATGCTTCACAACCTAAAGTATTCAAAAAAGAATAGTTTACCTTTTTACCTGTCCATGCCTCCTCTAGAATTATACCATCCAAAGAGCTTGAAGGTCCTTTGTTTATTAAGTAAATAACAATATCTACAACATCTTCCTAGAACTATAAGGGAAAACCATCATGCAATCTCATACTCCTTGCATGCTCCATGATTGTCCTGTTCATCCTTTCTAACACATCATTTTCTTGTGGTGTTCCTGGAACTGTATTCTCTCTATGAATCACATGGTATGAACAATAGTCATTGAAATCATTGCTACAATATTCACCTCCATTGTATTATCTGAGACACTTGAACAACTTACATGTCTCATTCTCAACCAAAGCTTTCCATTTCTTAAAAGTATCAAAAACATCAGAGTTTTTTCGAATGCAATAAACTCATTTTTTTCTAGTTGCATCATCAATAAAAGTAGCATAATAATGAGAGCCAACAAGAGATCATACTTGATATGTTCCCCATACATATATATCCACAATCTCTAACCTTTCACTCTTCTTTTCTTTTCCGATTCTGAGTAATATGAATTTATTTTGTTTTCCATAAAAACAATGCTCAAAGAAATCCAAATTAATTTGTTTAAGTTCTGGAAACAAATTTTCTTTGTGAAGTATCTACATCTGCTTCTCACTCATGTGTCCAAGCCTATTGATCCGGATTATTTTCGGCACGAAATGGGAGTGGAGATATAATAAAGAAATGCATGGAGATATCGCAGATATTCAATAATATAATAGAAATGTATCCGAGATGAAATCGTAAACACAGATATAAAGTAATAAACGATTTATATTAATGAAATAAATGTACAAAGATGGTAAAAATATAGAGTGAAAGACTCACAAGAATGGTGACAACTTATCTCTGAAAAGAGATGTGACGGCTACTCGCATTCGCAAGAAGATGATTACAATGAGGCTGTGAAGGCCTTTTTACAATAAACTAGAATGCCAAAACCCTAGACATCCAAAAACCTAACCCTAGGATATGAAGCACCAAAGGTCATGTGGGCCTCGTTTGGGTAAGTTAGAACATCAACTTCCCGGGGTCATAACTTTTGCATACGATCTTTGTTTTAGGCGTATGATAGCCCATTGGAAAGGTATCATCAAGGAAATTCATTTTGGGGGATAAACCATGCCTTTGATTATAATTTAGGAGATGTATCTCCAAAAACCTTCATTTGGGCCCTCAAAATGGCCCTGTAAGTTAAAACTGCTAAAAATATTAAATTGCCAAAATTGCCAGAAAACTGTTTTGAGCCAGTTGGAAAAGGTGGGTGGCAACCGATATCCATCTAGATCACCTATGATGACACAATGTTGTATCAAATATTGTATAAGCTAAGGAAATAGAAGATTCATTATTACTAGTACATAAATATAATGTACCTACCTTCTCTCATTTTTTTTATCACCAATGATCCTTTGGTGACCTTCCACACCTTATTTGTAAATATGGATATACAACCTTCACTTGCCAACTTCCCTATTGAAATTTTATTTTTCCTTAGATCTGGAACATGTCTTACCTCTTTCAACAACCATTGGTTTCCATTCCTTTTCTTTATTTTTACCTTTCCCATTCCAACAATTTTGCATGGTGCATCATCACCCAAATTAATATGTCCAAAATCACCTTGAACATAATCTAGAAAATGTTTCCTATGGGGTGTGGCTTGAAATTAAGCCCTTGAATCTACTACCCAATAATTGGAAATATTATCTATAGAAATAATCAAATCATCTTGTAACACATCAACTATTACATTTGTTTCCTAATTTTTCTCCTATTGTCCATCTCTTTGTTTATTTGGAGCTCTACAGTCTTTCTTCAGATGCCCTTTCTTTCCACAATTTTATCACTCTATCTTTCCAAGTCTGTATTTGGATCTGCCCTTCCTATAATTATCGCAGTTCCATGAACCCTTTTCTCTATCCTTTTGACTTTCCCTGTTCTCCATGTTTAACGCATTACCTGATGTATCAACTGTGATTTTCCATCGCATTTCCTTGCTAAGGATAACACCAACAAGATCATCAAATTTTAGAGTGTTTGAATCTAACACAGAGTTAATTATATCCATGAAAAATCCATTCCATCTTTCTGGCAATAAGCACAAGATTAGAAGAGCCCTTCCCTCATCGTCAAAGTCCACTTTTACAGAAATTAGTTGATTAGTAACCATATTAAATTCATTTAAATGATCTATAACAAACCCACCTTTTGACATCTTCATATTAAATAATATCTTCATTAGAAATACCTTATTGGATGCCGAAGGTTTTTCATACAGTTTATCCAATGCATCCATCGACTCCTTCATTGTCTCGTCTTTCGAAATATTGAAAGCCACTGACGTAGCCAGGCTCAGCCATATCGTTCCTAGTGCCTTTTTGTCAAGAACCTCCCATTTTTTGTCCTTCATGGCCATCGACTACTTTGTTATTCCACCCAATGGTAGGAATAGATCCTTCTAATATAAATAATCTTCCATCTGCATCTTCCATAACTAGTAGTTTTGGCTGTTGAATTTATCGACCCTAAACTTTCCATCCTCCACTATTGCTTCCACTCAAACCAGGAAACCTCTTTTCATGTGAGTTACCTTTTTCTATGATACCAGTTGTTGGAAAAACAGGATCACAGAGCAATAAAATAAAACAAATGTGGAAATAAAACACAAAATATACACAATACAATAGAAACACAGATATACATGGTTCTCCCAATCTGGGATACATCCACCAGAGAAATTTCCAGGTCGTTGCTTTATTATTATCCAACAAATGAATGGATACAACCTACAACACATCCATTGTAATTTCCTCTTCTTTCTCTCAAAGTCTCCTCACTCATAACACAATATTCACAAAAATGATACATAGTCACAATACATTTCCCTGATAAACGAAACCCTAAAATAACTTCTATGGATAGATCTGGGACCTTATAATGAATGACCTAGATTTACTATGAAATTACAATATACATTTACAAGGAAATTTTTTCTTCGGGGACTTCGCCTCCCAACCCCCACCGAGGTCCCACTTGCCCCCAGAACCCCATCCCAGGGGATGGCCCCCCTGAACTTCTCCACATGGAGGAGTGTACATTCTTCCAAGGTTTAAATTCTTCATCGAGTATAAAAATGGTTGAAAACAAAAGCCTTTGAATTAGGAAGATAATCAGGCTCCACAACCAACAATCTCCCTCTTGGAGACTGATCTCAACAACTCCATCATTGTTGTATCTACTGGACTATGATCCTTATTGGACCTGGAAAATATGTCATCTTCACCTTCATGCTTGAACACGAACTCAAACTGAGAAAGAACTCAGTTTCTCCCCAGTTACTCCCTTTTTTAACATGTTTGTAGGATTATGGCTAGTGTGTATCTTTTCCAACTTCAAATTTCCATCTTCCAAGATAGATTGGATGAAATGGTACTTGAGCTGTATATGCTTAGTATTCAAATGGAGGGTTGAGTTCTTTGCAATATGAATGGAACTCTCACTGTCATAGTGAAACCTGTTATTCTCCTGCTTCTTTCCCAATTCCTCCATAAACCTTTGCAATCAAATCATTTCTTTATTAGCCTTTGTAGAAATAACATACTCTACTTCTTTTGTTGAAAGTGAAACATCCTTTTTCATTTTTGAAATCCAACTTATTGGTGTTCCACCTATAGTAAAAAAATACCCTGTGGTTCTCTTCCTACTATATTTATCATCTGTCGTATATGAAACAACATATCCCTGTAGAACATTATCTGAAACTCCAATACATAATGCATGAGTAGCAGTACCTCTCAAACACCTAAGAATCCACTTTACTACTTCCTAATGTTCTTTTCCTAGATTGCTCATATACCTTCTCGCAAATCCCATTGCATGTGCAATATCTGGTCTTGTGCAAGCCATCACATACATCAAGTTCCCAACTAATAATGAATAAGGAACCCTGGACCTATATTCTATCTCCTCTTGTGTCTTAGGACACATTTCCTTAGTTAATTTGAAATGGTTGGCAAAAGGTGTACTAACTGGTTTTTCATTCTGCATTCTAAACCTCTCCAACACCTTCTCTATGTACTCACCCTAATACAATGTATTATCTAACTTCTTCTTGAGAACATTTATATCTTTTATATTATACCCTGCAACAAGCATGTCATCTACATACAACACCAAGATAATGTAGCTTCCGTTTTCTAGATTTTTAAAATAAACACAATGATCAAAATGACATCTACTATAACCTTGTCATGTCATAAACCTGTCAAACTTCAGAAACCACTGCCTTGGAGATTTCTTTAGGCCATACAAGCTCTTCTTCAACCTGCATACCATTTTTTCCTTCCCTTTGACCTCATACCCCTGTGGCTGCTGCATATAAATCTCTTCCTCCAAATCCCTATAGAGAAAAGTTGTTTTTACATCTAATTATTCAATATATAAATCTTCTGCTACCACAAGACTTAAAATAGTCCTAATTGAAGTCATTTTAATAACACGAGAAAATATTTCATCAAAATATATACCTTTCTTTTGTGCAAACCCATTTACAACAAGTCTAGCCTTGTACCGCTTTTTACCTCCATCTTCTTCCTTCAACTTGTAAACTCATTTATTATGTAATGCTCTTTTTCTTGTAGGAAACTAAACCAAATCCCAAGTCTGGTTATTTACCATGGAATCCATTTCCTCTTTCATTCCTTACTCCCTCTTTTTTTTAGTGTCTACTTCCATTGCCTCTTCATAACATTCTAGTTCACCAGAATCAGTCAACAATAAATAATACAATGAATGAGAGTATCATTTAGGGGGTCTACTTAACCTCATAGATCTTCTAACAACACTTGCAAGAGTTTGATGTACCTATTTCTCCTATTGTTGTACATTTTTATTTTCTGGTACCTTTGGAATTTCTATTTCAGTGATCTCATCAAGCACCATGTATTTTGGTTTTTATTTTTCCTATTTCTTTCCCTGCAACTGATCTTTATACATGACCTTCTCATTGAATATGAAATCTCTAATCCTAATGATTTTTTGATTTTCATAATCCCATAAGAGATAACCAAAATCATTAACACCATATATAATAAAGGTACACTTCTTGGATTTTTCCTCAATTGTTCTATTTTCTTTATCAATATGGACAAATGCTTCACAACCGAAAGTATTCAAAAAAAAAATAGTTAACCTTTTTACATGTACATGCCTCCTTTGGAATTCTACCATCCAAAGAGCTTGAAGGTCATTTTTTTATAAAGTAAACAACAATATCTATAACATATTCCTAGAACTGTAAGGGAAAACCAGCATGAAATATCATACTCCTTGCACACTCCATGATTGTCCCATTCATCCTTTCTGATGCACCATTTTCTTGTGGTGTTCATGGAACTGTCTTCTCTCTACGAATCCCATGGTATGAAAAATAATCATCAAAATCATTTCTACAATATTCACCTCCATTTTTTGATCTGAGACACTTCAACCTTTTTATTGTCTCATTCTTAACAAAAGATTTCCATTTCTTAATAGTATTAAAAACATCATATTTTTTTCGAATGCAATAAACCCAAGTTTTCCTAGTTGCATCATAAATAAAAGTAACATAATAACGAGAGCCACCAAGAGATGATACTTGAGTTGGTCCCCATACATCGGTATGAACAAGATCTAACCTTTCACTCTTGTTTTCTTTTCCAACTGTGAGAAATCTGACTCTCTTTTGTTTTCCATAAACACAATCCTCACAAATATCCAAATCAATTTGTTTAAGATCTAGAAACAAATTTCTTTTTTGAAGTATCTACATCCCGTTCTCACTCATGTGTCTAAGCCTATGATTCCACAGTGTTGTATCCACTCTTATAGAAGCTAAAGAGATAGAAGAGTCAGCATTACCAGTACATAAATACAATGTATCTACCTTCCCTCCTTTTTCTATCACCAATGATCCTTTGGTGATCTTCCACACCTTATCTGTAAATATGGATATACAACCTTCACTTTCCAACTTCCTTGTTGAAATTTCATTTTTCCTTAGATATGGAACATGTCTTACCTCTTTCAACAACCATTGGTTTTCATTCCTTTGTTTTATTTTTACCTTTCCCATTCCAACAATTTTGCATGGTGCATTATCACCTAAATGAACCTGTCCAAAATCACCTTGAACATAATCTAGAAAATGTTTCCTATGGGGTGTGGCATGAAATGATTCCCTCAAATATACTACCCAAGACTCATAAATATTATCTACAGAAAGAATCAAAGCATCTTGTAACACATCACCTATTACATTTGCTTCCTGATTTTTCTCTTGTTGTCCATCTTTTTTCTTCTTTGGAGATCTATAGTCTTTCTTCAGATGTTATTTATTTCCACAATTCCAACACTCTATATTTCCAAGTCTGGATTAAGATATTCCCTTCCTAGAATTCTCGTGGTTCCCTGATCCCTTTCCTCTATCCTTTTTTCTTCCCCTGTTCTCCATGTTTAACGCATTACCTGATGTCTCACCTATGATTTTCTATCACATTTCCTTGCTAATGATAACACCAACATCATCATCAAATTTTAGAGTCTTTGAACCAAAGACAGAGTTACTTACATCCATGGTCAAGCATTCCATCTTTTTGGCAATCAACACAAGATTAGAAGAGCCTTGACCTCATCATCATAGTCCACTTTTATAGAACTTAGTTGAATAGTAACCAAATTAAATTCATTTAAATAATCTGCAACAGACCCACCTTTTGACATATTCATATTAAATAATCTCTTCATTAGAAATAACTTATTGGACATTGAGGGTTTTTCATATCATTTAGCCAATGCATCCATTATCTCCTTCGTTGTCTTTTCTTTCAAAATATTTAAATCCATTGACGTTGTCAGGCTCAATCATATCATTCCTAGTTCCTTTCTGTAAAGAACCTCCCATTCTTCATACTTCATGGCCGTCAAATTATTTTTTATTCCACCCAATGGTAGGAATAGATCCTTCTGATATAAATAATCTTCCATCTGCATCTTTCATAAATGGTAGCTTTGGCTATTAAATTTCTCGACCCTAAAATTTACATCTCCGTCATTGCTCCCACTCGAACAAGGAACCCTCTTTTCCTCTGAGTTACCTTTCTCTCTCATACCAGTTGTTGGAAAAATAGGATCGTAGAGAAATAAAATAAAACAAATGCAGAAATTAAACACAAAAGATACACAATACAAAGAGACACAAGTATACGTGGTTCACCCAATGTCGGCTACATCCACTAGATAAATTTTTAGGTCCTTCCTGTATAATTATTCAACAAATGAAGGGACACAACCTACAACATACCCATTGTAACTTCCTCTTTTTTCTATCATAGTATCCTCACTCATAATATAATATTCGCAAAAATGATACATAGCCGTAATACATTTTTCTTATAAAAGAGGGTTGCCTTCTAGGGAAAAAATCCCTAATATAACTTCTACTGTCAGATATGCCAACTTATAATGAATGATCCATATTTAATATAAAATCACAATATACATTTACAAAACATTTTTTCCTTCACTGATCCCCCCATCCTGAGTGATGGCCCCCCTGCACTCCTCCGCGTGGAGGAGTGTACATTCTTCCAGGGTGTAAAGTCTTTATGGAGTATAAACATAGTTGAAAACAAAAATCTCTGAATCAGGAAGATCATCAGGCTCCACAACCAACAATCTCCCACTTGGAGATTGATCTCAAAAAATCCATCGCTATTGTATATGCTGGACTATGATTCTTCTTGGACCTGAAAAATTTATCATCTTCACTTTCAAGATTAAAGACCAACTAAAACTGAATAGGAGCTTTGTTTTTCCCTGGTTACTCCCTTTGGTAACATGTCTGGAGGATTATGGCTAGTGTGTATATTTTCCAACTTCAAATGTCCATCCTCCAAGACGGATCGTATGAAATGGTACTTGAGTTGTATATTCTTAGAATTAAAATGGAAGGTTGAGTTCTTTGCAACATGAATGGAACGCTCATTGTCACAGTAAAACCTGTTATTCTCCTACGTCTTTCTCAATTCCTCCATAAACCTCTGTAACCAAATCATTTATTTACTAGCCTTTGTAGAAGCAACATACTATGATTCTGTTGTTGAAAGTGAAACAATCATTTGCAGTTTTGAATTCTAGCTTACTATTTTTCCACCTATAGTAAAAACATACCCTGTGGTTCTCCTCCTGCTATCTTTATCACCTACCATATATGAATCAACATATCTCTATAGAACAGTTTTTGAACCTCTAAAACATAATGCATGAGTAGTAGTACCTCTCAAATACCTGAGAGTCCACTTTACTGCCTCCCAATTTTCTTTACCTGGATTGTTCATATACCTACTCACAACTCCCACTACATGTGCAATATCTGGTCTTGTGCAAACCATCACATACATCAAGTTGTCAATTGTTGATGAATAAGGAACCCTGGACATGTATTCTATCTCCTCCTATTTCTTGGGACATATTTCCTTAGTTAATTTGAAATGGTTGGCCAAATGTGTACTTACTAGTTTTGCATTCAACATTCTAAACCCCTCCAACACCTTCTCTATGTACTCACCCTGAGACAATGCCAATTTTCTATTTTTCTTATCTCTTGTTATTCTCACACCAAGGATTTTCTTTGTGCCACTTAAATCCTTCATCGTAAATGAATTAGCTAATTTCTTCTTAAGCACATTTATATCCTGCATATTAGACACTGCAACAAGCATGTCATCTACATACAATAACAAGATAATATAGTTTCTATTTCTATCTTTTTAAAATAAACATAGTGATCAGAATGACATATACTATAACCTTGTTCTGTCATAAACATATTAAACTTCAAATACCATTGCCTTGGAGCTTGCTTTAGACCATACAAGCTCTTCTTCAACTTACATACCAAATTTTCCTTCCCTTTGACCTCATACCCCTGTGGTTTCTCCATATAAACCTATTCCTCACAATCCCCATGGAGAAAAACTATTTTTACATCTAATTGTTTAAGATGTAAATCTTTTATTGCCACAAGACTTAAAATAGACCTAATTGAAGTCATTTTAACAACAAGAGAAAATATTTCCTCAAAATATATACCTTTATTTTGTGCAAACACCTTTACAACACGTCTATCCTTGTATCGCTTTGTTCCTCCATGTTGAATGTTCTTCTTTCAACTTGTAAACACATTTATTTTGTAATGCTCTTTTTCCTACAGGAAACTAAACCAAATCCAAAGTCTGGTTATTTACCAGGGAATCCATTTCCTCTTTCATTCTTTGCTCTCACTTCTTTTTAGTGTCTACCTGCATTGTCTCTTCATAACATTGTGGTTCACCAAAATTAGTCAAAAATAAATATTACAATGAAGGAGAGTATCATTCAGAGGGTCTACTTAACCTGGTAGACCTTCTAACAACACTTGCAGTAGTTAGAGATACTTGTTGCTCCTCTTGTTGTGTATTTTGATTTTATGGTACCTTTGGAATTTCTATTTCAGTGATCTCATCAAGCACTATGTATTCTAGTTTTTCTTTTTCCTGTTTCTTTCCATACAACTGATCTTTGTGCATGACCTTCTCATTGAATATTACATCTATACTCCTAATGATTTTGTGATTTTCATAATCCCATATGGGATAACCAAAATCATTAACACCTTATCCAATAAAGGTACACTACTTGGATTTTTCCTCAAGCTTTGTTTTATTTTATTTTATCAATATGGACAAATGCTTCACAACCGAAAGTATTCAAAAAAGAATAGTTTTCTCTTTTACATGTCCATACCTCCTCTAGAATTTTACCATCCAATGAGCTTGAAGGTATTATGTTTATTAAGTAAAAAATAGTATCTACAACATCTGCCTAGAACTATAAGGGAAAACCAACATGCAATCTCATACTCCTTGCACACTCCAATTGCATCCCTATCATGTTTTACATCATCACATCTATTCAAGTGGCTAAAATCATACTGCATTGGGATTGGGACGAATACCCTAGGAATGCACCTCTATTATGTGCCTTACCCAGGTTATGATGGAGATTGTCTAAGTACTTGGAATATTCCAATATGGTCATCATGTTGATAATCTCACTGATATATATGTTGTCACATAGATATACGTTGTATTGGTCTGTGGCTATGTTTTTTCATATCGTAGCTCCACTATGTATTATTTCATGGCTACAACCTGATTGAGTCATGTAAATATGGATCAACATTGTATCTTTGTTGGCCATCTCTTTAGTCAGTTATTTCATGGATCCATAGTGTATTGGTTGATAGCCATGCCTTGAGTCTATTTATTCCGAGCATGGGTATGCCTACCTCAAGGATGATACATATATTTTGTTTGATGTTTGTTTGTATATTTTGTCTAGGTCTTCTATTCCAACACTCTCACATGGATATTTTTGTGAAGTGTTTCGACCATCAGCTTTTATTCTGACCTCGCACTTTAGGGGGCATCTGTTAGACACAAAATTCCCACACTACTAACTATGTATTGCATTATACTAAGTGTCGCACTTATGTATCACATTCTACTACGTTGAATAAGTCTCATATTCATCTTATAAATTGGCGTATGAACCTTATCAAGTGTTTTATGCACCTCACTAAGTCTCGCATGCACTTTATCAAGTGTAGTATGCACCTTACTAAGCATCGTATGCACTTTATTAAGTGTTGCATGTTATTTATTAAGTGTCACAAATTCATGACCATGTGGGAGTACTTATCATGTTCCCTAGACAAGTTGGAAGAGAAATATATCACTTGAAGGTCAAAATAAAATCTTCTTCCTTAAGGTTTGACCCTATCTGAGAATCATTGCCCCCTTTACTACAAGAAAAATAGGATCATGGAGCAATAAAATAAAACAAATGCGTAAATAAACACAAAATATACACAATACAATAGAGACACATATATACGTGGTTCACCTAGTGTGGGATACGTCCACCAGAGAAATCGTGATGCCCTTCCTTCATTATTATCCAATAAATGAAGGGATACAACCTACAACACACCCGCTGTAACTTCCTCTTCTTTCTCTCATAGTATCCTCACTCAGAATACAATATTCACAAAAATGATATATAGTTGCAATACATTTCCCTCATAAAAGAGGGTTTCCATCTAGGGAAAAAAACCCTAACATAACTTCTACCGTCAGATCTAGGACCTTATAATGAATGGTCTATATTTACTATGAAATTACAATATACATTTACAAGGAAATTTTTCCTTCGGGGGCCCTCTT
Organism: Picea glauca; assembly: GCA_000966675.3. Classification (NCBI taxonomy): domain Eukaryota; kingdom Viridiplantae; phylum Streptophyta; class Pinopsida; order Pinales; family Pinaceae; genus Picea; species Picea glauca. Next base: position 636,547 of record JZKD02S1750082.1, read on the forward strand.
GTCGCCAGACCCCACAGAGGGGGAAATAACCCTCTGCACTCCTCTGCATGGAGGAGTGTACATTATTCTGGGGTGTAAAGTCTTTATGTGGTATAAACACGACTAAAAATAAAATCCTCTTAATTAAGAAGATAATCACGCTCCACAACCAACAATATCCCACTTGTTTATTGATCTCAACAAATCCATCGTTGTTGTATCTGTTGGAATATGATTATTCTTGGACCTGAAAATTTTCTCATCTTCACCTTCTTTCTTGAAGACCAACTAAAAATGAGCAGGAACTCAGTTTCTCCCTGGTTACTCCCTTTGTTAACATCTCTGCAGGATTTTGGCTAGTGTGTATCTTTTCCAAATCCAAATGTCCATATTCCAAGACAAATCAAATGAAATGGTACCTAATCTATATATGATTAACATTCAAATGTAAGGATGATTTCTTTACAAGATGAATGGCACTCTCACTATCATAGTAGAACCTGTTATTATCCTTCTTCTTTCCCAATTCCTCCATAAACATTTGTAACGAAATCATTTCTTTACTAGCCTCTATAGAAACAACATACTTTGCTTTTGTTTTTGAAAGTGAAACAACCTTTTGCAGTTTCTAAATCCAACTTACCGTTGTTCCACCTATAGTAAAAACATACCATGTGGTGCTCCTCCTGCTATCTTTATCACCTCCCATATCTGAATCAACATTTGGTTGTAGAAAAGTGTTTGAACCTCCAAACCATAATGCATGAGTAAAAGTATCTGGGAAATACCCAAGAATCCACTTTACTTCCTCCCAATGTTCTTTACATTGATTTTTCATATACCTGTTCACAACTCCCACTGCATGTGAAATATCTGGTCTTTTGCAAACCATCACATACATCAAGTTTCCAACTACTGATGAATAAGGAACCCTTGACATGTATTCTATCTCCTCCCATGTCTTGGGACACATTTCCTTATTTAATTTGAAATGGTTGGCCAAAGGTGTACTAACCAGTTTTGTATTCTGCATTCTAAACCTCTGCAACACCTTCTCTATGTACTCACCCTGAGACAATGTCAATTTGGATTTTTATGTCTCTTGTTATTCTCATACCAAGGATTTTCTTCACGGAACCCAAATCTTTCATTGCAAATGAATTAGCTAATTTCTTCTTGAGCACATTTATATCCTTCATATTAGACCCTGCAACAAGCATGTCATCTACATACAATAGCAAGATAATATAGCTTCCATTTTCTAGCTTTTTAAAATAAACACATTGATCAAAATGGCATCTACTATAACCTTGTTCTATCATAAACATGTCAAACTTCAAATACCGCTATCTTGGAGATTTATTTAGGCCATACCAACTCTTCTTCAACCTGCATACCAAATTTGTCTTCCCTTTGACCTCATACCCCTATGGTTGTTGCATATAAATATATTCCTCCTAATCCCCATGGAGAAAAGTTGGTTTTACATATAATTGTTCAAGATGTAAATATTCTACTACCACAAGACTTAAAATAGTCCTAATTGAAGTCATTTTAACAACATGAGAAAATATTTCATCAAAATATATACGTTTTTTTTGTGCAAACCCCTTTACAACAAGTCTAACCTTGTATCGATTTTTTCCTCCATCTTCTTCCTTCAACTTGTAAGCTCATTTATTCTGTAATGCTCATTTTCCTGGAGGAAACTAAACCAAATACTAAGTTTAGTTATTTACCAAGGAATCCATTTCCTCTTTCATTCCTTGCTCCTACTTTTTAGTGTCTACCTGCATTGTCTCTTCCTAAAATTCTAGTTCACCATAATCAGTCAACAATAAATAATACAAAGAAGGTGTCAGATAGTTAGCTTAGGTTGATGGATAGTTGGTATGTATTGTTGGTTTTCATTGATGTCAACCATTGGAAAGTGATATTGTATATTTATGTCAACCCTTAGTGATTGATGTCAACCCTTGGAGAAAGTCCAATAGTGAATTCTGGTAGCACAAAGGTTTGGGTAATGGACCCAACGTTGTTTCACGTATAATGGTATGAGTTTTAATATTTTGAAGGTATGGATATTCTATATGGATAGTACATGTCATTCCATTTCCAGTGTTATGTGGAACGTCACATAACTCCTCACGGTTAGAGAGTTATGGCCATGAGAAGTTGGAGAACCCAGGTTTGGGTAATGGACCC
>JZKD02S1750082.1:646044-656480 GCA_000966675.3 Picea glauca
TGGGGATTAATATAATAATAAAAATAATAATAATGACATGATTAATCCACAATGGGGATTTAATCCAATAACAAAATAATAAGAATGCTCTTCGCAGTTACATTATTTCAACATTGTAAAGGTTGGTGCATGGTTGATGCACTTGTTTATGGTACAGGGTTATTACAGGTTGAGGTACAGGTTGGTGCATGGTTGATGCACTTGTTTATGGTACAGGTTGATTACAGGTTTATTGGTACAGGTTTACAACAATATATCTCACATTGATAGTGTTACAGTGGTTCCATCATTCTACTTATACGTCAGGGCGGTTGGATGGGGAAAGGACAGGTGGTTTTAACCACCTTCTAGTTGTAGCGAGAGAACATAAGGGGTTGTATCCTCCTTCTGGTTGTATCCAAAGAATTGGGGAGTTGGAGCTTCCCTCAGGTTGTAGCCTGAGAAACTAGGGGGTTGGAGCCTCCTTCCAGTTGTAACTAGGAAACAAAGGAAGTTGGTGCTTCCAATGAATGTAATTATTCAAGACATATAAGAAAAATCATTCTCTAGTTTTCTCCTGGTTTGGGTTTCCACATAAAACATTGGTGTATTGTGTATGTGTATGATTGTTCATTTGTTAATTTCTTATCTACTCTGCAGTTATTCGATGATAATGCTACATTGATATAACACTTGGATTATATGGTTAAAAAGGATTAAATTTCTCTATTACTGATTCAACCCCCCTCTCATTAATCCAACAATTTGTATTAGAGTCAGTTCCTTCATGAAACAATTAAACCACTGGAAGGAGATCATGGATTATTCTGAGAATGGAGTACCAATGGTTAATGGTGAGAATGGTTTTAAGTATGATATGTGGAGCATAAGGATGAAAGTATTTTTACATGCACAAGGACATTATATTTGGCTATCAGTTGTTACATGATATGATAGTTCAAAAAGGGAAAAGACTGCAAACAAGAAGGAATTGATGAAGAATAAAAAAATAGCAATGCATTTCATCTGGGAAGGATTACCTAATCCGGTAGGAGAAAAGGTTGGTAGATGTTCATCAGCAAAAGAAATTTGGGGTAAGTTACATGACATATATTCTTCACTCATCACAGATTCAAAAAATGTCAAAGAAGATGCAGATACAAATCAAGAAGTTTTATGTTCACCATGTCAAGTAGATTCAGAAGATGAAGAGTACATAATCACCATAGATATGTTATTTTGTTTTAATTGTGAAAAACGTGGACATATTGAAATAGAATGCCATGAAGGAAACGATACAGAAAAACTAATTAAAAAGGAAGACAATTATGAAGAAAAATTTATTAGTGCTTTATATGAACTAAGAGAAGAAAACAATTCACTCAAGAAATAATTTATGAAACAAAAGGAAAGTGTTCTACAAGTTCACTCTATAGAATAAGCCAGAATTCAACAAGGTATGTTATTTTTTATATAACTCATTTTCTGAGAGGTTCCAAGTAGTGACACCTAGAGGAATTGGATAAAACACACTGAAGAACATTTTGTATTATTTTCAGATCTTTATTCATTACAGGTACATAGTTATGATTATTTCAAGTTAGGGTTGTTGACTAATCCAAAACTAGTCATGTGAGACTAAAGTAAAGTTTGATGAAAATGCTAGTCTCTTGTTGTTAAAGTTAAGGAAGATTTGCAGGTACGTGATCATATACACCATGTCTATTATAGAGTTACAAATCATATTTGGATGATGAAATTGATAAGGGATTTTTGTTGAGGTACATGTTGGGTACATGGTTGAGACAAGTAGTTGATGAGTTGGCACATACATGAGGTGTATAGTTGATGATGTTGGTACATCTTGATGAGTCATAGTTGATGAGTAGTTGATACATGATTGGTACATACTTAGTACATGGATGGAGGCACTTGTTAGTAGTATTGTTGACACATGGTTTATGGATGATGTAGCATACTTGTATTGGTATATTATTAGAAGCACATATTGATCTTGGTGATAATTATGAGTTGTTKTGTTATGCTTGGTTGATGCACATCTTTGAGAGTTGTCTTAGTGATTGATCTTGGTGAGTATATCTGATTTTGTTGATAATATTTATGAGGCAGGTTGTTGTGATAGGTTTCTTGGATAGGTTGTTGTGACAGGTTATTTGTACAGGTTTGGTGCATGGTTGATGCACTTGTTCATGGTACAGGTTTTGTAAAGGTTGGTGCATGGTTGATGCACTTGTTTATAGTATAGATTGATTAGAGGTTGAGGTATAGGTTGGTGCATGGTTGATTCAATTGTTTATGGTACAGGTTGATTACAGGTTGATTGGTACATGTTTACAGTACTATATCTCACAATGATAGTGTGACAGTGGTTTCATCATTCTACTTATACATCAGGGCGGTTGGACGAGGCAAGGACAGGTGGTTGTAGGCACCTTTCGGTTGTAGTTGCAGAACATAAGGGGTTGTAGCCTAATTCTTTTTGTAGCTATAGAATTGGGGAGTTGGAGCTTCGCTCAGGTTGTAGCCTGGGAAACTAGGGGGTTGGAGCCTCCTTCCAGTTGCAACTAGAAAAAAAAGGAAGTTGGCTCTTCCAATTAATGTAATTCTTGAAGACATATAAAAAAAAAATTGTGGTTTTTTCCCTCTTTGGGTTTCCCTGTAAAACACTGGTGTACTATGTATGTGTATGATTGTTCATTTGTTCATTTCTTATTTACTCTGCAGTTATTGGATGATAATGCTACATTGATATAGCACTTGGATTATATGGTTAAAAAGGATTAAATTGCTCTATTATTGATTCACCCCCCCTCTGAGTAATCCAATAGAAGGAGAGTATCGTTCAAGGGGTCTAATTAACCTGGTAGATCGTCTAACAAAACTTGCAGGAGATTGAGGTACTTGTTGCTCCTGTTGTTGTACATTTTGATTTTCTGGTACCTTTAGAATTTCTATTTCAATGATATCATCAAGAACTATGTATTATGGTTTTTCTTTTTCATATTTCTTTCCCTACCGCTGATCTTTGTACATGACATTCCCATTGAATATGACATCTCTACTCCTAATGATTTTGTGATTTTCATGATCCCATAAGAGATAACCAAAATCATGAGCACCATATCCAATAAAGGTACACTTATTGGATTTTTCCTCAAGCTTTGTTCTATTTTCTTTATCAATATGGACAAATGCTTCATAACCTAAAGTAGTCAAAAAATAATAGTTTACCGTTTTACCTATCCATGCCTCCTCTAGAATTATACCATCCAAAGAGATTGAAGGTCCTCTGTTTATTAAGTAAACAACAATATCTACAATATCTTCCTATAACTATAAGATAAAACCATCATGCAATCTCATACTCCTTGCACGCTCCATGATTGTCATGTTCATCCTTTCTAACACACCATTTTCTTGTTGTGTTCCTGGAACTGTCTTCTTTCTATGAATCAAATGGTATGAATAGTAGTCATCAAAATCATTGCTACAATATTCACGTCCATTGTCTTATCTGAGACACTTCAACCTCTTACATGTCTCATTCTCAACAAAATCTTTCCATTTCTTAAAAGTATCAAAAACATCAGATTTTTGTCGAATGCAATAAACCCAAGTTTTTCTAGTTGCATCATCAATAAAAGTAGCATAATAACGAGATAAACCAAGAGATCATACTTGATACGATCCCCATGCATATATATGCACAAGATCTAACCTTTCACTCTTCTTTTATTTTCTGATTCTGAGTAATATGATTCTCTTTTGTTTTCCATAAACACAATGCTCAAAGAAATCCAAATTAATTTGTTTAAGATCTGGAAACAAATTTTCTTTGTGAAGTATCTACATCCCCTTCTCACTCATGTGTCCAAGCCTATGAAGCCACAATGTTGTATCCACTCTTGTAGAAGATAAAGATATAGAAGAGTCAGTATTACCAGTACATAAATATAATGTACCTACCTTCTCTCCTTTTTTTATCACCAATGATCCTTTGGTGACCTTCCACACCTTATTTGTAAATATGGATATACAACCTTCACTTGCCAACTGCCCTGTTGAAATTTTATTTTTCCTTAGATCTGGAACATGTCTTACATCTTTCAACAACCATTGGTTTCCATTCATTTTCTTTATTTTTACCTTTCCCATTCCAACAATTTTTCATGGTGCATCATCACCCAAATAAATATGTCCAAAATCACCTTGAACATAATCTAGAAAATGTTTCCTATGGTGTGTGGCATGAAATGAAGCCCCTAAATATACTACCCAAGACTTAGAAATGTTATCTACAAAAAGAATCAAAGCATCTTGTAACAAATCACCTGTTACATTTGTTTCCTAATTTTTCTCCTATTCTCCATCTCTTTGTTTATTTGGAGCTCTACAATCTTTCTTCAGATCTCTTTTCTTTCCAAATTTTAGCACTCTATCTTTCCAAGTCTGTCTTTGGATATGCCCTTCCTAGAATTCTCCCGGTTCCGTGAGCCCTTTCCTCTATCCTTTTGTCTTTCCCTGCTCTCCATGTTTAACGCATTACTTGATGTCTCACCTATGTTAGAGTGTTTGAATCTAACACAAAGTTAATTAAATCCATGAAAAATTCATTCCATCTTTCTGGCAATAAGCACAAGATTAGAAGAGCCCTGCCCTCATCATCAAAGTCCACTTTTACAGAAATTAGTTGATTAGTAACCATATAAAATTTATTTAAATGATCTATAACAGACCCATCTTTTGACTTCTTCATATTAAATAATCTCTTCATTAGAAATACTTTATTTGACACCGAGGGTTTTTCATATAGTTTATCCAATGCAACCATCAACTCCTTCATTGTCTTTTCTTTCGAAATATTGAAAGCCACCGATGTTGCCAAGATCAGTCGTATCGTTCCTAGTGCCTTTTTGTCAAGAACCTCCCATTCTTTGTCCTTCATGGCCATCGACTACTTTTTTATTCCACCCAATGGTAAGAATAGATCATTCTGATATAAATAATCTTCCATCTGCATATTCCATAACTGGTAGTTTTGGCTGTTGAATTTTGCGACCCTAAACTTTCTATCCTATGCCATTGCTCCCACTCAAACTAGGAAACCTCTTTTCTTGCGAGTTACCTTTTTCTCTGATACCAGTTGTTGGAAAAACAAGATCACAGAGCAATAAAATAAAACAAATGTGGAAATAAAACACAAAATATACACAATACAGTAGAAACACAGATATACATGGTTCACCTAGTGTGGGCTACGTCCACTAGAGAAATTTCTAGGTCCTTGCTTTATTATTATCCAACAAATGATGGGATACAACCTACAACACACATGTTGTAACTTCCTCTTCTTTCTCTCATAGTCTTCTCACTCATAACACAATATTCAAAAAAATGATACATAGTCTCAATACATTTCCCTGATAAAAGAAACCCTAAAATAACTTCTACGGTAAGATCTACGACCTTATAATGAACGGCCCAAATTTAATATGAAATTACAATATACATTTACAAGGAAAATTTTCATTCGGGGACTTCGCCTCCCAGCCCCCACTGGGGTCCCACTTTCCCCTGGACCCCCATCCCGAGGGATGGCCCCCCTACACTTCTCCGCATGGAGGAGTGTACATTCTTTCAGGGTTTAAAGTCTTCATGGAGTATAAAAATGGTTGAAAATAAAATCCTTTGAATTAGGAAGAGAATCAGGCTCCACAACCAACAATCTCCCACTTGGAGACTGATCTCAACAACTCCATCATTGTTGTATCTACTGGACTATGATCCTTATTAGACCTGAAAAATATATCTTCACCTTCATTCTTGAACACCAACTCAAACTAAGCAAGAACTCAGTTTCTCCCTGATTACTCTCTTTTTTAACATGTTTGTAGGATTATGGCTAGTGTGTATCTTTTCCAACTTCAAATTTTCATCTTCCAAGACAGATTGGATGAAGTGGTACTTGAGTTGTATATGCTTAGTCTTCGAATGGAAGGTTGAGTTCTTTGCAATATGAATGACACTCTCATTGTAACAGTACAACCTGCTATTCTCCTGCTTCTTTCCCAATTCCTCCATAAACCTTTGTAACCAAATCATTTCTCTACTAGCCTCTGTAGAAACAACATACTCTACTTCTATTGTTGAAAGTGAAACAACATTTTGCAGTTTTGAAATCAAACTTATTGTTTTTCCACCTATAGTAAAAAATACCCTGTGGTGCTCTTCTTGTTATCTTTATCATCTTCCATATCTGAATCAACATATCCCTGTAGAACATTATCTGAAACTCCAATACATAATGCATGGGTAGCAGTACCTCTCAACCACCTAAGAATCCACTTTACTGCCTCCCAATGTTATTTACCTGGATTGTTCATATACCTTCTCACAAATCACATTGCATGTGCAATATCTAGTCTTGTGCAAACCATCGCATACATCAAGTTTCCAACTACTAATGAGTAAGGAACCCTGGACCTGTATTCTATATCCTCTTGTTTCTTAGGACACATTTCCTTAGTTAATTTGAAATGGTTGGAAAAAGGTTTACTAACTGGTTTTTCATTCTGCATTCTAAACCTCTCCAACCCCTTCTCAATGTACTCACCCTAAGACAATGTAAATTTGCAATTTTCCATGTCTCTTGTTATTCTCATACCAAGGATTTTCTTTGCGACACCGAAATCTTTCATCGCAAATGAATTATCTAAATTCTTCTTGAGAACATATATATCTTTCATATTATACCTTGGAACAAGCATGTCATATACATACAACACCAAGATAATATAGCTTCCATTTTCTAGCTTTTTAAAATAAACACAATGATCAGAATGACATCTACTATAACCTTGTCATGTCATAAACCTGTCAAACTTCAAATACCACTGCCTTGGAGCTTGCTTTAGGCCATAAAATCTCTTCTTCAACCTGCATACCAATTTTTCCTTCCCTTTGACCTCATACCCCTATGGCTGCTGCATATAAATATCTTCCTCCAAATCCCAATGGAGAAAAGTTGTTTTTACATCTAATTGTTCAAGATGTAAATCTTCTACTACCACAAGACTTAAAATAGTCCTAATTGAAGTCATTTTAAAAACATGAGAAAATATTTCATCAAAATATATACCTTTCTTTTGTGCAAACCCCTTTACAACAAGTCTAGATTTGTACCACTTTTTGTCTCCATCTTCTTCCTTCAACTTGTAAACCCATTTATTATGTAATGCTGCTCTTTTTCTTCCAGGAAATTAAACCAAATTGCAAGTTTGGTTATTTACCATGGAATCCATTTCCTCTTTCATTCCTTTCTCCCACTTTTTTTTAGTGTCTACTTTCATTGCCTCTTCATAAAATTTTGGTTCACCATAATAAGTCAACAATAAATAATACAACGAAGGAGAGTATCGTTCAGGGGGTCTACTTAACCTGGTAGATCTTGTAACAACACTTGAAAGAATTTGAGGTACATGTTTCTCTTGTTGTTGTACATTTTGATTTTCCGGTACCTTTGGAATTTCTATTTCAGTGATCTCATCAAACACCATGCATTTTGGTTTTTCTTTTTCCTCTTTCTTTCCCTGCAACTGATCTTTATACATGACCTTCTCGTTGAATATGAAATCTCTATTCCTAATGATTTTTAGATTTTCATAATCTCATAAGAGATAACCAAAATCATTAACACCATATCCAATAAAGGTACACTTCTTGGATTTTTCCTCAAGCTTTGTTCTATTTTCTTTATTAATATGGAAAAATTCTTCACAATTGAAAGTATTCAAAAAAGAATAGTTAACCTTTTTACATGTACATGCCTCCTCTAGAATTCTACCATCCAAAGAGATTCAAGGTCATTTTTTTGTAATGTAAACAACAATATCTATATCATCTTCCTAGAACTGTAAGGGAAAACCAACATGAAATCTCATACTCCTTGCACGCTCCATGATTGTCCCATTCATCCTTTCTGACACACCATTTTCTTGTGGTGTTCTTGGAACTATCTTCTCTCTACGAATCCCATGGTATGAAAAATAATCATCAAAATAATTTCTACAATATTCACCTCCATTTTCTGATCTGAGACACTTCAACCTTTTTCCTGTCTCATTCTTAACAAAAGATTTTCATTTCTTAAAAGTATTAAAAACATCAGATTTTTGTCGAATACAATAAACTCAAGTTTTCCTAGTTGCATCATCAATAAAAGTAACATAATAATGAAATCCACCAAGAGATGATACTTGAGTTGGTCCCCATACATCGATATGCACAAGATCTAACCTTTCACTCTTGTTTTATTTTCCACCTGTGAGAAATCTGACTCTCTTTTGTTTTCCATAAACACAATCCTCACAGATATCCAAATCAATTTTTTAAGATATGACAACAAATTTCTTTTGTGAAGTATCTGCATCCCCTTCTCACTCTTGTGTCCAATCCTATGATGCCACATTGTTGTATCCACTCGTGTAGAAGCTAAAGAGATAGAAGAGTCAATATTACTAGTACATAAATACAATGTACCTACCTTCTCTCCTTTTGCTATCACCAACGATCCTTTGATGATCTTCCACACCTTATCTGTAAATATGGATATAGAACCTTCACTTTCCAACTTCCCTTTTGAAATTTGATTTTTCCTTAGATCTGGAACATGTCTTACCTCTTTCAAAAACCATTGGTTTCCATTCCTTTGTTTTATTTTTACCTTTCCCATTTCAACAATTTTTCATGGTGCATTATCACCCAAATGAACCTGTCCAAAATCACCTTGAACATAATCTAGAAAATGTTTCCTATGGGGTGTGGCATGAAATGAACCCACTGAATCTACTACCCAAGATTCAGAAATATTATCTACAGAAAGAATCAAAGAATCTTGTAACACATCACATATTAAATTTGCTTTCTGATTTTTGTCTTAATGTCCATCTTTTTGTTTCTTTAGAACTCTGTAGCATTTCTTCAGATGTTCTTTCTTTCCACAATTCCAACACTCTATCTTTCCAAGTCTGGATTTGGGTATTCCCTTCCTAGAATTCTCATGGTTCCCTGATCCCTTTCCTCTATCCTTATTTCTTCCCCTGTTCTTCATGTTTAACGCATTACCTAATGTCTCACCTGTGATTTTCCGTCACATTTCCTTGCTAATGATAACACCAACACCATCATCAAATATTAGAGTGTTTGAACTAGAGACAGAGTTACCTACAACCATGACCAAGCCATTCGATCTTTCTTGCAATGAGCACAAGATTAGAAGAGCCTTGGCCTCATCATCAAAGTCCACTTTTACAGAACTTAGTTGATTAGTAACCAAATTAAATTCATTTAAATGATATGAAACAGACCCACCTTCTGACATATTCATATTAAATAATATCTTCATTAGAAATAACTTATTGGACATTGAGGGTTTTTCATACCGTTTATCCAATGCATCTATTAGCTCTTTCATTGTCTTTTCTTTCGAAATATTTAAAGCCATTGATGCTGCCAGGCACAATCGTATCATTCCTAGTGCCTTTCTATAAACGACCTCCCATTCTTCATCCTTCATGGACATCAAATTCTTTTTTATTCCACCCAATGGTAAGAATAGATCCTTCTGATATAAATAATCTTCCATTTGCATATTTCATAAATGGTAGTTTTGGATGTTAAATTTCTCAACCCTAAAATTTTCATCTCCGTCATTTCTCTCACTTGAACCAAGAACCCTCTTTTACTATGATTTACCTTTCACTCTGATACCAGTTGTTGGAAAAAAAGGATCGCAGAGAAATAAAATAAAAAAAATGAAGAAATTAAACACAGAAGATACAAAATACAATAGAGACACAAATATACGTGGTTCACCCAGTGTGGGCTACATCCACAAGAGAAATTCTCAGGTCCTTCCTGTATTATTATCCAGCAAATGAAGGGACACAACCTACAACATGCCAGTTGTAACTTATTTTTCTTTCTATCATATTATCCTCACTCAGAATACAATATTCGCAAAAATGATATATAGCCGTAATACATTTCCCTCATAAAAGATGGTTTCCTTCTAGAGAAAAAATCCCTAAGATAACTTCTACTGTCAGATATGCCAACTTATAATGAATGGTCCATATTTAATATGAAATTACAATATGCCTTTACAAGGCATTTTTTCCTTCCCTGATCCCCCCATCCCGAAGGATGCCCCCCCTGTTGTAGCATCTCATAGAGTTACAGTGAACATAAATATGTCCTATTTGATTACATATCCAACATCTTGTGGTGTTATAGAATCTTCCATTATATCTTCTTTCATAATATCTACATTCAAAAGCTTTGTGACCATATCGATTACATGAATAACAATGCCCATGAAAAATACTTTCATACATTTGCTTTGGTGTCCCAAAAATGTATTCTTGATTTCTTCCTTG
>JZKD02S1750082.1:671644-685256 GCA_000966675.3 Picea glauca
GTAGGGCAATGATAGATGCCCTACAATACTTGACCCCAAACCATAGGTAGGACAATCATGGATGTTTTATAGGTATGGGATAAGGGCACTCAAACTGCCTTGTTTTTCTCATTAACTTTGACAACTTAATGAAAGAGGGTTTTGGTCAAGTTTAAAACAATTTAAATTATTTATTTTCAAAAAAAATATAAAAATGTTTAGAATTTTGATTCACCAAAAAAACAAAATTTAATGGAAATGAGGTCACAACATATTTTTAATATTTATCAACAATAAATAATATGAATTTATCAACAATAAATAATATGAATGTGATGAGTATTTACATATATGTTAATTTATATTATAATATTTTTTTCATTTTTTATTTTTAATACATTATTTATTTATATTATTATTTTAAATAATTAAATATAAAATTTAATTATTTTATTGTGTTTTTTAAAATATTTATTATTTAGTTATTTATAATTATATAATTGTGTAATAAATATATAATAATATAAATAAATGTTTTATTGTATTTTAGTGAATATTTAATTATTTATAATGTATTTTATATAATTGTGTACTAAATATATAATAATAAAAAAAATGTAAATAATTTTATAATTTCAATAATAATATTTGTATATTTAAAAATTTTGGATTTGAACATGTGACTTTTTAAGAGGAAACATATATTCTTAACCATTAGACCCATTAGAAAATAAGTACTTGCAAACTTACTTTTACACATTTATAAATGAAAATATAAGTACTAATACAAAATAAAAATAAAATAAGAAAATTTAACTTGCTTCTTTACAAAGTAAAAATACCAATATCATCCTACTTAAATGTCCCTACTAAAGGGAAATTCTCTTACATCTTCCTTTCACACAACAAATGTGGTGAAATTTTAAAAAATATTCTTCCATGGTAAAGAGTGGATATATGGAGTAGATAGTTTTTATTAAGAATGCTAAATAATAAAAATTTAAAATAATATATTATTTTTATAATTTAAAAATAAATAAATTATATTATTATTTTAGAAGTTTCAATGTGATTTGAGTTAAATTTAGCTAGTCTAAAAGTTTTATGTTTTTGACCATTTTCTAGGGATTTGTTTTATGTTTTGACCATTTTCTAGGGATTTTTTTTGTTTAATTTTGTCCAAAATTAGACTAGAAAGTGTTGGATCATACATTCATAAATGTAATTTAAACAACAACAAAATTTGTTTTATGTTTTGACCATTTTCTAGGGATTTTTTTTGTTTAGTTTTGTCCAAAATTAGACTAGAAAGTGTTGAACCATACATTCATAAATGTAATTTAAATAACAAAAAATTGTGATTTCATCCCAGCTAAAAAGACCAAAATGTAGAAGAGTTAAATAATGTCAATAAATTTATAACCATTTATAACATAAAAATAAATAGAAAAAATAAAACAATATAAAAAAATAATTAAGTTAGAGAGAATACTTTCCTACTTTTCTCATTCCAAGATGGATATAAGTCATACTCAAATTCCATTGGAATTTCAAAAATCATTACACAACTTCAATAAAAAATAATTATGGAAATATTAAGCTATGAAAAATTATACTAATCAATATTATAGTCTATGAAATCTCTAATCAATGATGCATGGTTTGATTTAGAAATTGAAGTATTAAACTATTCACACTTATTTACTTTAAATTTTATATGTTTCATGTATGTTTCTTGGATTAAGACACATCAGTGTTATTAGTCTCTATTGAAGGCAAGCCAACGACTCTAGCATTCGATTGGTTGTTGACTATCAATTAGTTTGAGTTTGACTGTAAATATATTTTTGCTTTCCAAACTTGTACATAGGAAAAAAAAGTTATTTTTTATAATATTTGAATTGATTTAATCAAACATTCTATTGGCTAACAAGATCAAAGTCTTATTGTCGAGCTCATCTTAGATAAACTAAGTTTGTAGTCTATTAACCTAATTTTCCACTCTACTCGAAGTCTTTAAATGGATCTAACATAATGCATTTTCTATAATGTTAGATAACCTATGTTTATTGAAGTTTTTTATGAGGATGACAATGAGTTATAAGTCTTTAAATAGGCTCTGACACAATGCATTTTCTGCAATGTTAGATAACCTAAGTTTATTGAAGTTGTTTATGAGGATGACATCGAGGATGGAAACGAGTTTATTGAAGCTCTTTACGAGGAGAATGACAATGCATTATATGATCTGCAAAACCAATCTATGTATGCAGTGAATTTTGGCAACACTCTACTTCCTTTCTCCATCGCCATAAGATGCTTCTGCATACGCCTTTCTCCACTGCCATAGGGTGCTTCTGCATATATTTGTGATCGAGTTACATATACAATATGTCACTCTTAACTACTAGAACGACTATTGTTGGTCAAGATGTTGGGACATGAATTGTCAACATTCTCCACCGCCATAAGGTGCTTCTACATAGCGTTGTCAATTATGTCATTCATTTCCCATGTTAACGAATAGAAAGGAAAGAAATATCATTCTTTGAATACATGTTCAAAGAAAATAAAGAAATTAGCGAAGAGAGTAAACATGTTCCTGAGATTGTATTTGCATTCAAGTTACAAGATGAAGTTATTGCTCTAACTTTGGAAATCCTCGACATGATGGATTAGCCTTCCTGGAAAGAAATTCCTATTGAATTTACCAGTATATGACTCTTGCACTATACAATTTTTTAATAAGATAAATACGCGTAGTCTTTATTTACTTCTTCTCACTTCTCAGTTCCATGCGCTTGGTCCTTATTTTTAATTTTTAAGCAATGCAAACTTTTTATCAGAGATTTGGGAGTGACAAGGATTTTGTGCAAAATATTAAAAATGTGAGTAGTCTTTAGTAGAAATAGAATCCCTTACCTTCCTCTTTGTCGAAACCGAAGAATAAACAAGTCACCTCTTCTCGACATCATGAGCAATCGAATCATCCTCTACTCCTTTGGCACTTATGGGCCTAACACTTTTCTATTTTAATAATTTTAAGGTGGTGGACAACGATGATTTTAAGGATGGAAATTCATATTAAAATGTAGAAACATGGACTAATCTTACTAGTCCTTAATATGCAAAATGTAAAATGTTTGGCAATAGTTTGGTAAAAATATTCAAATTTCTAAGGATTTTATATAGTTTCTATTAAATTTTGGCTATTTTTGAGGTAAAATAATTTTATTCTATGGAATTTGGGCGAATCATTTTTAGAAAAAATGGAAATTAGCCAATCTTTTTTCTGGGAAAAACCATGGAAAATTAGCCCATTTGCGAAATTTAGCCCCTAAAATAATCTATATTGGGGGAGGGGGGGTCGAGAAAAGTATATTGCTCCATTATTTGCCCCTAACAACCTGTCCCTTGTTTCCTTATCCCAATGTTCTCTTAAACCCCTTATCATGAAAAACTTGTATCTCACCTTTACCTTGATTGAGCCAAAGTATTAGGAAGAGTTCTTGAGCTTCCCTGGATCCCTTCCACTTGTACCCTAACATCCCTTTATTTTCAAGCACCATAGTCCCCAGCCTCTATATGCGATGTTTTGGGATAAGAGAGTGTTCCATGAAGTTTAGTTCCTGCACAAGAAGCCTTCTAAACAAATGGACTAGTGCATGCATAATTGAATGAGTGAATGTAAAACTGTAAGTCATAAGGGAAGACCATTCAAGCTAGTACAATTATCCTGCAATATGCACTACAAGCACTATCACTACTCAGGTGTAGGTGAAACAAGCACTATCACTACTCAAGTGTAGGTGAAAATGGCAGAATAGATGGAATATTTTGCATTCATCATTTAAGAAACAAATTCACCTATGGTAGGATCCCTCTATTCAAAATGTCATCTTCTAATAAATATTGACTTTTAGATAAAGTCTTATCTAGAAAGCAACCTTTTAGGATAGGATTGCCTCATAAGGAATAAATTATCTATAGCAAGTACATCTAATTGCATCTCTCTTTTCAAAATATAGGGAAGTAAATCATTTTCAGAAGTCAGTCATCCACCTGGTCTCTATTAGTCCAGGTTGATGAGAAGTAAACCTCATATATGATAAAAGGACTAGGGGAAAATCAATGTTTCTTTATCCGTAGCAAAGGAAAAAGCTAGGGTTGTAGGTCCTCCCTTTCAAAAAATGGGAGCAGGAAAAAAAGTAAATTTTAGGAAAGATATTCCTTCCCTCATAGATTGTTGAAATTCACCTAGTCTTGCCCTATATAAGAAATAAATACCTACACCTACCCTACTATAAGGACCAGATCCATAGTTCCCCATTATTCATATCACTTCCTGTCAAAATCGTCGAGATGGACTGGAGTGTTGTCATAGGTGACAACCCAAATATTGAACTTTTCCCCTCCAGTTGGTCGAGTTTCACCAAATTCCCCACCGGGGGTAACATAATCCCACTCTCACACCATATCTAGTGGGTGAAGGGAGGCGTTGTTTGCTTCTGGCTCTGATTCCTAAATGCAAATTCACGCTCTCATTTTTCTTTATGTCATAGAAATATTTTCCTTTATAAAAGACTCTATTGACCCATGCGTGTAGCCTATTATTATCATGGGGTATTTCAAAGGAAGTTATCGAGGGTGATATCTGAATCCTCCATGCATTTGGATTGCAACCTCCAGCGGAAGTCCGAAGTCTAAAAACTATGATTTTATAAATATTTGCACATTCAAAATAATACTTTTCTTCCTAACAAAATATAATATACGTTGCATGGATGTTTGTGCAAGCTACACAATATTTTATATCGCGTGCCTTTCGAGGCCCGCAACTTAAAAAGATTTGTTATCGTGCTTTTTCTATTCACAAGTCCATATCCATGTGGCAACTCATAACCCCTGCACTTTCGCTCTCGTCCACTTGGTCAGGTACCATCCCATCTACTTGCTTCCAGAACTGGTCGAGGGTCTCAACGAATCAGGTGAAGCTACCAATTCTTCTTTGCTGGCATATATGGAAGAACAGGAACGCTGCATTGTTTGATGATAAGACACCTTCTTTTCACAGAGTGGCCATCTCCATCATCGCTGAGATGACAGTGGGTAGAAATCTGTCACCAGTTTCAACTCGTTGCAGGTCCATCTTTACCGTTCCACTTGATAGAGTGGTGGCTTGGTTCGATGGAGTGACACAACAGGATGGTTTATACTGCGGGGCAGGCGGGAAGATTGCCA
Organism: Picea glauca; assembly: GCA_000966675.3. Lineage (NCBI taxonomy): Eukaryota > Viridiplantae > Streptophyta > Pinopsida > Pinales > Pinaceae > Picea > Picea glauca. Next base: position 676,865 of record JZKD02S1750082.1, read on the forward strand.
TAAACCCTCAGACGTGTTACCGGTGGACACTAAACTGCGGGCAAGGATCCAATATGAAAGCTGAACTCATGGGAGCATGGGCGTCTTGTATTCTGGCAAGTCGATTACATATCAATGAGTTTTTACTACTTGGTAACTCTAAAATTACCATTGATTGGTTGAACGGGCGCGCTGATTTCCATGGTGTGGACCTAATGACCTGGAAGGAGAGAACTCGTGAAGTGACCCAGTTGTTTAAACATCTTACTTTCTCCCACATCTACAGAGAGGAAAACAACGAGGCTGATATTCTTTCAAAAAAAACGCTATCTTTGCCTTCGGGACATATTCTTTTTACAAGATGGGAAGAAGGCAACGAGGGACCTTCCTCGAGGATCAATCTTTGAAAGACCCTGGACTTGAGTGTTGCCCATCCATGGGATTGACTTTGGTCATGATGAGACTAGTACTCCTTTGTTTTGTGTAGATAGATTGATTCTTTGGCATAATGCTTGTATTTCCTCGTGATAGACCTACTATATTAACAGCCTTGTACACTTTTATATCCTTTTGAATATAAAGCGTATTTTTTCGTTGAAAAAAAAAGTCCATTTCTAGACGACAAGATTTTTATTCCTTCTCTTAACTCAAGTCATTTTTCTCAAGGTTTTACGTTTTTCAATTAAATTCGATAAGTTTACAAAACTATTTGTTAAAGTATTTAAATGTCTCTTGATTTTTTTTATATTACATGTTCTCTTTCTTTATAAAGTCCATTTCTAGACGATAATGTTTTTATTTGATCTCTCGAATTCAACTATTCTATGACTCAAGAATTCAGAGATTTTGGAGAAAATCCAATAAGTTACACTTGAAAAGTCATAAAGTCATATGTTATGTTCCCATATTAGGACATTGTATTTTGATCTTTGACATTACATGTGTTGTACCTGGAAAGAAAATGTTTCTGTCAAGTTTTTGATGAGCTTCGTCTATTATGATACATATAAGTGAAATCCAACAAATTAAGGAGTAATTGCATGTTTTTCTCGTCAAATCAAAGACTTAGAGGTTTTGAAAGCATGGGGATACCTTATGAAAGGTATAACATGAGATGGACGAGCCACTTGTGGGAAGGAGTCTTCATTTATATATTTTCTCCACTTTAGTCGTCTCCATGGGAAATTTGACATATGGCCTCGGGGTAAGTTTATTCTTGCTCAAAACATATGAATATTTAGGTGTTTTTATTCAGAAGTAAGGATTTTGGTTAATGTGTTATTTCAAAATATTATGGTCACTTTCATATAGAGTTGAGGTTGCATGTTATGGTATGAAAGCGAATGAAAATATCATAACAGGCCTACCATTTTAGAGCTAAAATGCCACAGATAAAAACATTGTCACCTCATAAAATACATTGACCTTCATGTCTTTATTCCTTGATCAACTATGGGTTTCATGACCATACCTTCACGGCTACATGTATATTTCATCAAATGCACCCAATACATATGCTGACATCAACCACTCCATCAATGACAACTAACTATCCATCTATCTCAACCACATCTCTAGGGATTCCATACTTCTCCAAGGGTTAACATTAATGACAGTCAAATATGCAAACCAACTATCCAACACAACTCGTAGTTGATTGTTGGGTTGGTTGATCCACCGCTCGACTATCTTCGACTGATGGTCAACTGTCAGACTACAGGAATGTCAACTACTCATCTAATTGGTTTAGTATGTTGGTCAATTGCTCAACTGAATTTTTCAAGATGTAGTTCGACCTCTCGACCGAATGAACCCAAGAGATGTGTGATGAACCATCAATGTTTGATGTTCTAGCACCCCCCATCAACACAAAACTTTAGATATTCAAAAAGTGAAATTATGTTAGTATGACACCCCCCTATAATTGCAACTTCCTGAAGCCCAAGCATCACACAGATATTTATAAATATAGCTTTATCTAAATGTTTAGTGAAGATATCAACAACTTGATCATATATTCTGAAATATTCAAGAAATACAACATGTTCGTGAACTAACTATCTCAAATAGTTAGCATAGATCTCAAAATGCTTCATCTTAATGTGGGAAACAAGATTTTTAGCAATCTATATAACACTTTGGTTATCACAGTAGATTGTAGTTGAGGTCTGAATAGGAAGGCCAAGTTCTCCCATAAGTTGGTGAATTCATACTGCTTCAGTACCTTCTTGAACGATGCCATGATATTTTCCTTTGGTAGTCGATAAAGAGACTACCTTATGTTTCTTGCATGACCACACCAAAGGTACAATGCTATAGTGAAACACATAGCCAAAAGTGGAATTTGGATCGTCAATGTCGCCATCCTAGACAGAGTTGGTGAATTTGACCAAGGAATCTAAACTTCAAGTACAATACTTGATAAAAAAATGAGTGGTACCTTAGAGATAGTGGACAATTCATTTGACTGATTTCCAATGGCTTTCTTTAGGGTCTTGCATAAATTGAGAAACCACACTAATAACAAAGGAAATTCCAGGTTGGCTATGAGTAAGATAAATGATATTGTCAACCAGTTGTCGATAGAGTGTAGCATCGACTGCGAGTGTTTGACAAGTTTTGGTAAGATTTACTCCATACTAAAAAGGAGTAGAGGAAGACTTGCAATCAACCATTTTTAAACATGTCAATAGATCCATCACATATTTAGACTAAGAAATGAAAAATCCATCACAAAGTGGTAATACTTGAAGACCCAAAAAATAATGCAGAGTACCAAGATCTGTCATGTCAAAGGAGTCAGCAAGTAGTTTCTTCAATCTAAGGATGCGACTATTATTAGTGCCATTAATGAGTAAGTCATCTACATATACAACAAAAATCAAGGTGTCTCCATTGGTATGGAGTACATACAAGTTGTGATCATATTCACAACTTTTGAGACCAAGTCTAAGAAAGAAAAAGTATATCTTAGGATACGAAGATTGGGTAGTGTGCTTCAAACCATAAAGAGACTTTTTGAGTTGATAAACCAAATTTGGATCTTTCACAAAACCAAGTGTTTGTTCCATGAAAATTTCTTCAGATAGTTATCCATGAAGAAATTCACTTTTCACATCTATCTGATGGATTTTCCATCAAAAACAAGCAGCACCGGAAACAATAAGTTGAACAGAGTTCATCTTTGCAACGGGGGAACAGGTTTTAGTGTATTCGATGCCTTCTTATTGATAAAATCCCTTCGCAACCAGGAATGCTTTATGTTTCTCAACAACACCTTCAGAGGTAAATTTGGTCCTATAGACCCATCAACACTTCACAATGTTCTTTCCTTGTAGTCGGGGAACTAATTCTTAAATATAATTCTTTGACAAAGAATCAAGTTATGTCTGCATAACTTACTCCCATTCAGATCATCCTTCAACATCTGAATAGGAGACATGATCAGAAGTTTCAAGTACATGAGTAATCAACACAACACTAGCATGTTACTTATGACTTTGAGTTTGTTGTCTAGAGGAGGAATCTCGAACAACTTCAATTGTCTTGGCATCCCATCTAGGTATACAAGAAAGAGGTGAACTACGATTGAATTTATCAAGTCGATCATAATTCGAATGGTCTTCAATCCCGAGATAGACGATGATGGACTAGTTGAATCGTAGGTCGATGATTGATTCAAAATAGGAAAAAAATTTGACTTGCCAATCGAAGGACTGAAACATGGAACATGAGCACCATTATTAGAAACAACATCAAAGGGTTCATCCTATAGCAATCCAGAGGAGGCATTCAAAAAATTGATGTGAGAATACTTCTCATCAAACCATACATTGCATATGATAATTATTTTTCATTTCACAAGATCAAACAGTCGATAGGATTTTGACTCTTCATAGTATCCCATGATGATGAAAGCATGATTATTTTCATCCAAGTTCTTTGTAAAATCATCAGGAATTTGAACCCAAGAAGCACATCTGAACACACAGAGGTGGAAAAATAAAGGCTTATTTCAACATCATTGTTTGAATGGAGTCATGGAAGGAAAAACTTGAGTCGATATGTGATTGAGTAGATACTTTGCACAATACATCGCTTCAACCCAAAAGTAAGGAAGAAGATATTTAGCCTACAAAATACATCTAGCCATTTCAACTAACATCCAATTTTTATGTTCTGTGATGCCAATCTACTGAGGTGTGTGAGAAATCGACCACTACCATTCAATACTAGATTGAAGCAAGTATTCTTCAAAAGTTCGATTGACATACTCACCACCATTGTTTGATCTCAAACATTTGATGGGTCGACCACATTTGTTTCTCAGAAAAAGACTAAAACTCCTTAAACTTTTCAAAGACAAGGTTCTTATTCTTCAATAAAACGTCCCATGTCAAATGAGAGAAATCATCAATGAAAGTCAAAATATACCTTGCACCTACAAGTGAAGGCATATTAATGCAACATACATCACTATGAACCAGTTCTAGTAAGTTATGTGCTCACCACAATTTCCAGAGTCAAATGGTGCTTGATGATTCTTCCCAAGCACACAACCCTTATAGAATCCTTCAGGGGAAACAACTTTGACAGACTAAGAACCATATTATGAGTTGTGAGTGCATGAAGACTTCAGAAATTCAAGTTTCTGAGTCATTCATGCCAAATTCGACTCTGCTCTTTGGTGTGAGCAACAAGTGTAGTCGGCTTAGTTTTTGGTTGAATCATGTCACGAAACTTGTACAAACCATCCATCAGTTAAAGAATCCCATCAAAAAAAATCAACTTACCTTTCTTTACATCACAAACATAGAACTGATCTGGCCAAAATTCCACAATTTTACATGTTTGTGTTAATTGAGAAACATAAAATAGATCGGAACTAAGGTTTGGAACATGATAGACATTGAAAATATTCCCATGCCAATAAGAAACATCACCATGGCCATCAACATCCAAGGAAAAGTAATCAACAACATAGATTTTTCTCTCCTTTCCTTCATCAAACCATGTGAACAAGGAGGAATCCTTAGCCATGTGATGAGTGCACCCAGAGTTGGGTACCCATTCGTTCTATGTAGAATGAGATAAAATGGCCTAAGAAGTTATGACCTGGAAGGTGAAATTATTAGTGAGTCGGCATGCAACGAACACGTTTCCTTCAAGTCATTTAACCTTCTCATTTATATCGTCTCACTTCTTATAATAGACTTTATCCACATGTGTAGTCTTTCGACATTACTTCCATGTCTTCTTCTTTTGACTTCATTGTGGTGCATCTTCCCGTCTCTGAGGTTTCTAGTCATGGTATGCAAGTTTCTGTGTAGAGGCATCAAATCATACTCTATCCATGGGATCCATCTTTCCCTTTCCCTTGAACAAGTGGACCTGGTGTTTATCACCAATATTTACTTCTTCAATTAGTATGTGTTGATCAATAATCAAAAGACCATAGAAAGATTCAAAGGTGTAATCCTTACCATATTCCTTGTGTTCTTGTCAGTTGGTACAAAAAGTCGACACAAACACTTCAAATGGTGTTCTCAAGTTCATCAAGACTGGCTCGATGAGTTTTCCATCCTTATTCTCATAGCTATTTCCACATTCTCCCCATTTCAACTGTATTTCTTTGACAGATGCCAAATAGTTTTCCATTCTATCAAAAGAATGAGGATCAAGAGAGATCAACTATTTATATAATTGCATGACACGAATCTCATCAAATTGGTTGAACAACGAATTCATCTTCTTCCATACTTGATGAGGACAATCAATTCCACTGAGGTGAAATCATATCTATCATGATATGTAGTTCATGATGACCCCTACATCCTCATCCTTCTTTCCATAAACAACACATGTTTCTTGATCATTTGTTGGATCTAGAATTACAACCTTCGTCTACTACCACAATCCTTCTCTCATTAGGGTTTCCATACCTGGTATCCATACTACATAATATGACTTGTTCAGAACAACAATATTAATCTTCAGAGCCATCTTCGATATCTAGACAAAAAATGGTATGTTTCAATAAGTTCCAATCAACAAACCATTGGCCTAGATTCAATAACATAATATATATGGTTCATCAAGGTTTACAGATAACATGTCAAGATTTGAAACCATCGTTTCTGATACCATGTTTGGGAATATGGTGGAACACGACATGGAAAATAAAATATAGTACTATACATAATCGAAGATGTACAAAAAATTCAAAGATAAAGGATGGTGTCTAAATACACCATTGCAACACTTAAGTAGGGCGCATTTTGATTAGAACATCATAGTGCATGTTGCACATATTGATCTAGATGATATATTGCACAATCACCATGATAAAAATGACACAAGGGATCTACATTTTATAGCTTCAATATCTAACCAACTTCCATAGAATCTGGAAGATCTTGTCCACATGTAATTGTTGGTTGTTAGATTTGACTCTGTCAAATCCGTGTTGTTGAGTTGGCTAGATAGGGATACTTGACCCAACCTCCTATGCATCCAACTCATATTATATTGTTGGGTTGGTCGATTCACCACCTAACTATCTTGGACTTTTGTTCAACTGTCTGACTGACAGGAATTTCAACTACTCGACCAACTAGTGTAGTTTGTTGGTCAATCGCCTCACTGATTGTTTCCATATGTAGGCCGACCTCTCAACTAACTGAACCTAGGAGATGTGTGATGAACCATATATATTTTATTTTCCAACACTACTAACATAATAAGGGAGTGACAATCAAGACATTGGGTCTCCTAAAACCATTAGCTATACCAAGTCAACGTTGGGAAGAAGTTTCAATGGATTTTATTACAGTTTTACCTAGATCTGAAGGAAATACCATCATCATGGTAGTAGTGGATCGACTAAAAAAGTATGCCAATTTTTTCTCTATTTCTCATCCTTTTAAAGAAAGTACATTAACTGCAACATTCATGGAAATATTTCAAAAGCTACATGGAGTCCCCAATATTATTGTTAGTGACAGAGATCCAATTTTCACTATAAATTTTTGGACTGAATTATTTTCTTGTTTGGGTACTCAATTGCTAACAACTCATATTACCACCCTCACTCTAATGGGTGAAATAACATTGTGAATAAATTTATAGAAGGATATCTTTGTTTCTTTCCATCCAATAAATAGACACAATGGGTCAAGTGGTTTCCCTTGGTAGAATGGTGGTACAATCCATCATTCCATACTTCATTGAAAATGTCCTCATTTCTATGGAACTTTATGGATATCATCCTCCATCCATTACATCACCCTTGAAATGGAATACAAAGGTTCAAGCAATGGAGAACCACATAGGGAACCAACAAGAGGTTCTCAAACTATTGAAGGACAACTTAGTTATGACACAAAATATGATGAAACAAAAAGTAGATCAACATTGTAGTGAGAGTGTATTTGAAGTGGGGGATTGGGTATTTTTGAGGCTACAACCATATAAATAGATGTCCCTCAATCAATAAAATACGGAAAATAAATTATCACCCAAATATTATGGCCCCTATAAGTTTTTGCAAAGGATTGAAAGTAAGGATTACAAATGGAGTTACCTCCATCTTCAAGTGCACATCCATTCCTCCATGTTTCTTATTTAAAGAAGGTAATCAACAAAAATATCCCAATCCAAAATATTTTACCAGAGATTAATGAAGAAGAGAAAATCATACTAGAAGCATAAACAATCCTTGAGATAGGATTAAGCAGCTGGGAAATCAATCAATTATGAAGTACCTCATCAAATGGAAGAACCTACCAGTGGAAGAGGCAACATGGGAATATTAGTTCTTCATGCAGAAACTTACGCAGTTAGTCAAGTGTTGAGAACAACACTTGTTTGAAGGGTAGGGGCATGTTAAGACCTAGACAAAGCCCCATGCTATGCGTAAAAACCCTTATTAATACCTAGATATTCATTATTACATTTATATTTTTATAACTGTATTTCGTCTAGAACCATTCATTATATCCTTTCATTATAGTTGTACCCTTTGTCTCCTAAATATACCAAGGATACCTAGTCTTAAGATCATCTTATCTCATCTCATATTGTATTCTGAATTGGATATATTGTAAAATGAGGTTTCCCCCTTGAAGTGGATTGTATTCATTGACTTTTTATCACTTTTTAAGGAATTGTATCATAAAAACCATGTTCATTTCATTTGGATGTATCAGAAAACAAAAATGGGGTTCTCGGTAGGTGTTTTTCAACCCTGTGTAAGTCACGTCTACACTAGTCGATTTCATTATATGTAGTCCTTATCATACTCAATAGTCAGTTTTGTCTTGCATTCCTTCTCCTATCCATGAACATATTTCTTATATTGATATCCCAAACCCTTTTCAATATAATATCATGGCTACAGTTGTTGGGGGGGGGG
>JZKD02S1750083.1:0-14381 GCA_000966675.3 Picea glauca
CCCCCATCAAAACTGAGAGAAAAGAAGGGCACTCCACCTATGAATGTCAAGCAAAAGATATAGTATCCATTTAAGAATGATTCAGGCCAACAGGTTGTACCTTATCAGGTACTTCTTTTGCTGCCGAGGGTAGTTTTTGGAATGAACTGAAACTTTCCTTCATATTCCAAGACCAGAAGTTCTGCCATTGAGATTCTGCATTTCACGAGTTGCTTCTTAAGCATGTATCCTTGTAATATTTCATTAACTTGTGATTTCATGTTAACGTCTACCTAATTAACAGCCTGTGCAACTTTTCTTGTTATCTTATAAGACTAACGATTTCATGTTAACATCTACTTGCCTGTGCAACTTTTCTTGTTATCTTATAAGACTGTAACTCTTCCTAAAGTTTAAACTGTGCCCTATTTGGAGAAATTCCGGTTGAGTTGGATTGTATACACATGTAATTATTGTTTTCAAAACTTCTCATAATGTTATTCAAGTCTGCAATTTGTTCCTTTCATTTTCATGTGCAACTTTCAAGTCAAATGTTCAAGTGTTTTCAATAATGTCTCCCTTTCGCTTAGATAGTTATTAAACTGCTTATGTCTTTGGTTTAATACCATCCGTGATTGGTGCTGGAGTTCATTACTGTACAATGATTGAACAGGGTGGAGACACCCTTAGAATTCATGGTAGAATGTACCATATGAGATTAAAGCCTAACAGACCTTGTACCGATTTTGAGATCATCATGCATAATGAGGCAATGATGTGCTCCCAGGCATTTTATTTCTTGTATTTTACCATAAAACTCTGTTTTATTTTGGTATCAATTTTTTTCAGTAATTTCTGCAAACAGTCGATAATGGATCATTAATGTCAAAATTGAGAGTTCCATGAAAATCACTTTGATTATGAAGATATTTGACACAAAAGCTCTATGTAATTTTGGATACTTTGAATAGCATTATCAAGTACAAAGCGAGTGTACTCTAAGCTTGTGTGCGACAGCAACAGTATATTCTACTTAATTCTGTACTTCAAAAGACTTATCACTTGGTTAAGAGGGACCTTGGGGCCTAATTCATAAGAGTGATATGATATATCACTGTTAGTGGTCTCTTTTCTTTATTACTAACATTGATCAAGGATCCCTGGTGTTTTTTCCACTAGTGTGTGAATGTCTTTTGGTTCGTTTTTTCATGTTTTATTTTTTTTAACTTATTTTTTTGTGCTGAATTGATTTATTCATTAAAAACACAATTTAAGTATTGTAAAATTGTGATTTCGTTAACGATTGCGTTGCCTGATCTCGGAAAAGATAAAAAATGTAAAACATTACGACTACGCACTTTTTCAACTGACAAAAAAATTGTGATTTTTTGGGCGATTTCTCATCTTGTGTACTAACTATGAAAAAATTGGGAAATCGCCAATGTGGACAATATTTCCAACTTTAATGAATACTTTGTCTGTAATGAATAGGTATAAACTAGCATTTGCCCCCATAATGCAAAGCGTAGCGGTAAAGCAAAATTTTGTTACTCAATGCAGAAATTGTATAAATTTTCTTTCTTACAATCAAAGATAATGATATGTAATTATGTTGTTGAATGCAGAAATTGTATAAATTTCTTTCTTACAATCAAAGATAATGACATTTAGACGAGCTTCCTTTCTTGTGAAAAATCAATTAAGAATATGGAAACCTAAAGTAACATATACAATGTTGTATTTCGTACTACAAAATAGTAAAACATACCTATATATGTTGAAATTGTCAACAGAGATTCTGATGAATAGCCAAGGAGAGGAGAATACCTGATCATCCAACTTCCCAGGATCAGCTTGCCACACTGAAAAGGAAAGCTCAGAACCTTAAATGCCCGCAACTTGTCATTGCATTTCCTTTGAAGCTTTGTTTTTATTATATCGTCTCAATTCTCCTGTGCATATTCAGAATTTGCCATGATTCAGGATCTGAATGTATAAATAGGTGATTGTTTGAAGTCACATTCATGCCTGACATCCCTATTACACTGCATTCATTTAACATCGTCCGCATTCCGCTATAATGCTGCATTGATTCCCACAAAAACAGATTCAGCACATACCTGAACTGCGCATCGAAAATTTTCAGCCTATGCTTCAGAGTAAATATAGCTGCAACTCATAAATGTTGACCAATGTAACTGAACATAAGTGCGTTTTATGTTCTCAACCTCGTCCCTGATATGCAGTGGAACCAAGTAAAGCGTGGAGCTTTGAGTAGTTGAACAGCATGTGAAGTTGGCCCTCTAAACAAGTAGATATGATGTTACAAAACTTCAAAGCATGAACATAGTCTATATATAGAGTAGTGACAGTAGAGGCAAAGCTAAATGACACTAAAGCTGCCAAACAAAATTTGTAGATATAAAGCTAAAACTAATAGAATTAGACATTACTGCGCCAGATACAAAGTTAGATGATAAATTTCTTTTAGGTCACGGAAATTAGACGTCAAATTGGTGTATGATACAAAGTTAGATGATAAATTTCTTTTAGGTCACGGAAATTAGACGTCAAATTGGTGTATGAGACCTCTTTATTTGTGGGATAAGGGACCCCCTCCGTGCAGTGATTTCACTACTCTGGACATACTCTACCCCCTCTGGATTTGAACGTGTGAATTTATAGGAGGAAACACATGTTCTTAACCATTAGGCCCACTCAAGTTTTACATGCCTATTACATGCAGTTGTTCAGGGTCATGCCCATTACAAAAGACATGCATCTAAATAATATGGATTCCTTGGTCTTTCGATCTGGCAAAATGCTAGGGACCAAACCCCACACAAGCCAAGTGGTCTACCTGTTGTGAGCATATTAAAACAATAGTTGTATGATCTATAGAAAACAAGTGCATTTCTCAACCTCTTGCAATCTAGATCTCACACTACATGATGGAAGAAGACCCCAAAAAGAGATGACATCAACAAAAAGAAGGTTTGTGGCGGGGAAGTGGGAAATTGGTTTACAAAAAATTTTAAGCAATCATGTCTTGGAAAATAATTTGATCTATATTAAAAAAATTAGAATGAAAATATATTTGTATTAGTTTAGAAAACAATTTGATTCCAACATTTACATTTAGGCAAACCATCACTTTTATAGTTTAAAATTTTAAAATTAAGAGCAAAATCCTCAACCATGTTCTCCTCTTAGAGGTTGGGCTTTTACCCATTGAGTGTAAGGCTATAACTAGGTATCTAATGTACAAGCATAATATACTCAACATGAAGTATAAATGGCTTCCTAGCACTGCTTTGAATTCTAGTGAAAGTCACTTGAGGTTTAAGAGAAGATGATGTCATAAGGATGTTGTTTCTTGGCTAAATTACTTTGGGATTCAAGAGGATGACACTCTTCAAAATATTGATAATATCAAAAGCACTATCACAATCTATGCCAAGTGCTATGTTAACTCATGGCTTTAGGTCTTTCGGAGGAAATGCAACAATGTGGAATGCTAGTACCCACACTACAATCTCATTGGTCAATGATGCATGTGAGTATGATATTGTTCATCTATGCAACCATTTTATGTTGATCCCTAGCATAGGTAAATCTTCTAGTGATTATGTCTAGAGTAAATAAACAGGTTCTTTTTTATGTGATGGACAATTTATTTTCCCAATCTATTCTTCTCAATGAAAAAATTGATTCACAAGAAAAAAAAGTGATTTGCAATACGCTTTTGACTTTTCAACACAAAATATCGTAAATGTCAATTGATTAAACAATTGATGTTTACGATTCCATGAAGATATCAAGAATAAGAGAAAGCTAATAATGTACTATATATAGATCATTAACCTCAAGCTAGAATATCAAAACTATTTTTATTCTATTGTTATCTTAAAGAAGAAAATTAACATTGTTAAAATAAGAACAAACTCTCATAATTGTGAGGGTTAGTTCAATCGGTTAGTGCCACTGTTGATAGGACATTGTCAATAATTCAGCATGTTGTGTAGACCTTGGTTCAATAAGAACACTAAGTCTATGCCACCCACTTTACACTGAATACCATCCTCGGATTGGGAGGAAGTGCTTGTGAGTTTCTTGGGGATTTACTTCCAAGAAAAGATAAAAAATGAACTCTCACAAGTTTCATGGTGAAATTGGGGATTCAACAAGGCCTAAAATGCCATGGGAATAAATAATTTGTAATCTTTGTCATATTGAAAAAGTAGAAGATAAAAATAACTCAGAATTCTCCTCCTAAGCACACATTAGAGTTCAATTTTACAATATTTGTAACACTAATGATCTAATTTATAAATTGTTAACTCATGAACATAAAAAAAGAGTTAAAAAAGTTTCTTTGCAATCTTTTTAATCATATAAACTGTTAGATTTTCATTAGTTTTGTTAACATTAAATCTACCATATCATTTTGATCTTCTTTCAAGATTCAATAACCATATATTGAAATATATAAGCAACAAATAAATAGGCACAAGAGGACACACAGATTTATCTTGGGAAAACCCCAAACTCAGGGAAAAACCTAGCCAATTTTTTTTAGAGAGAATCTTTCTAATATTCCAATACAACCATGAACAAGCTCTATTCACAAGAGCAAATTAACAATGAAGAAACCATGATAACAAATACTTATCTTTTCTTATTGTCAAACCCTAGCTAGGGTAGACAACTGAGTCACCACAAAACTGGCGCAAGATAGACACATCACTAGAGCAAGATAGCACACCACAGAACTAGCACAACTGGTAATTGCAACTATTACTGCAACTACAACTGCAACTGCTATTGGCACGAAACAACTAGGCAACACCACACAACCTTAGTGCAACTCTTCCAGAGGTAGTACACAAGAGAGATCACCAAGAGCCACCAAGAATATCCTTCCCCAAGTGTGGCGCACTATCCAAGAGAACTAGAAATAGTGAAACTGTTGCAACTGCAATTGCCTAGTGCACACTACAGAAAGAGAACTGTGTGTATGTACAAATGAAATGATCCAACCTTGTATTTATATTGATCTAGACACATGTTTGGGGCCAACTTCTTATTTTGGGTCTTCAAATTTATTTATTATTTCTGTGGGTCGACTTCTCTTCCTGGAAATGATATTTCCACTTTATTATTTTCCTATGGGCCGACTTCTCTTCCTAGAAAGTATATTTCCACTTTATTATTATTCTTTGGGTTGACTTCTCTTACGAGGTGTTCTTCAACGTTCAATGGTCTTCCTTTGACTTCTTGGAATCTTCTTCTTCTCTAAGAAACGTTGTCCAAGAGGGAATACCTCTCGTAGCTACAAAAAACATCAACACTCCCTCTTAGCTAGGGAGGTATTCTTCCAAGATGTTTTCTTCTAGTAGTCCAATGACTACCACTATAGTCCAATGACTATATTGCAATCATCTAGTAGTCTCAAGGCTACCACCATGTCGTCTGGTAGCTCAAAACTTTCGTCATAGTCTCTACGAATATGTTGCAATCAATTAGTAGCACACAACTACTACCATGCAGTCCAATAGTCTCTACGACTATGTAGCAATCAACTAGTAGCACATAGCTACTACCATGTTGTCCAATAGTACACAACTATTCACAGTCTCACGACTATGTAGCAATCAACTAGTAGCACACAACTACTAGCATGTTGTCCAGTAGTACACAACTACTGCCATAGTCTCCATGAATATGTTGTGATGTTTCTCCTTTCATGGTAGTCTTATTCACACCCATCCATCTCACATGGCATGGGAAAGACTGCTACCATAGCCCCATTCACACCTAGCCATCTCACATGGCTCAGGCAAGGCTACGCCATGGTTCAAGACCATGCTACAAGTCTTATTCACACTTAGCCACCTCACATGGCGTAAGCAAGACTTGCATCGGGTTGTGATGTTTCTCCTCTCCCAATTTTTCGCACCTAGCCACCTCACATGGCATAGGCAAGACTAAGATCATAGCCCCATTCACACCTAGCCACCTCACATGGCTTGGGCAAGGATATGCTATAAGTATTATTCACACCTAGCCACCTCAAATGGCATAGGAAAGACTTTTACTTAGCTGTACATTACTCCCTCAGTCACCTCACATGATTGATCTAGGAAACCCTTGGCCAAAGGGGAACCCTGCTGGAGGAGAAACATCACACCTCCCTCTCAACGAGGGTGGATATTTTGCATCATGCCAAGCTTGTCTATGTAGTACTCATACTTCACTCTAGACAAAGGCTTCGTGAGAATGTCCACTATCTACTCATCTGTGGATATGTACCGGAGCTCCAAAAATCCTCTCTGCGCCATGTCTCATATGTAATGGTATTTGATCTCTATATGCTTCAACTTGTCATGAAAGAAGGAATTCTCTGAAAGCTTCACACAACTTTGACTATCACAATATATCAAAGTTGGCTTCAACTCTAGATCAAATAACCCTGCAAGCAACTTTCGAAGCCACACTACTTCATGACTTGCAACACTGGATGCAATATACTCTGCCTTTGTTGTACTGAGTGCCACTGACATCTGTTTTCTGCTCAACCATGAGATCATACCTAATCCCAAACTGACGCAACATCCTGATGTGTTTTTCCTATCCACTGCACTCTCCGCCTAGTTAGAGTTTGTATAACCTTGCATCTTTACTTCACCATCCGATACATATCTAAGTCCATATCCAACCGTACCATGCAAGTACCTCAATATAGGCTTTGTAGCTACCAAATGTACATGTATAGGCTCAACCATGTACTGCAAAGCCTATATCCGGCTTGGTGATAATCAAGTACATCAAGGATTCGATCAATTGTCTGTACATCATGGGATCAACCAAATATAAAGATGAATCACTCAAGAGCTTCAAATTCGTAACCATAGGTGTAGCCATGGACTTGTAGTCCATCATCCTGAATCTTTGCAGGATCTCAACTATATATTTTCCTTGGCTAAAGAAAATCTCATCTGGTCTCTTCCACACCTCTAATCCCATCAAATCCAGATCCTTCATTTCGAACTCTAAAGTGAGTTCCCTCTTGCACCCATCCGTGATCTTCTCATCCCTGTAAGAAACATGCCATCCACATATAGGATCAATGGGAAACCATCCCCAAGCTCATCAAATAATTGTATGTTCTAGCATACCATGCCTTGGGTTCCTCCTTAATCTTGTACAAATATTTCTTCAATTTGTAGACATGAGACTCCTTCTCATGTATCTTGTCGCTTCTCTATGTTCACTTCTACTAGAGCAAATGTCTCGTCATAATCTTCTCCCTCTTTCTGGGAGAATCCTCTACCCACAAATCTCGCTTTATACTTCTGTATGATGTCATCTGCAACATTTTTGATCTTGTAGATCCACTTGGAAGTCACCACTGACTTTCCTTCTAGTCTCAAAACACACATCATTCTTCATGATGGACTGGTACTCTTCCATCATGGCATCCTTCCACACTTGTTGCTTAGAAACTTCCTCAAAAGTGGAAGGTTTTGAATCAATGATTTTCCTCATTAGTGCTACATAGCTGGAAAACTTGTGTGGTCTCTTGCTCTCTTTGGAATTGAGGCAAAATCCATATCCCAGTCCTTTTGATTGGCTGCCTCCTTTATCACTATAGAAAAATCTATCGGAACAAGTGCATCCTTCCATGAGGTCTCACATCTCCTCGAAGCCTATGAAGCTTTGATCTATCCTCCTCAACTCATGGCACTTGTTTGTCAGTCCTGGAAGATGTCTCTCTCCCCCACCCGAATCTGAGGGGAAAAACCCTTCTGAATGATCGACCCTTCCTCTGAGTCAATTGACTCTCTCTGAGATCAAGCTAACTCTGAGTCTGCATGCTCCCTCTAAAGCTTGACCCTCCCTGAGTCTATACAATCTCTAGAGCCATCTTCTCCCTCTGCATCTGTTGGCCTACTCTGAAGTTTGATCTCCTATGGACTGTACTCGGAGGCTACTGCTCCTCCTTATTGGATCCTGAGGGCTGACTCCCTATGAACTCTAGCACCCTCTGAGCTGGTACTTGGTGGGGCCATTTGCCTCACCCCTGATGGAGCCATCTGCTCCTCCTCATGATATGGCTCATCAATGTCATATAACTGCATACCCTTTGCATCCTGCAAAGTATCACGGGACCATGTTGGTCTCTTCCTGGTTACTCCAATGATTCTGGGTAGGCCCTTATAACTCTATTGACTCTTCCTGATGATCTGAAGAGTGATTAACTGAACTAGAGGAATATGTACAATCATATTTGGAGCTTTCTTCTCCTTACAATCAATCTCCATATGATATACTATGTTTCCGCAAAAGTACTCATCTTGCTAGAAGGTTATGACTTCATCCTCTTCTCCTTCATTACATGGATGTGTATGGTCATGTACTCAGCTCTATGTCTGGATATTCTTCTCCATGTCTCAGCTAGAGACCATCTAATATGTTGCCTCCTGCAACTGTCATTATATCTTCCTCTTAGAACTATCACCTGTGACTTGCTCGAAACAAGATCAACAACAAGCAAAATAACAGACAATGTTGATATTACGGTAGCTGCGGGTGGTATTAACCTCGACGTGTAACCTTTGATGAGTTTAGAATATTTCAGGAAGCAAGAGAAACCCTAGAAGGTTAGGAAATAACCTTAGACGACAAGTCGACTAAAGATAATAATTTATATTAAATTATTATCCTCCAGATGTAGAAGTTGACCCAATTAGGTCACTTGTAGGACTATAAATAAGAGAGCGCTAGAGCTCATTTGTCACACTCATTCTCACAACTGCATAAGGACAAGTGGTGCACATGACTGGAGGAGAGTTGTAACTACTGCAGTGGTGACTTGGTCTTTGGTTATGGTTTGGACTTTCTGCTTGGTTGCTAGCTTTGGAGAGAGGTACACTACCTTGGTTGGCTATTGGTTCTAGGGTTTGCTTCCATAATTATTCTGTCTATCAAAGTTAAGGTGCTCCGGGGTGGCATGTGTGCCTATGGTTGGGTGACAATATTGAGATATTGTCTACGGTGAAACGAGCACACCTTTTATTCTTACAAGTTATGGGCCCACACTATCTTCGGACAGTTTAACCACTAGAAAGAAGATTGGGAGGATTTGCTCAGTTGCAGTTGCAGTTGAAGTAATAGTTTTTCCTATAGCAACTAAACCCTAACCCTCGTCTTGAGGCACCTTAAGTGAAACGCTTGAACTAATTCCTGGATAACCCAGTGCGCCTTAGCCTAGCACACCTCTTGGTACTCTCTGCAAACCAAGGCGTCAAGTTTGAGTTTTTGGTCAAAGTCAAAGGTTGACCAAGTCAAAGCAGTCATGACTTACTCTATGAAGTTAGAAAACAAGTTAGAAGGGGATTCTAACTTTAGAGCATGGAAGACAAGGATTGACCTCATCCTTCCCAAGAGTAAAGTGTTGGATATTGTGAAAGGGAAGATCATGGAACCATAGTTTGAAGCAAGAAAAGAGAAGGAGCCTCAGAACGTTGCAGTTATGGAGAAGTTCAAGGATAATGACATCAATGCTATGAGTATCATAGTGGAATCTATAAAGGACCATTTGATACCCTACATTTCTCATCTTGACTTATCTAAGAAGATGTACGATGCCCTAACTAACCTCTTCTCAGTCAGAAATATTGGACAAGTAATGAGTCTGAAGAATGAGCTATGTTACCTGAAGATGAATGATGATGACACCATAATATCATACTTTGTAGTAATCTCTCAGTTAAGAGATCAACTACAAGCTATTGAGGAAATCATTTCAGAAAAAGAACTAGTAAATATTGTACTTAATGGCCTTCCCAAGACATGGGATGCATTTTCCATAAGCATGAACACAAGAACAGAGTATCAGAAATCAACCAATCCAAATCTATGATATATTTATTCAACACTAATCCATCTATCCAAAGAAACTTGGCCAACATTCTGGGGTTTTAACGTAAAATGCTCCCAACGAAATACTTGGGAATCCCCCTGACGGACAGAGATTGAAAAAATTCTACGTGGGAAGGAGTTATTAGAAAACTACAGAAAAGGGTAAAAAATTGGACTTACAGAGCCCTAAACTTGGCTGGAAGACTTATCCTCACCAAAACGGTTCTACAAGCAATTCTGGCGTATATGATGTCAGTGTTCCCAACCCCTAAAGGAATCCTACAAAATATAAGAGACATCCAACAAGACTTCCTATGGAGAGGCGAGGAGAATAAAAAGAAATGGGCATTGGTGGCATGGGATAAGGTATGCAAACCAAAAATCAAAGGTGGCCTGGGGTTACAAGACCCACAGGTAACCAACGAATCCTACGGAGGAAAGCTCTGGTGGAGATGGGTAAAAGACAATTCATTGTCGTGGCCAAACCTCTGGAAGGCCAAGTATGCCCCGAACACCAGCAACCGAGAGAGAATTCGGTTCTCGGGCACAAGGGAGAGATCATCCATCTGGAATCTCACCTAGAGAAATAAGAACTGGATCCAGACACACGGCTTCTGGGAAGTCAGAAATGGTAAAACAACAAGGTTATGGGAGAATGCTTGGCAATAGGACCCTAGAATGGAAAATCCAGAAAGGGAGGAGCTACAATAGGAAAATATTAGGCAAGGAAAAACATAAATCCGTCATTACTGGAAGTAAAGGGATGGCAGCGCCAGATGGAGGATCTGAGACAAACTTAATCCACAAAATAGAGCCCGAATCGAAACAATAACGAAAGAGGTGGAGAAGGAATTGGGGAAAAGGAAAATTGGTGTGACAGAAGAAGAGGACCAATTGAGGTGGGCCAGGAAAAATGGGGGTGAATTAAACTTAAAGGAAGCCTAGTATTACATCACGGGCCAGGACCAAGAAAATCTGGCGCAAAAGTGGGAAAATATTTGGAAAAGCCCCCAATGGCCGAAAATCAAAATGTTCAAATGGTTAGTTCTACATAACCGAATTCTAACTTGGGAGAACCTCAAGAAAAGGGGTTTCATAGGTCCCTCTCGCTGCCATATTTGTCAAGTCAAGGAGGAAACAACTAATCACCTCCTCGACGAATGTAGTTACACGACTAAGATTTGGGATTGTACGACAGGAATCTTCCGCCAATCCAATAGGATTCAGGGGAACATCAGCGCAACCATCAAAAACTAGAATGAGGGTTACAACGAAAATGAAATGGTGAACCGTTGTTGGACTCTAACGTTAGGGATGATCGTGTGGGAAATATGGAAAGAACGGGACCGACGCATCTTCGGGAATGAAAGCATACCGATAGAAAGGATAAAGGAGGCAATAGTATCTCAAATAAGAGAAATGGTGCAGAGCCGCAACTTCACTACGGATAAAGTGCAAATCACAGACCAAGACTCTCGAATCCTGGATTTTTTCCATCTAAAAGAGTGGTGAAACAACATATCTGTAGGATGCAACCCGCAACTCTAGATAGGAGCCCGCAACTGGACTCCCCCTCCGTCAGGGTTTCTCAAATTGAATTCTGACGGGGCGGAAAAAGGAAACCCAGGAAAGGTTGGGGTAGGTGGAGTGATCAGAGACAGTGGTGGCAACATCATCCGACTATACGATGGGAGCATGGGAAACTCAACCAACAATGCGGAAGAATTTGGAGCCTTGGAACTTGGCCTTGAAATACTAAGTCGTGAAAGGATGACAAACACCATCGTGGAAGGGGACTCCACCCTGGTTATCAACATGGAGAAAAGACTCCAAAATGGCACCAGAGTGGGCAAGGTTCAGCACCACTAGTGCCTTGCACACTCCCTAAAGAAAATCCAGGAGCATCTGAGGACTCTGAATAGAGTGGAGTTGTGATGGGTGCGCAGGTCAACAAATGCTCTAGCGGACAGGCTCGCCAATGAGGGGGTCGATAAGGAAGGCCCAAAAGTAGACAATACATGGATCAGAATTTTGAGCGGGCAACTCAGAACATACTGCAACCACCTTGCGGCTAAATATCGTGAAGGTAGTTTTAGCATGGAAGGTCACATCGAGGAGGACATTGCAAGGCCGCTCGAAAGGTATGCGAACCCCATGAAGAATAGGAGTGCCTAACACTCTACCACCAATAAGAATTCAAGATCACAATAAGCAGCAGTCAGATGACCGGAAGTAAGGCCTTTACGCCAACAAGAGGCGTGGGGAAAGCACGAGGGAAAGGCTAGGTAGCAAGTCGCATGCAACGATTGAAGTAAGGAAGGAGGGGTTGATGATAACCATAATCGATCCACCAGGCCAAGTACAGGTACGGAGAATAGCACAGGCGGATCACAACCAAGCAATGGTAGTGAACACACAAGGACAAAGGATGACCCATCATGATCATACTATCCTTAACAGGAAAATGGATGGCAACAATCAACATCGTGAGCAAACCAAGATTGAAAGGACAGGCTCGCAGAGGGGAAAGATCAATAAGAAGAGGGATAGTGGAAATTTCTCTATCAAAAGGAGCGCAACAGTAGGGATTATTAAAGAGACAAGGGAAAGGAAAGTGAGAATATCGGTAAAGAGAGAAACAGGTCGAGTAACCAGAACAAGAGCTGTGGCAGGCAAAGTGGGATGGTGCGACTAAATCAAACACGCAGGAAAAGGAACCCCCTGGGGAAGGAAGTCCTAAACAGTCTGTGATGGCTAACAAGACTGGAACATGCAACCAAATATGCGGAGGGCACCTTTCAAACTCTGGTTGCGCCGAAGGGGAAGGCAACCATCACCCCATGGGAAAAGGAATTAAAGAACAAGTGCAAAGGTAAAGTGCGGGATGCATTGGTACATAAAGTGGATTGGGTAACTGATCCGAGGGCCACGCAACCCCAGGAAACCCTCTACCACAAAATGGTGGAGATGGTGTGGCTAACTAACATGGTGATCGAGAAAGTGGTTTCAGAAAGAGAAGAAGCCAGGCAAGAGGACAACAAGAAAAACATAACAATGTTGGATGAGATCCTGTGATGCATCAGCAGTCTAGAAACTATTACCAAACTGTTAGTAGAGGTAGAAAAGGACTAGAAATGCAAGCTAAAGAAGTTGGCAACCCAGTTCCACATCTACCTACACTATGTCCACCACATGGACATCATGCATGTCGATGGACATTGTGCACCAGCTCAAATCAGGAAGACTCGCATGATCGCCCAGAAGGAAGATAACAAGAGCCAGGCAAATAGCGAGAAGGAGCACCCCCAGGTGTAGAAACACTTCATAGTTCTGGCTTAATGATTTGGTAGTCTATAGGAAGTAAAACCAGGCTTTGTCAGGTTAGCTCAGATATCCTTCACGCTCTTATTTAGGGAGGAAGTTTTAGTCTATGCTTTATGCATATGTTTTTTTGTTCTCAAACTGAACATGGAAGGCCTGTTCTGGTTTCCCTGGGTGGCAGACGAGTACCATCCCTCGTTTCTATCAAGTTGCGCAACTAGGGACCCCCTGGTCTGGTTTCCTTCTAGGCAGACCAGGCTCCCCATATTTTGTATCATAATCTTTTAAGTAATATAGATTTCTACACTCACTTACAAAAAAAAATACAATTAAAATTAAACGTTTTAAGAATTTAAACATCACTTTGGCATGTACAACGATGTATATAATTTCCATTCTTTTAATCATATAAAAATCACACTTTGTGTTACATGTACAACCATGCATATAATTGTCATTCTTTTAATCATATAAAAATCACATTTTTGGTTGGTTGTAGAGTTTTAGTTCTTTGGATTTGAATTAGTTTTTGGACTATCTCTTAAAATTTGATGTTTTGGATGTTGGAAATTTCAGAGGAGGTGTGGTAATTTTGATAGAAAAGGTCATGTTTTATGACTCTTTCTCATTCCATGTACTGTAAAGTTTCTTTTGATTCTTAATGAATAACATTGAAACTATTTTTTCCTCTTTATCATTCCATGTACTGTAAAGTTTCTTTTGATTCTTAATGAATAGCATTGAAACTATTTTTCCTTGGAAAAAAAATATAAAAGTCACACTTTGTGTTACATGTGTTAAATTTATTTTATAAAAAAATTTGAAATAATCACCTCAGTATTTTAATATAGATAAAGTATAAAAAAATAATATTTTTTTATTAATTTAATTTTTTTCAAAGTATAAGAAGAGGAAAAGTAAAAAGCATATAAAATATGTGATTTATAATGTTTAAAAAATAAAATAAACTTCAAATAAATTATGTTAATTATTAAAAAATATAATTTAAAAATAAAAAATGTATATAACTAAAAAAACTTATTTAAATTTCATAACAACAAATAATATTTGATGATAAAGTCCAAATTATTTATTTGTTTTTCAACATTTTCCCTTTTCGTCGTGATAGAGGGGAGAAGTGGACTATAATGATAATG
>JZKD02S1750083.1:25817-38938 GCA_000966675.3 Picea glauca
CCTCTTTCCTCACTTTGTTTTCAGTGTTCATTAGTTGCATTGTTCATGGGTACCTAACATTGCCTTAGTTTTCGGGACCCATTCTTCATTACCAAATACTAGTGTTCAGTGGGGGTGTTGGAGATATTACACACACCTAGGATATTTTTCCTTATTTTCCTATGCTTATTAGTCATTATTGGGGGTATCCTATTTTTTAGGAACCTCTCCTACATTCTAGGAGAATATTCTCTTCAGTTTAGATTCAGTTACAATTAGTTAGACTAGTGGAAGTCACTCATGCATGGAAACCTTGGTTTTATCACCAATAGTTTCATGTGTTTCTCTCACTTCCACGTGTGTGACTCAGATAACTGAAGACTACATGACAAGTTAACTAGGACTAGGTGGCATTTAACTCCAGTAACTTTCTGTGTGTGTCTAGATCTCTCTAAACCACCATTATGGTGCATTATCTTCTCTTCCAATGCATATTAGTTGAGCTATATAGAGTATATTTTATGTAAATTATCATTCATTTTTTTGGTTAACATAATTCTATTATTTTCTCTCCAATTTTTCTCTTGTCTTCTCACTTTTGCAAGTTGTGTCTGTTCTTCTGCTAGATAGATATCTTGTGTACGTACTCACCACATTCTACAAAAATCAAGTTTATTTTCCTTTCATTCTTTAAAGTGAAATTTTTCAAACACCTTGCATAAAAAAAAGCTTAAATAAATAAAACAAAAACTAGAAGAAACAATAAGGGAGTACGATAAAAGATTCAAGAACATGCTTAGCTAGATTCCATATTTGATTGATGAACAACTTCTAGTGCATTGGTATCACGGGGATATTTATATGTATAAATTACATACATTAAATCATCAACCAGGGGCCTCGTAAACTTGTGAGATGCAAAAAAAGTATATGCAGGATCAAATCCTAATATAAGATCTATGTGTTGATGAAAACAACTAGAACTAAATAATGTAGACAAGATTCTTTACATGATTTATTTGCCAATCGACAAGGAATTAGATGACAAGTATGTGTAGCAATGCATCTCTTAACAATCTATTGTTTATAGGGTAGTCCATTCATGTTCATGACCAAGGACTGACAATGAAGCATGATGATATGATCCTACAGAAACTAGTTTTTCAATCCACGGGACACCAAATGAAATTACACTAAGGAATTAAATAAACTCACGCCAACATTAAATCAAATCATAACTCTTTGGAAATGGTTGTTCATCTAACAATGGATATTCTAAGGTAGCATTGCAAGTCAAATAGATAACTTTGTATTCAACAGTACTCGGTTGGATTCACTTAATAAGTTAGATTGATAACCTTCAAAAAATATGAACAATTGAAACGAGGAACTAATAAATGAAGGAAAGGTTTATGTTATGAGCAGTTTCCAACCAATGAAGAATTTGTGACAAGTAAGTGCATAGATTGCAACTCTGAAAATTCATTTTTCAAAGGATCACCATTCACATCGATAGACAAACAAGCATGAGAATAATGTTCCAACAAGAATTAGTTTAACCACACAAAATGAATAAAAACATAGTATCAACCAATTAAAAATTACTACAAAATCATGTCACACATGTTACAGGAATCGAACTGTGAAATTATTTAAGCAAATGAAATCGCAATTATTCTAATAAAAAAATAAAACCAATCTAGGGTGCTACTTCTAAAATGAAGGGGGGCCTTCCTTCACTCAAAAGTATGCCCACTACATACCTACAAACTCAAAAATTCAAGAGTTGAACATGCATAGAACTGTCTGATATTTCATTATAAAAACATATTACATAATTGAAACCGAGTCTAAGCCCCTTTCCCTTCTATCGCTTGTTGTCGATCTATATCCCCTAGGCATGAATGCCTTCAATACTTATACAACTAAAATTCAATAGATAAATTATTCGAGTGCATCCAATCCTGTACCAAGTTCACAAAACATAAACAAGAAGTTGCAATCTATGATTTGGACAATTTAAGGAATAAAACATAAATATATATCTGTTTATCTCATTGCATACTACAGGATTTGGTCGCTGGAAGTTTTGACCACGATCATCGTTTTCATTGCTAGAGATTTGGATTATTTATACAATAGGTGTCTATGTGTACACATTCTTTAACAAAACCCACATCCTCGAATCGACTAGAAAGTTTGGCTAGTATCATAAGCATTGAGGCAAATACATGATCATGTCAAAAACGCAGATTTATGGGAAAATCCATTTTTAATATCCGTCCATATTTCCATGGTCGTACATTTTCTGATAAATATATTTGCATATTACTAAAATCATCATGTTATGTACAAAACCCATGTATTGGATTTGCAAAATTCGTCTTCATCTATCCGAAAATGTCATGGAAAAATTGCTTCTAGAAACGAGTTGTTATAGGAGTTCTGGTAGTAGATCGGTGCTACCCGACTTCTAAAGATACCTGCTACCGAAATTGAATCGCATAAACCATAATTATTAAAACCATTCCTTTAATTCTCTAATTCATTAAAGAGTAAGGGAAATTAATGAGTTAAGCAATAAAATACCTTGTAGCTTGTATTGGCATTTTAACTTAAAAACATAAGGAAATATAGCAAAGCGATAGGTAAGGATAGGTTAAAATGAAAAAAAGGAGGCCAATTGGTAGTGTAGAGTGAAACAAAACCATGACCCAACATCTCCCCCACACTTGTACTTTTTCATGTCCTCATGCAAACAAATTCAATTGATGGTTTTGCAAAATTTTGAAAAATTGAATCAAATTCACTTATCTTAGTAGAGTCTGGAAGCATCTACAAGTATGCTGAGATTTTCCCTTTACCTATCCATTCATACTCCCAATCTCTTTTCTCGATATTCTATACCAATATGTTCTACTTGTTGTTTCAGGAAACTCACTTTTCATTATCTTTCTGAAGCTTTTGTCTTTGTTTCTTCAACATTTAATTTTCAATTTTTTTTTTTGCATATTAATTTAGGGTAGTAATTTCTAGAGTTCCTCTTTCAACTTCTAAATATTCCTACTCTTCCTTTTCAATTTGATATGTGCTAAATGGATAGCAGGATTTGAAGAAGTTGCTTGTTTGATGGATTCCTCATCTCTTGTATCAAAACTTGGAATATCAAATACTAATGTGCCATATTCAACTTTCTTAATCGATTCAACCTTCTTTGATTTAGAAGGTATAGAGCTAGGAGGTTCTGAAATATTTTTCCTCGTCTTCTTAGGTGTTTTAAAATATCTAAAGACTCTCTTGATTCTTCCTATTGATGTTCGAAATCGATGGGTGATTTTCTTACTATGCTTTGAATAAGGACTAAATTTTGAACATTGTGTGCCTTACTCTATTTTTTCGTACTTCGTGTAAACCTTTGAGCAATGGGAGTTCTATTTCTAGAGTCTTTCTCACAAGTTCCCTTCTTGACTTTCTCGTGAGAGAAATGAATCCCTTGGCTCCGAGGGAGACAATTTTTTCATTATTATCATGACTAACACCATGTTCATAAACTTTCAAACCTTGGCCTCCTATAGTGGCCTCAACATTTTGCTTACTAATCTCATTATGACTCGGAATTTTTTCCAAAGTATCAAATACGATGTGTAAATATTCGATAATAAAAATTTTGACTAACCTAATTATGATAAAGGCATATATGTGGATTCATAGTGTTTCTATTGATTTGTTGAAACATCTTACAAAAGATTTTCCAGATGAAATATAGAAAATTGAGCTTGACATGAGAATCAAAATGAAGCAATAATCAAATATGATATATAAATGTTTGTCACATACCTCCCCTCATCAGTCAAGTATTTCTGCGATATGAATAAGGGTTTCCACCATTTATTTTTTATCCACGATCATGGTACACCCTTGGCCCAGTCATCTTGTTGATATTATGAATCGAGGAGTTATGCACATACTTCCTCTACCCGTCTAAAATTTTCATCGTTCACTAGGAAGAATCATGGCATGGAAATTTTGGGACACACGGAATTGGTAGCTCTACACTAAACATTGAATGGGTGTGAACGGAAAATGAGTTAGGGGAAGTGGTCATTTGGGAAAACCCATTTTGAATCCAAATTGTGATTCAAAATTTTGACGAGAGGATATATCAAAAGAAAAGGTTTATCGAATAATGATTAATGGGTTATCAAATCACACATGGGTTACGTTCAGAATATGATCGCGTTATTCATGATTTGATGGATTTAGGTGGTAGTCGAATGATTGGAAAAAATGGAAGTTTCAATTCATTGGTTATATGATGACAGGAGGTGGATATTATATAGGAGAATAGGTAGGAAACAAATGGTGGGTATAAGAGGGTGATAGAATCATAATCCAAACAAGCTCAAGTATTTCAATTTGCAGCAACTTACCACTCTTTAAATGAACTAGGAATAAACATAAGTGTCTTACCTCAGGTTACCTTGTTGTTCATTTGCAAAAATACTTACATGGCTAGGATGTGATGATTTACAAGAATACCTAGAGCCGTGAAGAGTGAACATACCAAAGATGTTGAAGATTGTTGTTGAAACAGATCAACGTTGTAGATGATGGAACTTGAAAAGGATCCATCGTGATGACTGGATTTTGGGGGAATCCTTTTACTATTGAAATTGTATATTTGTTGCTTAATGCCATTAAAATTGATATTAAACCATGAAAATACAAAACAGCAAGTTACAGGATTCCCCTTAACCACTCGGAAAAGATTTCCTTTGGTTGAATACTCTACAACTGGAACATTGTTGGAGGAAATGCATGTTGTTGTTGAAGGTGTGATCACCAAACAATCATTATTTATGTTGCCAGAAGGGAGCTAATATGATATGATACTCTAAACTCCAATTTGATCTGGAATCAATGCCAAATGTTAAATCTGAACACTGTAATTTAAGATACCAGATGCAGTGAAATGATTTGTTGTTGAATATGTATATGTTGAAATTATAAAAGAATGATCTAACGAATTCTTATTGCAGAATATTGGAGTAGAATCTATATTGTGAATTGTTACAAGAAAATATGGGTTGAACTCACTACATAAAGATCCGACATCAATCGATCTGTACCCTTGAATTCACATGGTTCGTATGTTGTTAAGGAATAGATAATACGAAATAAACAAGGAGATCCCATGTACATATTTATTTACCATAAATGATACAAAAACAAATGTTGGAACTTGAAAAATTGCAAGCAAAAACTCCAGAAATGAAATGCTACTGGGAAAGAATAGGAAACTAAATACTATAGAAACTGAAAAATCCAATTTATGTATACTTTTTGTGGTTGAACTGTTGCAAAAAAATTCTTCATTTTTACCCCCTTTCTATACATTTCCTTCCATGTGAATATATTTTTGTTGAAGTCAAATATCGAGAGGAATCATTGAATTACTGGACATCAATGGATGTTGTTAATCAACGCAAGAATACTCACCAGTAATGTCAATGAGCATCATGTACTTCAATGCATCCCGTCAAAAATAAATGGATGTGTTGAAGTTGAGTAACTTCCAGGATATGATAGTCAGGAGGAATTAATTCATCCTCACTGATGTCAACGACGAAACCTGTCATTGAGGCATACAAGTTCCAAGGAATTATCAAAATCTATGATCTTGGTACCCAGATAAGGAGATGGAGTTGATGGGACAATATTGTTAGAAGGAGGGCCTTAATGAATCCCCCATCATCCAACGTGAGACTCATTCAAAAATGATTGAAGAACTATAAATGAAATATTGAACAAAAAATTATATGCATAATTTTATTGCGAACCTTTCCAGCCAGAAACCTAGTTTTCAAGCAAATTTTGTGTCTAACTGCAATAGGAATCTTGGTTTTCACAATTAGACTCATTTTTATCTTTAATGTTTTATTTATTCATTCATTCTTCTACCTTATCCTAGTCTACTTGAAAGAAAGGAAAATATCTTTCAAGTGTAGTAATACTTCCAATGCATCCATTTACATAACATGATATCAGTTAAACTCATATCCAAATATGAAAAGTATTATTGTGGAAACATTTCCTTTACGAACAAGTGAAACCCCCCTTGGATCAAGAATCCTTTGATCCTAGTTAGAAAGAAACAAATGGTTTTCTACTTTCACCCTAGATCTACTCTATATGTCAACAATCAGAATGTGAAGAGAAGGATAGATGAATTACCTATTTTTCATCGGTTGTCCTTGCTACTTCAGACCTTGATCTTGATGTCCAAGATATTGGTACAAGAAAATTCATGCAAGGAAAAAATAAATACCTCCTCCTACGATATATTGTTCAACAGAATAGATCTATCTATATTGAATTAGGAAAAAAAAATAGACATGCATAGAGTGGACAATATAATCATGAGGGGAATAGGCCAAGTTATATTATGGAAAGAAATAAATAGAGAAGCATTTACAACCTTAATTCCAATGTTGGAGGAGCTCCTCTAAGCTCTCCTTTTCATCCCCTTGAATGTCACAAGATCAGTAGTATGATATGTTGAAGTTATTCCCCTCTTCACTCAAGAATGACCTCGATTATATAGGAATTGAGGCATCATAACCATAGGATATTTTTGAGGAGAGGATGTGATCAAATGAGGATTTGTCTGAACAAACAAGATTGACCTTTCCTTGAATAGAGGTTAGCTCGAACCAATCCCTTAACCAAATAAAATCTCTCATAAACAACCTCTTAAAATGGCATGATGGTTGCAACTACTTCATTGCCCCCCCATAACTGAGCACAGGGTGAGACTATCAATCCCTTATAATTGAGCAAGGAGTGATGATTAGGGTTTATCTCTCCTTGAACATGGGTAGGGAGCGATGAAGCTCAAACAAGGCCAAAAACTCAAGGAAAAAGGTATTATTTCGACCTCCAATTGATAGGTTTCACTTCCAACTTGTCTAGGGATTATGAAAAAAATTCTTGCATGGTGAAGAAAGTGTGACACTTAAGTTGCGACAAATAAGTGTGTAAAATATGCCCCCTAAAGTGTGAAGTTAGAAGGAAAGTTGATGGTCGAAACACTTTACAAAAATATGTATGTGGATGTGTTGGAATAGGAGAGCCAAGTGAAAGCTGCAAATAAACATCAAATAATATATATGTATCATCCCTAAGGTAGGCATACCCATTCTTATAATATAAATACTCAAAGAATGGTTGTTGACCAATACATTGCGGATCCATGAAAGCACCGATTAAGGATATGGCCACCAAAAATAAAATGTGAATCCATACCTACATGATTCGATCAGGTCATAGCTACGAAATAATGCAAAGTGGAGCTACGATATGACAAAAACATAGTCACAGACCAATACAAAGTGGATATATGTGACATCATATATATCAGTAAGATCACCAGCATGATGGTCATACTGGAATCTTCTAAGTGTTCAAATAATCTCCATCGTAACCTGGGTGAGGCACATAACTAAGGTGGGGTTCCTGGGAGTTCCCAAGGTCTTCGTCCCAATATCAAAATGGTATGATTATATCCATGTGAATAGATGTGTTGATATCGATCATGGTAGAAAACACTTGATTACCAGTCATTGATGCACATCATTAACAAATGTGAGGGAAATCGCCAATGATGACAATGGATTCCAAGGTAGCCTAGTACATTCTAGTGGATGTGAATAAATGTGATGAAGTCAAACATCCATGGAATCATTCAATTAGAGGCCAATGACGTAAAGCTACAGTCAAAAATGAGGAGATCTTCCATTGGGGTATGCAGGTTCCAAGGTATTGATTGGTTTCTAAGTCTAATTATTGGATAATGTGTTGAAATCGACAGGAACAAATTCATCGAAGGAGGTTCAAGATGTGTCCCCCATCATCGGCATGAAACTAACACAAGAAAGTGATGTAATATGATATATCAAATGAGTACAAACTGACACGAGGATGAAGGTTGGTAATAATGCAAAGTGGTTGATTTGGGATGAAAATTCCCTTGAACATTATGAGGCATGACAAATGAATTGGAAAAATTGACTCGGCAAGAGATAGACCAAAACATAGTTCGACAATGAATGGGGCACTCTTTAGGTGGGATGAAGGAGTATAATGACTCATAGGATTGGTATGACTCAGAGACAATTAAATTAACCAATTGTAAGAAAAGGCACAAACAAATGCCATAATGCTTTCGAAAAAACTGACCCACTTCCCTCAAATTTTCCCCTACCATGAACGAAGAGTACCTCTTTGTTTTTTAATGAGATTGAGGAGGATAATAGATGCTCTATATATCTCATCTTCGATGAGTCCCTCATCACATGTTTAACTAACCTGAAGAATGAGGGGTTCGATCTCATATGGGTCCTTCAATGTATAATTTTATGAGCCCAGAGAAGGTAAACTCAGTGTATCTTTTCATGTTTAGAGAGTCTGAAAATAACTTAAAAGAGACTCCAAGGGTGTTCTTTTTCATAAATTTAGTCCCCGGAGCCTAAAAACAATACAATTCAAAACTCTCCTAGCCAAGGTTGACTAGAGTATTTATTTTTTCTAATTAGTCCATCCGGCCCGAAAAAGGGTTAAACTTACAATGAATATACACCCTTTCAAATAATTTTAACGAATTTGAAAGGAAATAAAATTTCTCGACAATCTTTTCATTTTTAGAGAGGATGAAGAGAGCTTAAAGGAGACTCCAAAGAGTTCCTTTTTCATATAGTTTTTACGAGCCTGAAAAAGTTATAAAAGTATACCCGGTAACTTATTCTCATGTATTTACGAGCATGAGAAAGAAAAAAATACTAATCTCTTCTAAATAGAATGAGTGGTATGCAACTAAGTTCCAATGGGTGGAACTACTCCTAAGCAATGATTGTGATAGGGTGTAGCAAGTAGGCATGGTAAGTGAGGACCACTCACAACAACATGTCTCTCTAGAGGCTAATTGAAAAATGGGAGAAACGTGATGCGAACAACTAGTGTCAAGCATAATTGCAAAGTCCATAAGAAAGTGAGATGACAAACAGTAGCCAAGAAGTAGCAAGTGAAACCATTAAGCAAACAATAAGATGTCTGCTTCATTTTTTAATGAGCTTGAAATAGAGAATGAATTATTCTCGAAGTGTTTGCTTCATTTTTTAATGAGCTTGAAACTGTGCTCGAGGTTGGTTTCATTTTTTAATGAGATTGAAATCGAAAATGAACTATGCTTGGAATGATACCCATTGATGAGTTTCTTCCCAATGTGATGTCAATAGGTTGGTACTTTGAGTGATACCCATTAGCGGGTTTTTTCCCAACACGATGTCCATAGTTTAGTACTTTTCCCCCAGTATGAGCTATATAAACTAGTGGCTTAACTCCAACATGATGTCTAGAGGCTAGAGACATGCCCCCCAAGCTTCACTTCATCTATTGACTCTTTTTCTACACACTATTAGACTCCTATCTACTAATAGGAATATGTTCACTAGAGTGGGAGGAAGAAAGAGGATCAACTGACATAGGCAGAGGAAATGAAGGTTCGGGTACTAGATCTAGTGGAAGAATCAACTCAATCAAAGGGAGGGGGTGTTTCATTTTTTAACGAGCTTGGCACGGACAATGAACTATGCTCATAGTTATCTATTTCATTTTTTAACGAGCTTGACACAGAAAGAGAACTATTCTCATGGTTATTTGTTTCATTTTTTAACGAGCTTGACATAGAAAGAAAACTATGCTCATGAACCTTTACCATGGATTCCAAGAGGTCTTCATCGGACGAAAGGAAAATTCTCTAGAAAGAATGTATGTCAAGAGACTCAATAGTGGTAACGGGGGAAAAATCAGGCTCCAAAGCCCCCATTGAAAGGTTCACCATGTCAAGTACCGGATTTGAGTCTAAATAAGTCGAGCATACAATGAGAGTCTCCTTCTCATAAGTAGTTGAAGGCATGGGACATGCTACCACATAATTAACATATGGTGGGAGGGATATCACTTTCATATAAGTAACATTCAGGGAAGTTGTATGGTTGGTAGTCAGATCAGGACTAACGAATGAAAATTGGTCAATGGTCACAATGTTTCCATTATGAGGGAAATGCATCACTCAAAAGAGTGTGGAAAGGACAACTTTCATAGCATAGGCATAGTCCCACCCAAGTAGTAAATTAAAGTCCAAGGGACCTTGGACTACCATAACATCGATACAAACAATTTTCCCTCCTAAGGTGATGGGAAGCTAAGGAAGGATCCATAAAGGTTCAGTGGATCTTCTATTAAAATCCAACTGATGATGGGTAATTGCTACAAGTTGAGGGGAAACCATAGCTTGCCAAGTGGTTGTGAACATAATTCTAACAGAACTTCCCTTGTCAACAATAGTGTGATTTATGATCATATCACAAACCTGCACAATGATTTGGAAAGGCATGTAGGAAGGAAGGAGAAGCTCTGCCAGCCTATTCCAATAAAGGGAAATGACCTCAATACTTGGAGGGGGTTCCATTGAAACGGGTGAAATGACCCCTTGTCCAGAGGAATCTAAAGTGACAAGAAAAATCTTAATGGTATCCACTTCACTTTCCAAGGGAAGAGTCGCATTGACCCATTATTTGGGAGAGGATTCATGGGTAATATTTGGATATTGTTTCTAAGAAACAACAATGTATTCCAACAATTGTAAAGCTTCATCCATACGAGGGAAAATGTAAGTGAGGTGCATTTCCCCACATAACTGAGAAGGAATATTAACTTTATCCTTTTTCCCCCAACCTTATGATCATCCGTTGATGGGTTGTCACCAACATGAATTAAAACAGCTGACAACATGGGTTGTTGGGAACCCGTGGACCACACTTCTAAGACCTTGGGAATACCAGGGACATGGTTAAAAAGGTGATCACCCTTACAAAGCCTGCAATGGAATTTGGGTTTGTGACCTATGTTTGTAGGATTTTCAACACTCACGACAATGGTTGGTTGATTGCCCTCTTTCTTATTTTCTTCTTCTTATTATTCCTTTTCTTCTTCTTCTTAGCCTCCTAGTTACTAGCATCAAGGCTTTCACTAGGTGAGGAATAAGAAAGGGAAGAAAATACGATGGGTTAAGAAGGAAAAGGGTCAACAAGATATTGATGTTCTTGAGGTGGAGAGATTGTTTGGGTAGAAACAAGGGAATTCGAGACTACGAGAATGGAAATCAACCATACTAGTAACCCTACGGTGAAATTAAGAAGAGTAAATGTAGCGATGTAGGGAATACCAATGTTTCCAAAACAAGGAAAAGCATAAGGTTCCCTATGAAAATGGGTTCCTTGGTTGGTAGCCTTAGGAATTGTTTCCTGCATGGATGTAGATTCAACCTAAGGTCTGCTAAATGTCAAAGAGCCCACACTACCAAAGTCCCTACAAGATAAGAGAAAGAAAAAAACTCTCTTATGATAGGGAGAAAGAAATTAAGGATCTTCCAGAGATGGGAGATGAGGCCGTCAACAAA
This sequence comes from Picea glauca, assembly GCA_000966675.3. NCBI lineage: Eukaryota > Viridiplantae > Streptophyta > Pinopsida > Pinales > Pinaceae > Picea > Picea glauca. The sequence continues at coordinate 37,315 of JZKD02S1750083.1, forward strand.
GAAGCGAGAAATAGTTACAATAAAATTTGTGCAACAATACCCCAAGGTGTCAGTAAGAGCCCATAGGAAAATACCCTCCCAATTCGCTGAAGCATTACCTCCTCCAAGGTTTCTTCTATTGAAACTATTTCAAAACAAATCATTGCTTCATCTTCGACAACTTCATTTTCTGAACTTTCATACCTTCTCCTTTCGTTGGCTAGATGAGACAATATTGTATCCTCTGCTTATATGATAGATTTATGACTCTGTCTATCTCTAGCTTTCTTAATACATGTAGACACAACCCTTTCATTAGTTTCAAAAAGTTGAGACCTCTAAGTCTATTCAGATGTCACATATCTTCTCCATGCAATACTTGACTCTTCAATTTATTCATCAGATCTTCCTATGTTTCCTTCAGTGTGGTAGCTCCTTCTTCTTCACTGTAAGTACACTCATACTCCATCAAACATACCTAATCTTCAAGTTCCTCTTCTTGAAATAGAAAAATATCTATTTCATGCATCTCTTCCATGAATAAAAAATTTCAACCTCCTCTTCCAGAAGTTTCATCTCCTCATCAAGGTGTATGAGCATATCATTCAATTACTCTTCATATTCTCTTGGAATAGAAGTTAAATTTTGTCCTCCTTTATCTTTTTCCATCTTCATAATAGTATTAGATAATTGTTCGTTTCCTGCAACCACACACAAATTATAAGTGTTATAATCATAAGACTCTCTATCCTGATTTGACTCCTTCATCATCATATCCTCGTGTTGATTTGAACTCTTCAAGTAGTTCAGGAGATTCTCAATAAATCTCTCATATTCTTCTCTCCTAGAGAATATTTCCTACTGAGACTCATATAGGTAAATATTCATATCATACTTAGTTTCTCTGAGTTCTTCCTTCCATATAACATACATCCTTTGTCTCAGCTTCACCTGTAGTGAATTCCATCTCACTTTATTCTTCTTCATTGTCCAACCATACCTATGGTCTTCCTCATATGCTTGTAGAAACTCCATTAGTACATTAAGATGTACTTTTATCTCAGCCATTTCTCTCTCATACTTTTCATTACTCATCATCTTTATGCCATCTTCTTTGGCATTCTTCTTCTTCTGGTTGACTTCTCCTTGAACCCTTAAGATGACCATCAGTAGTTACCTTCGCCTCTTCCTTTTGTGGACTCTCATTTTCCACTTGTGATCTGAAAATAGCTTTCCCCATCTCTTGTAACAAGTACGCTACTTGTCACTCTACCAAGTCGTCATCTTGGTATCCTCTTCTTCTTATGGTTCTCTGTAATAGAACCTCTTCTAGAGCACTCCTTTCTCCTCAAATTCCCAAATATGTCATGATTTTGCTTCATCAACTACTTAGCTCCTTGATAAACTCATTGTCCTCTTATTCTTTCTCAAAAATATTAATTTGTTGTGTGTTATGTCATATTTCCTTCACCTAAGATCTCTTCTTGGTCTTCTTTCTATGCTACAACTTTACTGTTGTAATGGATATCGTTAGTCATCCCTTTCTGCTACATTTTCTTCTTGTTTGCTCCAACCTGCAAACACAATTACCTTTAAAACTAGAGTTAGTGTAAAACATAAACAAACACCATCAAGACCTGTTCAT
>JZKD02S1750083.1:38988-54821 GCA_000966675.3 Picea glauca
TAATTAACATATGGTGGGAGGGATATCACTTTCATATAAGTAACATTCAGGGAAGTTGTATGGTTGGTAGTCATATTAGGACTAACGAATGAAAATTGGTCAATGGTCACAATGTTTCCATTATGAGGGAAATGCATCACTCAAAAGAGTGTGGACGGGACAACTTTCATAGCATAGGCATAGTCCCACCCAAGTAGTAAATTAAAGTCCAAGGGACCTTGGACTACCATAACATCAATACAAACAATTTTCCCTCCTAAGGTGATGGGAAGCTGAGGAAGGATCCATAAAGGTTCAGTGGATCTTCTATTAAAATCCAACTGATGATGGGTAATCGCTACAAGCTGAGGGGAAACCATAGCTTTCCAAGCGGTTGTGAACATAATGCTAATAGAACTTCCCTTGTCAACAATAGTGTGATTTATGATCATATCACAAACCTGCATAATGATTTGGAAAGGCATGTAGGAAGGAAGGAGAAGCTTCGCTAGCCTATTCCAATAAAGGAAAATGACCTCAGTACTTGGAGGGGGTTCTATTGAAACGGGTGAAATTCCCCCTTGTCCAGAGGAATCTAAAGTGACAAGAAAAACCTTAATGGTATCCACTTCACTTTCCAAGGGAAGAGTGGGATTGACCGATTATTTGGGAGAGGATTCATGGGTAATATTTGGATATTGTTTCTAAGAAACAACAATGTATTCCAACAATTGTAAAGCTTCATCCATACGAGAGAAAATGTAAGTGAGGTGCATTTCCCCACATAACCGAGAAGGAATCTTAACTTTATCCTTTTTCCCCCAACCTTATGATCATTCATTGATGGGTTGTCACCAACATGCATTACAATAGCTAGCGACATGGGTTGTTGGGAACTCGTGGACCACACTTCTAAGACCTTGGGAATACTAGGGAGAAGGTTAAGAAGGTGATCACCCTTACAAAGCCTGCAATGGAATTTGGGTTTGTGACCTATGTTTGTAGGATTTTCAACATTCACGACAATGGTTGGTTGATTGCCCCCTTTCTTGTTTTTCTTCTTCTTGTTATTCCTTTTCTTCTTCTTCTTGGCCTCGTAGTTACTAGCATCAAGGCTTTCACTAGGTGAGGAATAAGAAAGGGAAAAAAATACGATGGGTTAAGAAGGAAAAGGGTCAACAAGATATTGATGTTCTTGAGGTGGAGAGATTGTTTGGGTAGAAACAAGGGAATTCGGGACCACGAGAGTGGAAATCAACCATACTAGTAACCCCACAGTGAAATTAAGAAGAGTAAATGTAGCGATGAAGGAATACCAATGTTTCCAAAACAAGGAAAATCATAAGGTTCCCTGTGAAAATGGGTTCCTTGGCTGGTAGCCTTAGGAATTGTTTCCTACATGGATGTAGATTCAACCTAAGGTCTGCTAAATGTCAAAGAGCACACACTACCAAAGTCCCTACAAGATAAGAGAAAGAAAGCAACTCTCTTATGATAGGGAGAAAGGAATTAAGGATCTTCCAGAGATGGGAGATGAGGCCGTCAACAAAGAAGTGAGCAATAGTTACAATAAAATTCGTGCAACAATACCCCAAGGTGTAAGTAAGAGCCCATAGGAAAATACACTCCCGGTTCACTGAAGCATGACCTCCTCCAAGGTTTCTTCTATTGAAACAATTTCAAAACAAATCATTGTTTCATCTTCAACAACTTCATTTTCTAAACTTTCATACCTTCTTTCGTTGGTTAGATGAGACAATATTGTCTCCTCTGCTGATATGATAGATTTATGACTCTGTCTATCTCTAGCTTTCTCAATACCTGTAGGCACAACCCTTTCATTAGTTTCAAAAAGTTGAGACCTCTAAGTCTATTCAGATGTCTTCCACATATCTTCTCCATGCAATACTTGACTCTTCAATTTATTCATCAAATCTCCCTTTGTTTCCTTCGGTGTGGTAGCTCCTTTTTATTCACTATAAGTACACTCGTACTCCATCAAACATACCTCATCTTCAAGTTCCTCTTCTTGAAATAGAAAAATCTCTATTTCATCCATCTCTTCCATGAATAAAAAGTTTCAACCTCCTCTTCCAGAAGTTTCATCTCCTCATCAAGGTGTATGAGCATATCATTCAATTACTCTTCATATTCTCTTGGAATAGAAGTTAAATTTTGTCCTCCTTCATCTTTTTCCATCTTCATAACAGTATTATATAATTGTTCATTTCCTACAACCACTCACAAATTATAAGTCTTATAATCATAAGACTCTCTATCCCCATTTGACTCCTTCATCATCATATCCTCCTGTTGATTTTAACTCTTCAAGTAGTTCATGAGATTCTCAATAAATCTCTCATATTCTTCTCTCCTAGAGAATATTTCCTACTAAGACTCATATAGGTAAATATTCATATCATACTTAGTTGCTCTGAGTTCCTCCTTCCATATAACATACATCCTTTGTCTCATCTTCACCTGTAGTGAATTCCATCTCACTTTATTCTTCTTCATTGTCCAACCATACCTATGGTCTTCCTCATATGCTTGTAGAAACTCCATTAGTACATTAAGATGTACTTTTATCTCAGCCATTTCTCGCTCATACTTTTCATTACTCATCATCTGTATGCCATCTTCTTTGGCATTCTTCTTCTTTTGGTTGTGACTTCTCCTTGAACCCTTAAGATGATCATCAATAGTTACCTTCACCTCTTCCTTATGTGGACTCTCATTTTCCACTTGTGAGCTGCAAATAGCTTTCCCCATCTCTTGTAACAAGTACGCTAATTGTTACTCTACCAAGTCCTCCTCTTGGTATCCTCTTCTTCTTATGGTTCTCTGTAGTAGAACCTCTTCTAGAGCACTCCTTTCTCCTCAAATTCCCAAATATGTCATGATTTTGCTTCATCAACTACTTAGCTCCTTGATAAACTCATTGTCCTCTTCTTATTTCTCAAAAATATTAATTTGTTGTGTGTTCTGTCACATTTACTTCACCTAAGATCTCTTCTTGGTCTTCTTTCTATGCCACAACTTTACTATTGTAATGGATACCATTAGTCATCCCTTTCTGCTACATTTTCTTCTTGTTTGCTCCAACCTGCAAACACAATTACCTTTAAAACTAGAGTTAGTGTAAAACATAAACAAACACCATCAAGACCTGTTCATGGCCTTGCCTCCCACATTCATTGCACTTGAATGGGAAACCTCTTTGCAGTTCCTCATGCACTAGTGTCACTATAACCACTTTCTGCAACCTTTAATGAGAATTTTAATCTGTTTTTTCTCAATCACCAAAGAGATTTGTAGGCTCTGATACCACATGATGTAGTATCTCCCAAGACCTTATTTAAACTCCTCCTTTCTTTCTCATAAATGTGCACTATCAATTTGATGGTTTCATCTCTGTCAAAAATTTTAAGTACATGTTGAGCGCTCAACACACCCTAAACACTTTTGAAAATTTTTCTCTTTTGGGTACCACTTGTTTTCTTGTTTCTTCTTTCTGAATTGAGTCTGTTGTGTAGGGGTCATTAAGTTTTTTTTCCATGGACCTGTTGAATTGAAACTTTTTCTCTAAAAAATAACTTGGCATTTTAACTAAGAATTCACAACTAAAATTGTCGCCCGTGCACTTATTTTCAGCGTCGGCAAAATATAAAGGGGAAAACACTAACATGGGCCATAATGAACCTCCAATCATCGATTACTGATGCATTGTTCAAAGTTGGAGAAATACCAAATATTTGAATTGTGGAAATTTTCCCGTTGACACATCGTTGAGCACCGATCATCGATGCATTTTCGGCATCAACAAGTTTTGAGGAGGGTAATATGGGAACACATGTTTCAAAGTCTCGCCAATCATTAATCCTCGATACTTCTTCGGCATCGGCGGGTTAGGAACTATTTTTCAAATCTCATATCCAACGAAAGTCCTTGATTTCTAATAAACTCTTAGGCGAAGGAGCCAAATTCAAACGCCATGTGTATTTTCTGCGTAGTCAATTCATACGGCCTAGTTTCATCCCAAACCACCTTAGGCTTCCTTGTGTCCTAATCACACTTCCAGGTCATCATTTCCACATCATAGATGTACGACAAGATGGATCGGCATAGGAACTTTTGCCACAAGATATCAACAAACACTATCTAAGAAAAACGTCGACCCCCGATCCACTCATTTAAATTAGCAAAATGATGGGACGTTTTCGACACAAAATAAGATCAGATTATGTCATTTAATAGGCCAATTAATGTCTTTCTTTGCATAAATTGTTGTCCCGTGCGCCGACCGAATAATAGGAATTTGAAATTGTCAATGAACCAAAACGTAGCCCACTACTATGTCGCAAGCCTACGACCACATTTAATCCCAAGCATAATGCGAATCTTGGTGATGGATTGTGTAAAACTACATTTATGCCCCAAATTGAAGAACTGATGCGACAAGGTAAGTATTCTCTGTGTTTAAATTACTAAGACAGTTTTGAACCCCAACATTCTGCATACAAATTTTCTCATTCTTAGAGCAGTCAAAGGAGAAAAAAGAGCGTCTCAAGAGTTGCACTCGATTCTCAGAATTTCAAAACCAAGTTAAGCTAGTGCGAAGAAGAGGTATGTATTGATTTTATCATTTCGGCGGTCTCCTTTTATTTATATATCAATATCATATTTGCAAGATGGTGTCTAACTCTGCTCTCTCTATAAGAAAATGCCTCCAAGGAAGCCAATGACCAGATGCTCGCCAAGGGCACCAAAGTTGAAGGAAGTAGAGGTTGGTGAAGGATCTTCTCCCGGTGCTACAAAGTAGTTGGATTTTTCTACTAAAGCAGAGTCGGTCATCAGATCGTCTACTTAGAAGGCATTCGCCCAACCCCCTACATTTGGTGACACAGAGGCGAGCATTGGGTCAAAGATAATGCTCCCGCAATGGGGAGATTTGTTCAACATGATTAACTGGGAAGATTACCTAGAATTTATCCCCCACAACGACCCAGATGTAAGGAAGCTCGAGGACCAGGTTATTCCAAACATCTGACGGTCGTGCCTACATATGGTAGCATGTCGAACCCCGGTCTTTCCCTGTATTTAAAACCTGGCGTGGATAATCAACCATACAGACGCAAGGAAGTGTCTGGTAAATGATGAGAATGGAAGATGAATCAGTGCTTTTCTCTCGACGGAGGTCCAGAAATACTACAAGCTCAGGGACTCAGAGGAGCGTTTAAACATTGATTTCATAGTAAAATTCTATGAGTTCCATGACACCAGCAAATTGATGGCCTCCTGGTTGAAGGAAGACAAAAAATTCAAAAACCAAAGCAATGACTGGTATGGAACAACAAACCTAAGGGAGCCATAATGGATCTAATCTGTCAATTGTATGGGGATAAGGATTGCACCAAGTTTTCATAGGCATGGATGCCCCTAGAATACACTCTAGCCATCTCTGGAAGCAGCTTCAACTCGAGAGAAATCATTTCAAAAAAATTGAGCACTAATATATTGCAGGCCCAGACACCAAAGGATGAAAAAAAACCTACTTTTCACATGGCATTGTACCTACTAGACGTAATCTACGCAAGGAATGTCTTTGCAGGAATCAATCTGAGCCGGCATGTCATTGAGATACTTGTACATGTCTAATTTGACATTATGTGGGAAAACAGGTACAAAAAATCATATTCTCTCATCTGCGATGAATTTATAGTGCGGGTTTATTTTATTACTTTTAAGAAAGAATTCCCAAGACTTTCGGCAGTGTCCAAGAAAATGATCTCAAAGGTAGGCCACTGGTACCTAGAAGAAACCAGTACTGATATCAGGGTGTTTGGGGCTACCGACACACCGCATCTACTCACCTCTCATGTCTCAGACCGGCTCGTCGTGGGAGAAATTTGTTACCAAACCATCCTGCAGGGCTATAATGCCACTCTAGTTAAAGACAAGAGGTGAGTGTTCATACCCTATGGTTTCCGTTTAGGGTTTTATATGGTGAAGGATACTACGCAAGATAAACAATAGGGTTTGTGCCAACTGGAATACAGATTCCCAACAGGATGATTTCGCAAACATGACCCTAGAGGCCTAGTACTTCAACATGCATCACAAGTCTCCTCCTGCTAGCCATACGCACATGATAAGTTTGAAGATGAGATCTTTACAGAATGTGCTCAGGACTGAGAGGAGGTACTACAAAGAAAAGCTAACCCAAATATGACTAGGTTTAAAGCTATCAGTATGGATGAGCAAGTCGAAATGATAAAATTGATGGCTCAAGAATCCATGAGGGTTAGGGAAGAGAATAGAGCAGTAGCAGCCATAGAGGCATAGAGGAGGGGGATGTTGTTGTTAGAAGAAGCCAAAATATTAATCCATAGGTTAGAAAATGATCTCCAACTGTTAGAACCTATAAGGATCACCCCGGTCGACCCAATAAACATCAGAGAGGAGCTAAATGGCTCAGAATAAACCCCACTAGAGAAAACCATCGATTAAGAAAACCCTAGAGTTTTGTTACCACAGGTCAGATCATCGGTGACTATTCCATCCCAATAGGAGATTCCAAGAATATCAGGTGAAGTGGGTGTTCCTAACATCCTCTTTGATCTGATTACCATTTATGATGATGATGAGGCCTCGAAGGTCTCGCTTATAACTCTAGTACCAATCATAGAGGAGAACGAACTAGGGGGGACATATGTGCCAACCCCCGATGCTTCTATTCTAAACCCTATGTAGGGTGACCATGAGGCCAAGAGTATCCTAGACATTGAATTTCTCAGCCTATCATGGACCCCCAAAGACAGCTCCAAGGATGAGTTGGGCTTTGGTGAACAAGAAGAGGAATTGTAGCAACTAGAGATTGACACCTCAACAGTTTATCACCAAGTTAGTGTTGAGCCTGTGACCATCTCCCCATTTAAGGTCGATACTCCACCAGCCAATGAACACCAAAAGGAGGTCAAGTCACTAGAACATACAGAAGTTTTCCCTGTCAAAGAAGTACAAGAGCCAGTCCTTGAAAAAATATATACGGCAGGAATCCTGGGAAACACTCTGACCTGGGGAGACTAATAGATCCCTGAGCCCATGGATGAGGTCATCGATATACAGGAGATTGCGTACGATAGAAAGAGGAAGTCTAAAATGAGAAGGACAACCAAGAAAAGGAGGCTCACGTTGGATAGCACGCTTCTCATCACCAAACAATAAAAGTTGCTTAGCACAGAAAATGTGAAGACAACTAAGCTAATAAGCACGGGGATGGCTATAATTGATGCCATATTGGATCGAGAAAAATGGGATGAAAAGAAAATAATCGTCGCAAAGAAGGATTTGGACCATCTGCACCATCTAGTGAAATATTACCAGACTCAACGCAAGGATCAGTTTTCCTGAAGAGTGAATTTCGAGAAGCATATGCACAATTCACGAGCAAAAGACATTTCTTCACTGCATGCATAGCCGATTTTCAAGAAGACACTCTCATGGCACTGGAAACCTGTAAAGACGTGGAGAGATGGTATGAAAAGGCATACTAGGCTGTGGAATAGATCGATTATATCAGTGCAATACATAAGGGTCAAGAAACAGAGGAGCATGGCATCTGAGTGTTGATGGATAGCAGTATCTCCCAAATCAGGAAGGAAGTCAAAAATTAGGTAAGTATGACCCAGGAACCTCATCGAAATATATAGGAAAGGTGGGACGAGTGCGAGAAAATTTAGGAGAAGATCAATCGACAGATGAAAGAAATTGGCCTTCCAGATTTCGGCTCACCTGAAGACTTTGTTTATTTGCATGACATAGTCAAATGACATGCAGAACAGGACTTAGCATGGGAAGCAAAGATTGCATAGGTGGTGTGCATGACATCGGGTTAGGTAAAGAATTTTATGGAACACCCGGTCAAGGCTCGCACAGTACTGCAACGTTTAAGTGCCAAGATGATCAAATATAGAGAACACACAATAGAGATAAAGGAAACCCTTTCATCCCCAATGTGTTAGAAAGTAATAGATGTGCTCGTTTAACCATAGACAATATAACAATATTGTCATCCAACCATAGGCCTAAGCCACCCCCGAGCACCTTAACCTTGATAGAGAATTATTCCGGAAGCAAACCAATATCCAACCAAGGCTAATGCATTAAGAAAAGATAACCAAGATTAATCGGAAATTCCAACCATAACCAATAGAAAGTCTGAGCCTAAACTAGGAATAAATATTGCAGCAGTTGTCGACTACAACTGCTCCCTACACTTGCATAGTTTCTATGTGGATTTCTTCACTGCTGAAAATTCGAGCTGCTATGTACAAAATGAGGTCTGCCTACTTCTATTTATATTGTTTTCCTTAGCTGTCTGGGCCGACTTCTCATTCTGGAGGCTAAATAATTAATATTAAATATTTCCATGAGCCGAATTGTCTTCTAGGGTTAAGTTTAATGCTTTAGGGTTTCTTCTTGCTTCATGGAATATTCTATTCTCATCAGGGTTACACGTAGAGGTAAATACCTCTTGTAGCTACCATAATATCAACACTCCCTCCTAGCTAGGGAGGTATTGAAGGAAATGGTCTTGAGCACAAACATACCATTCAGTCATTAGCATCATCATAGTCATATAGAGTATCTCATGATTAGATCACGAGAACCATCATCACTATCATCTGATAGCATCAACTGCATCATCTCTTGAAACCATACTCTATCTGAGTAATCATGCATGATGTTGAATAAATTACTCACTCCACAGAGTGATATGAGGACCATTCTTCTAATATGGACATACGTCCTAGAAGAATGACTATCCCAACAGATGCTAAAATCTACACCGTGGACTACAGAGACCATTCCTATAGGAATGTCAATCTAGGATTACTTTCTAATCAAGTCATAGAGATCAGTATCAACCTATATGCCTTAGAAAATATCAACACAAATGATAGTCTACATGGTAATCAGAACAATGTAATTCAATAGAACACAACTATGTCTATCCATAGTAGTGCACAACTACAATCAAGTGGTACACTACCACACCAAGTAGCACATAGCTACTTAATCAGTGACACATAGTCACAACCAGTGGAACACATCCACCATAGTAGCATACATCTATTATCCGGAGACATGGAGTCTCCATAGCAATCATATCATCTGATATCAACCTGCACAGAAAAAACAATATCATTATATAAATTGAGTCATCTGGGCCATTCTTCCACTCACATCTATGAGATCTGGAAGAGCATCTACCCTCAGAGGGTAAAAACATCATCCATGAGCTATCTGGACTATTCTTCTCAAGCATAGAAGAATAAATGTCCTGGTTTCTGAGCTTGGACCATTCACCTAATTCGGTCATTCCTTCGGCACTAAACAAAGTGCAACCTGGAGAGAATGAGTCCTCCCTAGGGAATGCATGTTCTTGATTGTTGAACCTAGACCATTCACCTAACTGGGCCATTCCTCTGGCACTAAACAAAGTGCAACCTGAAGAGAATGATTCTTCCCTAGGGAATGACTATCCGGACCATTTCCTAAGGAAATGATTGTCCTGCACCAACCTCCAAAATGGGCCATTCTTCGAAACTGCTCACAATTGTGAACTTCAAAAGAATGACTGCACGATGAGGTAGGCCATTCTACTTGACCACTACTGAGAGTGACCGTCAAGAAGAAATATTGTTCTAGACCATTCCCCCACAATGGCCATAAGGGGAATCGTTGTCTATGGTACATCAACAATCTATCGAACCATTTTCATCACGAAAATGATTGTCCAATCTGGACCATTTTTTGAACTGGAAAATGCATGTTCGTCGGAAATATCAAACCACTTTCCAAACTGGAAAGGAACTGCTCATCCTGGACCATTTTTCGAACTTGAAAAATGATTGTCCATAAATCGATAATACATCAGTCCTCCCTCCCAACTTGGGAGTCATCTCTTCCCTTTTTAATAAGGAAGTCATCTCCACGAGGTCCAACTTGTTTCTTGAGTATGGAAACTTTTTCATTTATGGACAGAGGCTTTACCAAAAATATATGTTATCTACTCATCTGTGGAGATATATTGGAGAACCACTTCTCTTTTCTGGACCTCATCGCAAAGAATGTAATGCTTGATATCATTGTATTTTGATCTTTCTGGAACATTGGTTTTCTCTGAAGGATTCATATAGCTCTTGATCATTACAGTATATCATGGTTGGATTCAGCTCTTTTGTTTTCTGTTATCTCATGAAATTGTGGCAAGGCTCAAACTGGAACATATCCAAGTGTCACTTCTTCTTTCATCATGAGAGTTTGTCATGGCTTAGAAATCCATCATCCTAGACTTCTAAGTAACCATTATGATACAATATCTTTGTTATAGAAAAAAATTCACCATGCTTATGTTGTTCATTGGAGGCTCTGCACCAAGTTGTATTCTTCCATCTGCATACAAGAGTCTCTTTATTCATCTGATGTAAACTCCAACCCATGGATATTGTAGGAGATATAATGTCTCAGGTATAGGTATGTCTGATAACTAGAACAAGATATCATCATAGTCCTCTCCCTCCATCTGGGAGAACCTTTAGTTCTTGATCTCACAATGCTTCCATTCATAAGTCTTTCATACAATGTTCTTCATCACAACTTTCATTTCCTCTTCTTGATTGCTTTTAGTAGGTTCAGACCAAGCTGGTAGTCTTGTGATTCTCCATATAATGACTGGTTGTTCTGGATTTTCTTTCTCTCTTGGAATCTTCATGTTCTTCCTCATGTTTCCCTTTAGCTCTTGGATCCATCGAGTTGTCTATAGATTCCATGCGTTGGAGATTCTAACTTCTTCCTTTCATCATAGGATCATGGATGTGGATGGACAACCAGGGATACTTTAAGGCTTCTTTTCAAAGAAGACTTCTTCTAAATTCAAACCGGACGTGTGTTGCTTTTCATGGTTGCTATCATCAATGGGAACATGGATAGATACTTCATAATCCTTTATGGATCACATTATTTAGGATTAGATCCATCCTAGTCCTTACTTCATGCATGAATGCATGCTCTTCTTTAGGAATTATATAATCAGCTCCCTCCAACTAAGAGAGTCCACGCTTTTGTTTGCATCCTTATTGCCTTTTGCAAAGTGTCACAAGTCTTTTTCTAATTTCCTCTTGATTGATGACTTCTTTATGTTTTTACTTCTTCTAGGTTTATTCAAGTTTGATTCTGATTTCGGCTTATCTTGTAGTTGTTACTTATGTTAATATCTTCCACATGAATTGCTACCAAGGGTTGTCAATATACTTCATATTTTCATGTGTATTACTTGAATTGTGGTCATCGTTATAGCAATCTGTATCTTGTTATTCTTCCATAGGTATTGTTTCTCTTTGAACATCTTATCTTCTGAGAAATAGATATGCAAGATGTGTACAGAAATTTATGTAAACATGGTATGTACAAGAATTATGAAGAATATTGTTACCTTGTCTTAGAAGAAGAAGTATGTTTTATCCTGCTTGGCCTTCTTTGAGGGTTTCCTTTCTTTGGAAAATGATGCTTCATGTGTTTCCTTCATTTTCTTTAACTTGAGACAATGATTCTTGTAGTGACCATATTTTCGACAGTTGAAGCATTGTATTTTTGACATATCTTTCTCTTGATTTGATTTCTTCCTTGAGCCAAACTTCATTTTATTCCTGAAACATTTGAACCTTGTTGTGAAAGCTTGATCATCGTATTTCTTTTGGGGTTTCTCTTTTGCACTAATCCTTGATTCTTCTTGTGCACAACAATTCCAAATTTCTTCAGATGTGGGATACTCCTTTCTTGTGTTCATGATTGCTGCAAATGCATCCCATGTCTTGGGAATACCATTGAGAACTATATTTACCAGTTCCTTTTCTGAAATGATTTCTTCAATAGCTTGTAGTTGATCTCTTAACTGAGAGATTCTCACAAAGTATGATGTTATGTTGTCATCATCATTCATTTTCATGTCACGAATCTCATTCTTCAGACTCATTACTTGTCCAATGTTTCTGACTAAGAAGAGGTTAGTTAGGGCATCGTACATCTTCTTAGATGAGTCAATATGGGAGATGTAGGGTATCAAGTGGTCTTTTATAGAGTCCACTATGATACTCATTGTAAATTATAACCTTATACAATATCTACTACAAACAGATATTCAGTAAAGGAACAGAAAAGATACAGTGGAAAATACAAGCATTACACAAATATTTTTCCCCTGGAAACCCAAATCGGGAAAACCGGCATATTCTATATTATTCATCATGTTACAATGTTTACAATACAAAATACATATAGGAGCCAGCAGCATCAAAAACCTAACCCAATGACCTAGATTATTCCAAAACCCTAATTCCTTAACCGAAAATAGAAAACCATTGGCAAAGAAACCATGTGCCGAAAAACCACCTAAATATAATGTGGTCCCGAAAAATGCGGTCCCGATGCAGAAAAAAAAATTCGGGGGCGCTTCCCCTGAACCCCCTACGTGCCCAACGCATACGATTAGACACTACTACTCGTGCAAATAATATAACGCATACCCAACATTCTCCCACTTGTTGTTTTCTTTGCATACAGGGGGTTACAGGGTTACATAGTCAACAATCCAGGGCAGCAATGCCCATGGATCCTCTACACCAAGAGAACTTCTCAATGCTCACAGATTTTGTTAATGAGTCTGAAACATTATTCGAAGTGTCCACCTTCATCAGCGATACTTTATTTTCCTCAATCATGTCTCTCACAAAGTGATATTGAACATCAATGTGCTTTGTCTTTGAATGATAAGCAGGGTTCTTCGCCAGAAAAATTGCACTTTGATTGTCACACTCTATCCTTACATCTTGTTGTACCAACCCAATACCTGAACACAATATTTGTAACCATAATGATTCCTTACTTGCATGAGTGGTTGCCATGTATTCATCTTCTATAGTTGAAAGTGCCACTACAGCCTGTCTTTTGCTCATCCAACTTATTGCTCCTCCAAATAGGTTAAACACATACCCACTTGTAGATCTCCTACGATCCAAATCTCCAGCCCAGTCTGCATCCAAAAATCCATGTATATCCACCACTCTATCCAATCTTGGTCTTCCTTCATAGCACAATCCATAGCTAGCAGTGCCATGCAAATACCTGAAAACCCTTTTTACTGTTGTCCAATGCTCCTTCTCTGGTTTTGACATATACCTACTAAAAACTCCCACTGCATGTGAAATGTCTGGTCTAGTATAGACCATTGCATACATCAAACTGCCAACTGCACTCGCATATGGAACATGAGACATGTCCTCCTCCTCTTCATGTGTCTTAGGACACTGATTCGCAGATAACTTTACACCAACATGAATAGGAACCTTGACCGGTTTAGATTCCTACATATTAAACCTCTACAATATTGTCTCAACATATTTTCTATGATTTAACAAGAGTTTCCTCATTTTCCAATCTCTTTTAATTTACATGCCCAAAATGAAATTTGAAGCACATAGATCCTTCATGTCAAATTTAGAGGACAATTGAGCTTTCACATCCTGAATAATCTCCTTGTTGTTTCGTATCAGCAACATGTCATCCACATACAAGACCAAATACGTCAAATGATCACCAATTAATTTAAAATATACACAGTGATCCTCTTTGCTTCTTGTGAAGCCAAGTCCCAACATATAAGTATCAAATTTTTGATACCACATCCTTTGTGATTGTTTTAAACCATACAGGGATTTTTTCAGCTTGCATACCAGCTCCTTCTTTCCCTTCACAACATAACTTTCGGTTGCTTCATATAGATTTCTTCTTCCAGATCCCCATGTAGAAATGTTGTCTTCACATCCATTTGTTCTATTTCAAAATCAAATGCAGTAGCAACAGATAACAAAAATCTTATGGAGATTAACTTGGAAACAGGAGAAAAAATCTCACCAAAATCAATTCCCTCAACCTGGGACCAAACCTTTGCTACTAACCGAGATTTGTATTTCTCCACTTTTCCTTCTGCATTCAACTTCTTTTTAAATACCCATTTTTTTCCAATGGGATTTCTTCCAGTTGGCAAATCCACTAGATCCCAAGCCTCATTCTTATCCAAAGATGTCATTTCTTCGTCCATGGCCCTTTTCTAGATATTTCCATCCTCTGAATCCATTGCCTCCCTGACAGTTCTAGGATCATCATCAGTAATAGACAAAGCAAAATTTCAACGGAAATCAGATGGACTATACCTTTCCGGTAGCCTTCTTTCTCGATCTGATCTCCTCAATACTAGAGTATGAGGATCTTCTTCTTCTGATTCATGTTCTTCTGTAGAGTCTGATTCATCATCCTTTAAATCAAACTCTATATTCTCTGGTTCTTCCTTACTTGGTAGGGATTCCTGTTTAACAACATCCTTCATTTCTCTAAATACCACATCTCGGTTATACACTACCTTCTTAGTTTCTAGGTTCCAAAGCTTATAACCTTTGAGACCATCTTTATATCCAATAAAGAAACACTTTTCAGCCTTCTTGTCCATCTTACTCTTGTTTTCCTTTGGAACATGAACATATACATCGCAGCCAAAAAACTTGAGATATGTGAGAGAAGGTTCCTTACTAGTCCATACCTCTTGTGGAGTCTTGTCATCCAAAACTGATGAGGGTGATCTGTTGACCAGGTAACATGCAGTACCCACTACCTCTGCCCAGAATTCTTTCCCTAACCTGGCACCACTGAGCATGCACCTTCATTTTTCCATCAGCGTCTTGTTCATCCTTTCTGCAACTCCATTTTGTTGAGGTGTATATGGAGTAGTATTCTTCCTTGCTATACTACACTTCTTACAGAATTCTTCAAATTCATTTCCGTAGAACTCTCCGCCATTATCTGTCCTCAACACCTTAATTATTTTCTCTGTTTGATTCTCAACAAGAGCCTTAAACTCTTTAAACCTGTCAAAGACTTCATATTTCTTCCTAAGGAAATATATCCAAGTCTTCCTCGAGAAGTCATCTATAAATGAGACATAGTACACATATTTTCCCAATGATGGGACCGACACAGGTCCAAAAACATCACTGTGAACTAGTTGTAAAATTCCTTCTTCCCTCATTGCACCAGAGGGGAATCTTACCCGATTTTGCTTCCCATATAGACAATGTTCACATAAATCAAAATCCAGAGAGCAGTTAGACATACCTTCAACCATACCTTTACTGTGTAGCAGTCGAAGACCCTTCTCTCCGATATGCCCCAGTCTTTGATGCCACAGCATAACCTTTTCTCCAGAGACTGTAGGAGTTCTTTATTCTTCAACTCCAATATCAAGAACATTGGAACTATTACACCCATCACTAATAGTGCTTCCTTGTAGCTTATACGGAGTTCCAAACCAAACTCCCCTCAGCAACACCATTGCTCCTCGAACCATCCTACAGGTTTCTTTTTCAAATATTGTTTTTACCCCTGCATTTTCCATTATGCTTACAGAAATCAAATTTTTGGCCAAACCTAGGATGTGCAGAACACCGGGCAATGTTATAATCCTTCCATATATGAGCCTCAACTTGACCCTTCCTCTTCCTATGATTCTGGTTGTCGAATCATTACCTAAGAAAACATTACCTCCATCATACCTTTCATATTCATAGAACCACTCCCTGTGGGGATTCATATGAAAGGAAGCACCAGAGTCAACCAGCCATGACTCATAATCTGCATGTGTGCTTGAAGAGGCCAAGTACACATCCCCTCCTTCTTCCTTGGAGGTCTTTTCTTCTGTAGAAGAAGATTCTTCAGATCCCTTCTTTTTCTCAACTTTG
>JZKD02S1750083.1:54871-78177 GCA_000966675.3 Picea glauca
TTTCTTCTGTAGAAGAAGATTCTTCAGATCCCTTCTTTTTCTCAACTTTGGATCTACAGTGCTTCTTATAGTGCCCTTCTTTTCCACATCTACAACATACCCTTACAAACTTTTCGGGAGATTTAGATCTACCCTTAGATTTAGATCTCCCACTTGAGAAATTAGATCTATTTCTTTCTTGGGAATGTACTCTTGCAAATAATGAGTCTGTGCTATGTCCTTCCATATTCTTCCATCTCATCTCCTCTGACAACAAGGATGAGACCACTTCTTCAAACATCAAGGAAGTTGTATTACTACCTATGGCCACAACCAGACTATCCCACGAGTCTGGTAAAGAACACAACAAACTAATACATTTATGTTCATCTGAAATTTTAATCTCAATAGATACTAACTGACTTACCACAGTATTGAAGGTGTTCAAATGCTCTGCCACTGAGTCTCCATCTCTCATCCTCAGGTTATACAACTTCTTTCTCAGGAATAGTTTATTTACCAGGGACTTAGACTGATACAACTTCCCAACTTTTCCCATAGATCCTTGGTTGTAGCTTCCTCTGACACATTCGGTAATACTGAATCAAAGAGACACAGTCAGATTGTGCTCTTTGCCTTTCGATCCAACTTTTTACAGTCATCGGCAGAAGTTCTTGTAGGTGTAGTACCTGGATCTACCACGATCCACTGATATTTTTTCACCAACAGATCTTCCATCTTGATCTTCCACAGCTCAAAACTTTTTCCATTAAACTTCTCGATCTCCATCTTCGAATTGCTTGTCATTTCTTTTCAGCTGGAAAAAAACAATACCACAGATCTCCCACTGTAACAAGGCTTACCACAGTCCTAAGCCAAACCCTTGACCACAAAGGTGTCCCCCTGAAGCCAATAAAGCTCTGATACCAGATGTAGATTCTAACCTTGTACAATATCTACTGCAAACAAATATTCAGTAAAGGAACAGAAAAGATACAATGGCAAATACAAACATTACACAGAGATTTTTCCCCTGGAAACCCAAACAAGGAAAACCAGCATATTCTATATTTTATATAGGGGCTTCCGCAGTGCAAGATATTAGCTAAGCGCGCTTGAGCCAAAGGCGTCTTGGGATGGGTGACCACCTGGGAAGTCCTGGTTACCGGGTGCAAGCTCCGAAAGTGATGATTGATGCTATGCAATTCATTTCATTGGCTTCAATCCCATTTCTTCACCCCTGTGAGCATCACCCGATGCAATGAGTGCTAAGTGAACTATTCAAATCATGAGAATTATTGGTCAATTGTGACTAATACTCATGAATATGGGTCATAGATTAATGACTTACACTACGCAATTAATCCCGAAAATAATATCTAATATTCTATATTATTCATCATGTTACAATGTTTACAATACAAAATACATATAGGAGCCGGTGACATCCAAAACCCTAACCTTATGACTTGGATTAGTTCAAAACCCTAATTCCTTAACCAGAAATAGAAAAACATCGGCAAAGAAACCATGTGTCGAAAAACCACCTAAATATAATGCGGTCCCGAAAAATGTGGTCCCAATGCAGAAAAAAAAAATTGGACGGTGTTTCCCCCGAACCCCTGTGCACCCAGCGCATACGCTCATACACTACTACTCGTGAAAAGAATATAACACATACCCAACACTCATGGCATTGATGCCATTGTCTTTGAACTTCTCCATAATTGCAACGTTCTGAGGTTCCTTCTCTTTTCCTTCTTCGAACTGTGGTTCCATGATCTTTCCTTTCACGATATCCAACACTTTATTCTTGGCAAGGATGAGGCCAATCCTTGTCTTCCATGCTCTGAAGTTAGAAGCCCCTTCTAACTTGTTTTTTGACTTCATAGAGTAAGTCATAATTGCTTTGACTTGGTCAACCCTTGATTTTGACCAAAAAAATTAACTTGACGTCTTAGCTTGTTGAGAGTAGCAGGAGATGTGATAGGCTAGGGTGCACTAGGCTATCCATAAATTAGGTCAATATCTTCACTTAAGGTGCCTCAACGAGAGGGTTAGTGTTCTACAGCAAAAACTGGCTACAACTGCAACTATAACTAAGCAAATCCTCCCAATCTATCTTCTAGTGGTTAGACTGTCCGAAGATAGTGTGGACCCATAACCTGTTAGAAAGTAATAGATGTGCTCGTTTAACCATAGACAATATAACAATATTTTCACCCAACCATAGGTCGAAGCCACCCCCAAGCACCTTAACCTTGACAAAGAATGATTCTGGAAGAAAACCAATAGCCAACTAAGGTTAATGCATCAAGCAAAGATAACCAAGACTAATCATAAATTCCAACCATAACCAATAGAAAGTCTGAACCTAAACTAGGAATACAGATTGCAGCAGTTGTCGGCTACAACTACTCCCCAGACTTGCGCACTTTCCCAGTTTCTGTAGTACACACTTCTTCATTGCTGAAATTTTGAGCTGTTGTGTACAAAATGAGGTCTGCCTACTTGTATTTATATTGTTTTCCTAAGATGTCTAGGTCGATTTCTCATTCTAGAGGCTAAATAATTAATATTAAATATTTCCTTGAGTCAACTTGTCTTCTAGTGTTAAGTTTAATGCTTTAGGGTTTCTTCTTGCTTCCTGGAATATTATATTCTCATTGGGGTTACACGTGGAGGTAAATACCTCCCGCAGCTACCATAATATCAACACGATGGACCAGCACAGATTATCGTAAGCTAACACATGCGAAGATCTCTTCATCAAGTGGTCAGAGTACGAGAAGAATCATCCACTCTAGTAGAACCACTAGATAATCTCAAGAGAACAAAGAGATCAAGCACCACATGTCATTCTTTTGTTTTACTTAACAAAAACTTTTAGTAGCTATTTTAAGTTAGTGATTCTTTATAAATATGAGGATCGAGCTTTTGGGAAGGATCGATGGTTTTGGGAAAGACCCTCTTTTTTTAGAATTGTAAAGAATTATTTTTGAGCAACTTTAATTAAGAAGTTATGTTTAGAACCAGAGACAAATTTTATTTTCATCAAAGGCATTATGTGATTGGATTGAGGAGGAACTGCTTCCATATTTGAATTCAGTAGTTGATGTTGTAACAAGTAAGAGTTTATGAATCTATTGATAAGCTATATTTTCAATACTTTAAACAGTTCTTTTGTTCTAATTGATGAAAAGTGAATCATTGTGTTAATATGTGATTGATGGTAGAGCTAAGGAAACAATTTTTCTTGCACTTATCTTTATTGCATGTGTATTTTCTTTCCATAATTGTTATCTGGGTCAGTGTTGAAATACCAGCAAGTTAACATATTATTATTATACATGTAATAGGTGTGAATATCGTTGTTTGCAGGCTAGAGCACGAGGGTTATCCCAAGCTCAACATTCTTCAGTAGTTAATATTTTCCTCTATCATTTGGTTTATACCATCACCCCCTTATTTTATCAGACTCGTCTAATAATAAATAAATAAAGACAAAAAGATAATTTTTTAACCTGGCGGAGGAACTTGCACAGAAAGATACCATGTCAATCACTAGTAAATCTCATCGGTAAATTGGCCAGATCGAAAGATCTGGAGAACCATTCCACTCATCAAACGTTGTAGATTCTAATTGGGCATCTAAGGTGGGTTTGGTTCCTACTATTGAGTCAAAGGATCTTGGACCCCTCAATAGAATTGGCGCTAGAAGGAGAGGTGACGAATGAATGGCTAACGTCATTTCTACGCTAACGTCTATTAATATATTTTGCATAGCCTGTAGATTCAAAATAGCCCACATGCATGGCTAGTCATTCTCAAGACAACCCACATATAGAGAGTACTCCTTAAACGAGTAACTCACCTCAACATGAGGAAGTATAACACCTATTCCTTGAAATACCTTACGCTCTCCCCCACAAGGAGTTAGACTAGTTCAAAAGAATCACAAGAGATTATGCTCTACAAATTGGATCATTACCCTTAGCTCTATTACTTCCTCATATAAAACAAGTAAGCAAACCAATTGTTGACACCCCTGACCAATTTTTTGTTCACACAATAGAAGACTTGGTATATTTTTCCCTCACAAAGATCAAACAACCCCTTAATCTGATCTCTGAAACACCAGCTGGTAACTAATCTGAACCTGACGACTTCGAATCTGATGAAGAAGGGTCTAACTCAGATCGCTTGGCTTCTTAATCGGATGCCATGGAGGATAATAATGATAAAAATGAATAAAGGGGAAATCAACCTCAAAATAATCAACCATGGTTGGTCAGAGATGCTCTGGCAATCCCAGGATGGGTACATAACCTATCCTGACATCGAGAAAAATTACTTCCCAAATTTGACCCTGAAATCTTTGGATTGCCTGAAGACCATATCAAAAAGTTCATACTAGCTATAAGATTGAATAATTTACAACATGAGGATGTAGTTTGTAGGATTTTTCCCTATACCTTTGAGAATTCAGCCTCGACTTGGTATTTTAACTTTCCTGTTATAACTAGTTGGAAGAAGCTTCAAAAAGATCTCTTAGAAACATTTGTAGAAGAAACCACCACGGGAGCTTTAATGGATGAAATGTTCACCGCCACCATGAGTTCAAAAAATAAGGTTAAAGATTTCAATCAACGGTTTACCACTATCCTAAAAAAATTTCAACCCGAAGCTAATCCTACTCAAGAGTTGCAGATTGAGGTATATGCTAATGCTCTCCATGCTTCCATTTCCATGTTTTTGAAAAGGGTTTCCAAATACACCCTAGCTAAAAATTTCGAGGAAGCCAAAACGATTGAATTCCAAATGAAGGGATGCAAAGAGGGTTAGGTCTCACTAGTTAAGAAGGAATCTCAACCTCCACCTAGGAGAGGACTTTTGTTGACTAGACCCCCGGGAAAACAAACAAAACAAGGTCCCAAAAAAGGAGGTGGGGACATAGAATACCTACAATGGATGATAAAGAAACTTTAGAATGAAATCGTAGACATGAAAAGAAGTGTCAGGGAAGGAAACCAAGGTCAAAGGCATTAAAAACCCTTTTTTAAAAGAAACCTGCCTTTCAAAGTAATTGAACCTCCCCCAGCCAACTTAAACATTGACCTGGGTAATGTAGCATCTGACTCTTTTTGTATGTATCATCAAGAGAAACATTCTGAAAGAGACAATCACCAATGGGTGAATGTTATAAATTTAATGGCCAATCGGTTCCTAGATGAAGTTTCTCTTACCGAAAAATGAAGTGGCTCAACGGTAAATATCATCGATCAGGAAGAAGTTGAGACGCTGAAAGAAACAACCATGTTGTTGTGGGATTCTCACTTGTCGATGCCTCTCGAAGATGTATTTTAGGTACAGGAACCACCCGTTGAGGTTTTGGTTGTACAAACGTGAAGTAAGGGTCAACCGGTCCAAAATGATCCCACCATTGTTCAATACTCGAGATGGAAACAAATAGCCAGTCACTCGAAATCACTGTTTGTCTCCCAAAGAAATCCTATAAACATACACACATGGGAAACACCTAAGCTGGACTACAACATAGTAGAATACTTAAAGAAGTTGAAGGCCAATGTGTCGGTCATGGACATGTGCAGGATTCCCCAACAAAAGGATTTTTTGTTATGGGCCTTAAAGTCAATAGAAGCCCCTATAACGAGCACTGACCTAGGTGAGGTCCCATCTCCCACAGATTTAAAGAATAAACCAAGTGTGAATGCTTTCTCTTTAGACAAAAGAGGGAAGCCTTTTGTCCCACCTTTCCTTTTAACGTTTGAAGTTTTCAACAGAAACCTCCATAATTTCTTAGTCGATTCAGGGGCATCCTCCAATGTCATGCCTTTGTCAATCTTCAAGAAATTGAAAACAACCCCGCTCAAAAGTGATAAACACGTTATACAACTAGACAAAACTTAGGTAAAAGTTATTGGGGAACTTAAATATTTCATGATCAAAATGGCTACACACCCAAAATTTGTTCAATTAATTGACATAATCGTAGTAGATATCCCAGAGGCTTATGGACTGCTACTTAGTCGAGATTGATCTAAGAAATTGAATGGATACTTTAGTACGGATTGGGCTCGCCTATGGTTTCCATTAAAGGGACATACAAACATGATTAGGATCGATAGGGAAATATATCTCAAACATATTGTCATCGATTTAGAATCTTTCAACGAACCCTCATCGATAGATTTCCCCATGCTAGGAAACTACTTCTACGATTATGATTTCAACAATTTCTCCCCTCTCATCTGATGTACCTCTCACTCAAAACTCTAAAATGACTTTTCAATTGAATCTACTGGCAACCACAGAATAAAGCATATTCTGTCAGGAGACTCTATTGGGAACAACAGATAAGGAATGCTAAGGTGAGAAAATAACTAGGCATGAAGAAGTTACTAAATTTTTCTCACAAGTTTGGACGTTATATTTTGATGGGTCTAAATCACAAGAAGGGTCGAGAGCAAGAAGTATTCTCATTGACCCAAAGGGGATGTGGAATTTACTATCTTGCAGACTAGAATTTGAATGCACCAATAACACTAATGAGTATGAATCTCTAGTTCAAGGATTGAAGAAAGCCATAGACTTAAACATTAAAGAACTGAAAATTTACGGGGACTCTGAAATCATTGTTAGGCAAGTGAAGAATACTATCCATTGCAATTCACCCCACTTGAGAAATTACCAACAATAGGTGCATAGACTAATAGAACATTTTGAGGCCTTCAATATTACTGTTGTTCCTAGAACAAAGAATACTCTTGTTGATTCCCTAGC
Organism: Picea glauca; assembly: GCA_000966675.3. Classification (NCBI taxonomy): domain Eukaryota; kingdom Viridiplantae; phylum Streptophyta; class Pinopsida; order Pinales; family Pinaceae; genus Picea; species Picea glauca. The sequence continues at coordinate 61,655 of JZKD02S1750083.1, forward strand.
CACTGCAGCCTCAAGGTTATCCCCTTTAGAATACTATGAATCCTCCAAGTTCACTGTGGAACTATTCTACAAACCATCAGTACCCAACAATATTTCTAATTGGAAGGTTTTTGAAGGAGATGAATAGATTGTATATTTTCTAACTAATCAAGAGAATTTTAAATATTTGGATATTGATGATGAGGTATTCCAAGAGCAACTGGCAGAAACCGATTTCCACAAACAAAAGAAGGGAACATATCACTTTGATAATAAACCAAGGTTTCACATGATACTGAAAAGGGTAGCCAATTTGGAGAACCTTTTCAACCTAAGGGAAAGATTTAAAGGGTCAAAGAGTACAAAAATAGGAATTTCATGTCCTATATACAAGACTATAAACCTAGGAACCCCGGAAAACCCTAAGAATGTAAATCTAGGTAAAACAGTGTCCAAAGAAGAAAGGAAATTTTATCTCAAGCTTTTTAGAGAATATCAAGATGTCCTTGCATGGTCCTATCGAGAATTGAAAACTTATGACACTTGTATTATCCAACACACAACCCCGTTAAAATATGGAGTAAAACCCTTCCAACAAAATCTCAAGAAGTACCATCCATCTCTAGAACCCCTGATGTATGAAGATATGAAGAAATTGTTAGATGCTAATATTATCTTTCAGGTTAGACACTCTGCCTGGGTAGCCAATTTGGTTCCTGTTGGGAAAAAGTCTAGGGAGATCCGCCTGTGTGTAGATTTCAGAAACCTTAACAAAGCATCAAAAAAGGATAACTACCCAGTCCCACCCATGGAACAACTCTTGCAGACCATGTCTGGCTCTAAAATATTTTCCCTTCTAGATGGTTTCTTAGGTTATAACCAAGTCCTAGTTTCAGAGGGAGACTACCTTCTGAACCAAGTGGGGAAATTTTTCTTATAAATGCATGCCCTTTGGGTTGATTAATGCAGGGGAAACCTTCCAAAGGGCTATGGATGTAGCTTTTCAAGAATTGATTAACAAGTGTGTAGTAGTATATTTGGATGACGTGATTGTTTATTCAAAGAGCAGAGAATACCACATCCAACATCTAACCCATATTTTTGAAAGGTGTAGGAAATATGGAATATCTTTAAACCCCTAAGAAAACCATCTTTGGTGTAGAGGATAGGAAACTACTAGTTCATATTATATCTCAATCAGGAATTCGTATAGACCTCAAACGAATAAAGGAAATAACTCATCTTCCCTTGCCACATAACAAAAAGGCTATGCAATCATTCTTTGGGAAAATTAACTTTGTGAGGAATTTCACACCCGATTTCGTTGAAACTGTCAAACCCTTACAAAAAATGATTCACAAGGATGCAAAGTTTAAGTGGGATGATGAGTGAATAGATGCCTTCAACAATATCAAGATTGCAATCTCTCAAGCTCTGGTGCTGTGAAGTTCTGACTTTATTAAATATTTTTTCCTCTATACTTTTGCCTCTGACCAGTCCTTAGTTGCAGTATTGACCCAGAAAGATGATGACAACAATGAGGCATCGGTATCATTTATGAGCACTAATCTCTAAGGAGCCAAATTGAACTACCCTTCTATAGACAAGCAGGCTTATGTTGTATACAAAGCAGTAAAACATTTTAGATCTTAAATCCTAAAAAATCACACCAAAGTCATCATGCCTCATCCCACAGTCCGATCCATGTTCACTCAACAGGAGATGGGAGAGAGAAGGGGAAATTGGATGGCAGTTTTCCAAGAATTTGATCTAGATATAAAACCTGCCAAATTAATTAAGGGACAAAGATTGTGTAAACTAGTCGCAGAAGCCCAAGATCTAATTAATGAAGACCCCGGGTGGGAGAATGAATTAGCATTATGGTGAAGTGAAGATTTATGCATTCCCCCAGGGCAAGAATCTTGGTATGGAAAATTGATTTACCTCCTACATCATGAGACTTGCACAAAAAACCTAAGACATAAGGAAAGGAGAGCTCTCGGGCTAAAATTTGTGCAACATCGCCTCATAAATTCAATACTTTTTCGTGTAAATTATGATGGAGTACTCTTAAGATGTCTCGAACATGAAGATACAGAAAATGTTCTGAGGAAGCTCCATGATGGTCCTACAAGTGGACTCTTTGCAAGAGATACCATAGCTCCAAAATATTAAGAATCAGTTATTACTGGCCTACTCTATTTAGGGGCATTCATACATACACTAGAAACTGTAAATCTTGTCAAATGAGCGATGGTAGAGAAAAGAGGGTTGTTGTCCCACTCCAACTAGTGACCATATCCAAACCGTTCGAGCAATGGGGGTTAGACGTCAAAGGGGAGATTACTCTGAATTCTTCAAAACAAGATAAATATATATTGACTGCTACAGATTATTTCACAAAATGGGCAGAGGCCATCCCTCTGACTCACATGAACGAAAAGGTTGTAATTCAATTCATAGAACAACAACTGATCACAAGGTTTGGGATGCCTTCCATTCTCGTTTTTGAAAATGCTGCCTACTTTTCTTCTACTCTATTAAAAAATTTCACTCTGGACAAAGGAATCATAATAATATACTCTGCAAACTACTACCCACAAGGAAATGGGATGCCATAATCAACTAATGAAAACCTAGTGAGGATCTTGAAGAAAATGGTCACAGACAATCAGAGGAATTGGCATAGATTGCTTCATAATGCCTTATGGGCAGATAGATTAACACCCAAGGAAGCTATAAGAAACTCTCCATACTTTCTTATATACAAAAAAGAAGCCATTCTCCCAAATGGGTTGTATCTTCCATTAGTGCAGCTTGCTCGGGCTTCAAGAGGACAGACTGCATCAGTTATTCAACAAAGAATTGATACCTCCTAATGCTTGAAGAGGAAAGGGAGAAAGATAAATATAATTTCATCGCTCATCAGTAGATAGTTAAAATATGGTTTAACAAGCATAAGGCCAAAGAGAAGAGTTTTAAAGTAGGAGACTTAGTCCTGAAATGGGATAGAGCAAACGAACCTAAGGGAAAACATTCGAAATTTCAAAATCTATGGCTCAGGCCTTTCCAGGTGTCCAAGAAAATTGGGGCAGGCACATATCCGTTGAAAAATATGAGGGGGGAACCCAACACCCTCCCAGTGAATGGCCAAGCCCTAAAGCAATACTTATGTTAAAAAAAATGTATTTTTCATGTTTCTTTTAGCATATATTCTAATCAGGATAAATGTGTAGGTTTAGGGTAGGATGATTGCAAATTCCTCTTTATTTTTGTCTTTTCTTTTGCTTGGTATTTTCCTGTAATTAAGTTTTGTTCCGTAAAGCAGTTTTTGACTTTAATAAATAAGGTGCAACAAACTTTTCTCCTAAATTACGCTTACGTGCAACATAAGAAACGTTGGGCAAATACAAATTTCTTAAAGGAGATCTATATCTTGTCTTTGCAAAACACACAACCTTGGTAAGTGATGAAACATATGCCTGGTGGTCTGGTAAATCCCAAGGGAAATATGGCTAGTTGGAAAGGATCACATGTACCTCTAGACAGAGCTAGGAAGAATTTCACCTTAACAATTTCACCTTCCAGGTAACATACGTCCTCCTCTCCAACTTACTCGTGGCATTTATGCCAGAAGTAAATCAGTTATATTAAAATGAGTGCAAATTGGAAGAGGGTATGTAGATAACTCCATCGGGGCTATGGATGCTCATTGGCAGCGGAGCAAGGTCTATGGCGTTGGGGTGACTCTGTCGGGACTATGGACGCTCACTGGTAGCGTAGCAATGCCATATAAAGGGAATAATGATAACTAGAACAGCCTTGATCTAGTGAATGCCTTACCCGACTATTGTCAAAGAGGGGCGTGGGTCATGGTCAAGAGGAATGAAGGTGGGAAAAGGGTCGAAATCCATAGGCAAACCTTGATTCACAAACCCCGGAAGTTGTACACGCATGGATAGGAAATACTCTGATAGAAGCGAAGCCAATTAGTTACTCAACTAGTTTCTGCACAAGCTAAGCCTGAAGGAAGGAGCAGAGATTTTGGTTTCGCCCAGAAAATCTCCATTTGTTGAGCGCTCAACACACCCTAAAAGATTTTGAACGTTTCTCTCTTTTGGGTACCACTTATTTTCTTCTTTCTTCTTTCTGAATTGAGTTTGTTGTGTAGGGGTCACTAAGTTTTGTTTCCATGGACCTGTTGAAATGAAACTTTTTCTCTAAAAAATAACTTGGCATTTTAACTAAGAGTTCACAGCTAAAATTGTGACCCACGCACTTATCTTCGAAGTCAGTGAAATATAAAGGGAAAAACACTAACATGGGCCATAATGAACCTTCGATCATCGATTACTGATGCATTGTTTGGAGTCAGTGAAATCCCAAAGATTTAAATTGTGGAAATTTTCGCATTGACACATCATCAAGCACCGATAACAAATGCATTTTCAACATTGACAAGTTTCGAGGAGGGTAATACGGGAACACTTATTTCAACATCTCATCGATCGTCGATCCTCGATACTTCTTCGGCATCAATAGGGTAGGACCTGTTTGTCAAAGAGAATATCTAATGAAAGTCCTTGATTCTAAATAAACTCTTAGACGAAGGAGCCAAACTCAAACGCCACGTGTCTTTGGCGCGTAGGAAATTTGTACGGCCAAGTTTCATCCCGAACCACCTTAGGTTTCCTCGTGTCCTAATCGCACTTCTAGGTCAGCATTTCCACATCAGCGTCATATGACAAGATGGATCGACATCGGAACTTTTTCCACAACATATCAACAAACACTCTCTAAGAAAAATGTCAACCCCTGATCCACTTGTTTAAATTAGCAGAATGATGGGACATTTTCAACACAAAATAAGATTGGATTATGTCATTTAATATGCCAATTAATGTCTTGCTCTGCATACATTTTTTTCCCACGTGTCGACCAAATAACAAGAATTTTAAATTGCTAATGAACCAAAATGTAGCCTGCTCCTACGTTGTCAGCCTACGATCGCATTTAATCCCGAGCATAATGTGGATCTTGGTGACGGATTGTGTAAAACTGAATTTATGCCCCGAATTGAAGAACTGATGTGACAAGGTAAGTATTCTATGTGTTTAAATTACTAATACAATTTCGAACCCCAACATTCTGCACACAAATTTTCTCATTCTTAGAGCAGCCAAAGGATCAAAAAGAGCATCTCAAGAGTTGCACTCGATTCTCAAAATTTCAAAACCAAGTTAAGCTAGTAGAAGGAAGAGGTATGTATTGATTTTATCATTTCGATCGTCACATTTTATTTATATATCAGTATAATATCTGCAATATTGTGTCTAACTCTGCTCTCTCTGAAGAAAAATGCCTCCAAGGAAGTCAACAACCAGACGCTTGCCAAGGGCACCAAAGTTGAAGGAAGCAAAGGTTGGTGAAGGATATTCTCCTGATGTTGTAAGGCAATTGGAGTTTGCTACTAAAGTGGATTCGGTCATCAAAATGTATACTAAGAAGGCATTCGCCCAGCCCCCTGCATTTGGAGACACAGAGGCGAGCATTGGGTCAAAGATAATTCTCCCACAATGGGGATATTTGTTCAACAGGATTAACTGGGAAGATTACCTGGAATTTATACCCCACAACGATGCATATGTAAGGACACTCGATGACAGGTTTTTCCAAACATTCGACGGTCATGCCTACATATGGTAGCTTTTTGAACCCCGGTCTTGCCTTGTGTTAATACCCTAGGGTGGATAATCGACCATACAAATGCAATGAAGTGTATGGTCAATGATGAGAATGGAAGATGCATTGATGTTTTTCTCTCGATGGAGGTCTAGAAATACTACAAGCTCAGGGACCCACAGGAGCAGTTAAACACTGATTTCGTAGTAAAATTCTATGAGTTCCATGACACCAGCAGATTGATGGCCTCTTGGTGGAAGGAAGAAAAAAAATTCACAAACTGAAGCAACCGCTGGTATGGAACAACAAACCTAAGGGAGTCACACATTTAATTAACGGCTCTAATATGCTAATTGTATAGGGGGAAGGATTATGCCAAGTTTTCAGAGGCATGGATGCCCCTGGCATACACTGTGGCCATCTCTGGGAGAAGCTTCAACTGGGGAGAAATCATTTCAAAACAATTGAGAACAAATATATTAAAGGCCCAGACACCAAAGGATGGAGAAACGCCCGATTTTCACACGGCATCGTACCTACTAGACGTAATCTGCCCAAGGAATGTCTTCGTAGGCATGAATATGAGTTGACATGTCGTCGAGCTACCTATACATGTCTACTTTGGAATTTTGTGGGAAAACAGGTAGAAAAAATCTTGTGCTCTCATCTGCGATGAATTTATAGCACAGGTTTATTTTATTATTTTTAAGAAATAATGCCCAAGACTTTTGGCAGCGGCCAAGAAAATGATCTCAAAGGTAGACCACTGGTACCTAAAAGAAACCAATACTTATATCAGGGTGTTGGGGCTACCGGTGCACCACAGCTACTCCCCACTCATGTCCCAAACTAACTCATCGTGGGAGAAATCTATTACCAAACCATCCCGCAAGGCTATAATTCCACTCTGGTTAAATTCAAGAAGCGAGCGTTCATACCCTATGGTTTCCATATAGGGTTTTACATGGTGAAGGATATTGTGCAAGATAAACAAGAGGGTTTGAGCCAACTGGAATATAGATTCCCAACATATCAATTTCTCAAACATGACCCTAGAGGCCTAGTACTTCAGCATGCATCACAAGTCTCCTTTTGTTGACCATACGCACATGATAATTTTGAAGATGATATATTTACAGAATGTTCTCAGGACTGAGAGGAGGTGCTACAGAGAAAAGATAACCCAAATATGGCTAGGTTTAAAGCTATGAGTATGGATGAGAAAGTCAAAATGATAGAACTGTTGGCTCAAAAATCCCTCAAGGTTAGGGAAGAGAATAGAGTAGTAAAAGCCACAAAGGTACAAAGGAGGGGGATGTTGTTGTTAGAAGAAGCCCAAAGAGTCATCCAAAGGTTAGAAAATGATCCCCAACTATTATAAACTATAAGGATCACCTCGACCAACCCAATCAAAATCAAAGAGGAGATAAATGGCTCAGAATCAACCCCACTGGAGGAAACCGTCGATCCAGAAAACCCCAGAGTTCCATCACCATAGGCCAGATCATGGGTGAATGTTCCAGCCCAGTAGGAGATTCCAAGAACATCAGGTGAAGCGGGTGTGCCTAACATCCTCTTTGATCTAATTACCATCTATGATGATGAAGAGAGCTCATAGGTCTCGCTTATAACTCCAGTACCAATCATAGAGGAGAAATAAATAGGGGGAACGTCTGCGCCAATCCCTGATGCTTCGATTCTAAACCCTCTGTAGGGTGACCATGAGGCCGAGAGTATCCTAGACACTGAATTTCTTGACCTATTGGGGACCCAAAAAGACAACTCCAAGGCTGAGGTAGGCTCCAGTGAACAAGAAGAGGAATTGCAACAGCTAGAGATTGGCACCTCAACAACCGATCACCAAGTTAATGTTGAGTCTGTGACCGTCTCCCCATTTAAAGTCAATACTCCACAAACTGACGAACACCAAAAGGAGTTCAAGTCACTAGAACATACATAATTTTCCCCTGTTAAAGAAGTACAAGAGTCAGTCCTAGAACAAATATATACGGCAAGAAGCCTAGGCAACACTCTGATCTGGGGAGACCAACATATCCCTGAGCCCATGGATAAGGTCACTGATATACAGGCGATTGCTTACAACAGAAAGAGGAAATTTGTAATGAGAAGGACAACCAAGAAAAGGAAGCTCACACTGGATAGCACGCTTCTCATCACCATAGAAGAAAACCTAGTCAGCATAGAAAATGTGAAGACAACTGAGCTAATTGGCGTGGGGATGGCTATAACTAATTCCACACTGGATCGAGCAAAATAGAATGAAAAGGAACTAGACACCGCAAATAAGGAGTTGGACCATCTGTGTCATCTTATGAAATATTACCAAGACTCAATGCAAGCATCAGTTTTCCTGAAGAGTGAATTTCGAGAAGCATGTGCACAATTCATGAGCGAAAGACATCTCTTCACTACATATGTAGTCGGTTTTCAAGAAGACACTCTCATGGCACTGGAAACCTGTAAAGACGTGGAGAGATGGTATGAAAAAGCATACCATGATGTGGAATGAATCAATTATATCAGTGCAGTACAGAAGGGCCGAGACATGAAGGAGCATGGCATCCGAGTGTTGATGGATAGCAACATCTCCTGAATCAGGAAGGCAAACGAATACTAGGTAATATGACCCAGGAAGCTCAGAAAAAGATACAGGAAAGGTGGGTCAAGTGTGAGAAAAGGTTGGAGAAGATAAATCAAGAGATGAAAGACATTGGCCTTCCAGAGTTCAGCTCACCTGAAGACTTTGTTGATTTTCATGATATAGTCAAACGACATGCAGAACAAGACTCAGCATGGGAAGCGGAGATTGTGCAGGTGGCAATCATGACATCAGGTCAGGTAAAGAATTTTATGGAACACTTGATCAAGGCTCAGGCAATACTACAGCGTTTAAGTGCCAAGATGATCAGATATAGAGAACGGGCAATAGAGATAAAGGAAACCCTTTCAGCCTCGATCGACCAACACATATTCACGTATGCTAACACATGTGAGGATCTCTTCATCAAGTGGTCAAAGTACGAGAAGAATCATCCACTCTAGTAGAAACAATGGACGATCTCAAGAGAACAAAGAGATCAAGCGCCACATGTCATTCTTGTGTTTTAATTAACACAAATGTTTAGTATCTATTTTAAGTTAGTGATTCTTTATAAATATGAGGATCGACCTTTTGGGAAGTGTCGATGGTTTTGGGAAAGACCCTCTTTTTTTAGAATTGTAAAGAATTATTTCTAAGCAACTTTAATTAAGAAGTTATGTTTAGAACCAAAGACAAATTTTATTTTCATCGAAGGTATTATGTGATTGGATTGAGGAGGAACTACTTCCATCTTTGAATTCAGTAGTTGATGTTGTAACGAGTAAGAGTTTATGAATCTGTTGATAAGCTATATTTTCAATACTTTAAACGATTCTTTTGTTCTAAATGATGAAAAGCGAATCATTGTGTTAATATGTGATTGATGGTAGAGCTAAGGAAACTATTTTTCTTGCACTTATCTTTATTGCATGCATATTTTCTTTCCATAATTTTTATTTCGGTCAGTGTTGAAATACCATCAAGTTAAAGTATTATTAATAGACTTGTAATAGGTGTGAATATCGTTGTATGCACGCTAGAGCACGAGGGTTACCCCAAGCTCAACATTCTTCAGTAGTTCATATTTTCCTCTATCAGCTTATTTATACCATCACCCCCTTATTTTATCGGACTCATCTAATAATAAATAAATAAAAGACAAAAAGAGAATCGTTTAACCTGAAGGAGCAACTTGCACACAAAGATACCCTGACAATCACTAGTAAAGCACATTGGTAAATTGGCCTGATCGAAAGATCTGGAGAACCATTCCACTCATCAAATGTTGTAGAGTCTAATTGGGCCTTTAACGTGGGTTTGGTTCCTATTGTTGAGTCAAAGGATCTTGGACCCCTCAACAGTACCTAGTATTAATATGGACTCATATACCTAAGGCCTACAACACTTACAGGATAAATTCATTCCCATGAAGAATGAAATCTCATTTTCTTAGCTCCATCGAATTTTTTTAATTCACTTCTACCATTAATACTTGAGTCTCTCCTCCGATGACTAGTTTAAAACACTCTGTTCTAAACCAAGAATTCCACAGACGTGACAAAAACTCAACTACGATAGCAGGGATTCCAGAGATGTGACATGAACTTATGTAATAATGATTTGAAGACTGTTTGATACATCAAACTTGCTTTTTTTTTTGGAGTGTCACATTTGTCTTTCCTCACCAATCACTCACCTTAATACACATTGGTATCCACTCCACTCAATTTTAAACAACATAACAATATAAAAAGGTGTATTACCTGAGCATGCTCTGTATTAAATGATAGAACAATCTCTTTGTTGGATCTTGACCTCTTGGTTATGAAGAACCTTGGACCCCACTTGCTCCAGATTTCTAACGCTCCTCATCAACGCTTGGCTTTGATCTGGGCATTTTCTTTGGAAAGAACAAAATGATCTTCAAGCACTTCCAATGCAACATGGAGGAGATTCAAAGTGTACATATCCCCTCCTTCACTAGCTTACTTTGTAGTAAATAACATTTTTTCTTCACTCTTTGACCACACTTATGATCGATTTATGGGTTTTGTTCCACATTGTCCACATTTGGCTGCGCCTTGGTCTTCCAACTAGATCTCCATTGTTCCTTTGAATAATCTGACAGATCCAATTAAAAGTCTCTTCCATTATTTTATAAAACCATAATTGAATCTACGATCTGATTTGAAACCTGCAAACATTCCAACTTCATACAATATGCAGAGGTAACATTCTCATAATCATGGATAGAGTTCCTTTTTCAACCTATGACAATATATTAAGAGGCATTTATCATTATCTGATTCAATCCTAAACCTATAACTATAACTTCACATCGATTACAGAACTTAAACACTCGTGACAATGACCAAAGGATACTCAAATCGCAAATTAAATAGTCAAATGGGATAACACTCGAAACATAGTGTTCTTTTCTTCTATTCATTAATTCAATGCACTCTTGATGTACATAGGTTTACATGAGGTAATGGAATGCCTTTTGGCATGATCCTTCCTCTAGATGGCCTCTCTCACGTTTCTGGCCTGATTATTGTACAATAAAATTCATAAACTGATTTAAGTTTAGATCTACTAATTTCTCAACAGTTTCCTAAGGATCCTCTCATATCCACAATCCTCTCATTCACTTCTAACTTTATAATGCACAAAATCCACATAATCCCCAATTAATCCTCACACTCTCACAAAAGTCTCGATATCTCTTCTAATAATAATATATGATTACAAATCAATCTCACACAAATAAACTCATTAAATTATTCAGATATTTTCTAGAAACACAGAAAAATACAATGATCACTCTTTAGGGAACCAACTCCCTTAGTAAAATGAAGACACCCTAGGTCTTGACAAAATAATGACTTGGTGAAGGTATGATGCTCATGCATCATACTCCCAAGGTTAAATGATTCATGATCTCCTTTGCCTATGTCATCCTGGATCCCAAACCTTGTTCTGTTGTTGTCCTCTTGTTTCTTCATGTTAGTTTCTTGTCTTGCTACCTTGTTGTTGCACATTTGATTTTTGCATCCTTCCTGGATCCCATATTTTATTTTGCTTTTGGATCACAATCTTGTTGATGCAATCCTTTTCAGTCCACAATAACATGTGACTAATTACTCCTTCAATTTCATGGCAACTTCATCAATTCCTTCGAGCTCCATGCTTTGTCGGTAGACACCACAGTCATTAGGTTCCTATTGCAATTTTTCATCTGCAACTTCTAGGTCTTCTTTCTTCTGCTCATCCTCAAAAAAATTAAACATCCAATTCTCCATATCTTTATGCTACAATTTCAATATACATAACTGATCAAATAAGATTTGTTCTTGGATTTGGTTTAAGTGACACATTTTATTTAAACAATGTATACCTTCATATATGATATCCTTTATATTTTTGCTCCATTCTTCTGCAGTACCATCCTTATCTTCTATCATTCCCTCTTTATTAAGTTCCATGCTTGAATCTTTGTAATTCTACATAACCTCCTCCAAGGTTTCTTCCGTTGAAACAATTTCAAACCAAATCATTGCTTCATCTTCAACAACTTCATTTTTTGAACTTCATACCTTCTCCTTTCATTGTCTAGATGAGACAATATTGTCTCCTCTGTTGATATGACAAAGTTATGACTATGTCTATCTCTACCTTTCTCAATACCTACAGAAATAACCCTTTCATTAGTTTCAAAAAGATGATACCTCTGAGTCTTTTCAGATGTCTTCCACATCTCTTCTCCATGCAATACTTGACTCTTCAATTTATTCATCAGATCTTCGTATGTTTCCTTCAGTGTGGTAGCTCCTTCTTATTCACTGTAAGTATACTCATACTCCATCAAACATACCTCATATTCAAGTTCCTCTTCTCGAAATAGAAAATTCTCTATGGCAGGCATCTATTCCATGAACAAAAAGTTTCAACCTCCTCTTCCAGAATTTTCATCTCCTCATCAAGGTGTATGAGCATATCATTCAATTGCTCTTCATGCTCTCTTGGAACATAAGTTAAATTCTTTCTTCCTTCATCTTTTACCATCTTCATAAAAATATTAGATAATTGTTCATTTCCTACAACCACACACAAATTATCGGAGTTAAAATCCTAAGACTTTGTAGCCCCATTTGACTCTTTCATCAGCATATCCTCGTCCTGATTTGAACTCTTCAAGTAGTTCATGTGATTCTCAATAATTCTCTTATCTTCATCTCTCCTAAAGAATATTTCTTGTTCAGGATCATCTAGGTAAATATCCATATCATACTCAGTTGCTCTAAGTTCTTCCTTCCATCTAACAAACATCCTTTGTCTCAGCTTCACCTGCAATGAATTCCATCTCACTTTCTTCTTCTTCATTATCCAACCATACCTCTGGTCTTCCTCATATGCTTGTAGCAACTCCGTTAGTACATTAAGATTTACTTTTATCTCAAATATTTCTCTCTCATACTTTTCATCACTCATCATATTTATGCCATCTTATTTGGCATTCTTCTTATGCTTGTGACTCCTCCTTGAACCCTTAAGATGACCATCAATAGTTACCTTCACCTCTTCCTTATGTGGGATCTCCTTGTCCACTTGTGAGATACAAATATCTTTCCCCATCTCTTGTAACAAGTCTTCTACTTGTCACTCTACCAAGTTTTCCTCTTGGTATCCTCTTCTTCTTCTAGTTCTCTGTAGTAGAAACTCTTCTAGATCACTCCTTTCTCCTCAACTTTCCAAAGCTATCATGATTTTGCTTCCTCAACTGCTCACCTCCTTGATAAATTCATTGTCCTCTTCTTATTTCTCAGTAATCTTAATTTGTTATGGGTTCTGACACATTTCCTTCACCTAAGAGCTCTGCTTGCTCTTCTTTCTATGTCATGGCTTCACTGTTGTAATGGTTGTCATTAGTCATCCCTTTCTACTACAATTTATTCTTGTTTTCTCCAACCTGTAAACAAAATTACTTTTAAAACTAGAGTTAGTGTAAAACACAAATGAACACCATCAAGACCTATTCATGGCCTTTCCTCCCACATTTATTACACTTGAATGGTAAACCTCTTTGTAGTTCCTCATGCACTAGTGTCACTATATAACAACGTTCTGCAAACTTTAATGAGCATTTTAATTACTCTAATTTTTCTCAATCAAAAAATATCTTTGTAGGCTCTAATACGACATGATGCAGTAGCTCCCAAGCCCTGCTTTAAACTCCTCTTTTCTTTCTCCTAAATGTGCACTATCGATTTGATGGTTTCAGCTCTGTCAGAAATTTTAAGTACCTAATATTAATATGGACTCATATACCTCAGGCCTACAACACTTACATGATACATTCATTCCCATAAAGAATGAAATCTCATTTTCTCATCTTCGTCGAATGGTTTTAATGCACTTTTGTCATTAATACTTGAGTCTTTCCTCCGATGACCAGTTTAAAACACTATGTTTTGTAACAGGAATTCCACAAACATGACAGGAACTCAACTATGATAGCAGGGATTCCATAGACATGACAGGAAATTTTGTAATAATGATTTGAAGACTGTTATATACATCAGACTTGTTTTTTTGGGGGAGTGTCACATTCATCTTTCCTCGCCAATCACTCACCTTGATACACACTAGTATCCACTCCACTCGATTTTAAAAAACAAAACATTAAAAAAAGGTGTATTACCTAATCATACTATGTATTAAAAAATATAATGATCTCTTTGTTGGATCTTGACATCATGGTTATGAAGAACCTCTACCCCCACTTGCTCCATATTTCTTAATGCTCCTCATTAATGCTTGGCTTTGAACTGGGCATTTTCTTTGGAAAGAACAAAATGGTCTCCATGCACTTCCAATGCAGCACAAAGGATATTCGAAGCGTACATACGCCCTCCTTCACTAGATTACTATGCAATAAATAATGATTTTTCTTCACTCTTTGACCACACTTATGATTGATTTATGGGTTTTGTTCCACATTGGACACATTTGACTGCACCTTGGTCTTCTTACTAAATCTCCACCATTCCTTTAAATAATATGATGGCTCCAATTAAAAGTCTCTTCCATTAATTCATAAAACCATAATTGAAACTACGATCTGAATTGAAACCTGCAAACATACCAACTTCATACAATATGTAGAGGTAACATTCTCATAATCATGGACATAGGTCCTTTTTCAACCTTTGACAATATATTGAGAGGTATTTATCATTATCTGATTGAACCCTAAAACTGTAACTATAAATTCACATCGATTACATAACTTAAACACTCATGACAATGACCAGAGCATACTCAAATCTCAAATTACATAGTCAGATGGGATAACGCTCGAAACATAGTGTTTTTTTTCTTATATTCCTTAATTCAATGCACTCTTAATGTACACATATTTACATGAGGTAATGGAATGACTTTTGTCCTAATCCTTCCTCTAGATGGCCTTTCTCACTTTTATTTCATGATTCTTTCTTATGACAGCCAACTCTCTAATGCATTTAAGGATATAATATTATACAATAGACTTCCTGAACTAATTTAAGTTAAGATCCACTAATTTCTCAACAGTTTCCTAAGGATCCTCTCAGATCCACAATCCTCTCATTCACTTCTAAATTTAGAATGCACAAAATGCACATAATCCCCAAGTAATCCTCACACTCTCACAAAACTCTTGAGATCTATTCTAAGAAGAATATATAATTACAACAAAATCAAGCTCACACAAATCAATTCATTAAAGTATTTAGATATTTTCTAGAAACATAGAAAATACAATGATCATTCATTAGGGAACCAACTCCCTTAGTAAAATGAAGACACCCTATGTCTTGACAAAATAATGACTTGGTGGAGGTAAGATGCTCCTACATCAAAAGATTTATTTTTCAATGAATGTTGGATATGGTAAAGAAGATAGTATTTTGATTTCCCTGATGCATATGCCCAATGCAATTTATTTCTATCTAAAGTGTGAGCTTAATCATGCCCCTCTAGAATGCAAGATTTTATTTTGTTTTTTTTTCAAATGAAACTCATTATGCTTCCTTACTTTCAAACAAAATGAAATAATTCAATGACAATGTAAAGGATCACAAAGAAAAAAGACAAACAAAACATGCACTCAAAAAATTGACAAGAACTCTAAGAATTCAAATGCAAGAATGCCTCCAACACATGTTCAAACAAGAACATAAAAATGTAAAGTAAAGGAAAACTACTTTTTGAAACCTCAAAATTCAAGTAGCAAAGATTAAATATTAATGCAAAGTTGCAGCAAGGCCAAAGAGTTTAGGAATGCACTCAAGGGATTAGAAGTTTTCCCAACAAGATAAGAGTGAGAAACTCAACATCAAGACTTAATGCAACATATGCAATCCCCAAATCAATGAAAAGGACTCCAAAGTAAACAAGTAAAACATATACAAGGTCTTGGAATCAAGGTGACAAAGGTTTGAATTCCTACAAATGATAGGAATCAAACTACTGATGACATGGACTTGGCCAAAGGATTGAGTTAACCAAGGACAATCATATACACTTCACAATTTGAAAGGATATGGAAACTCGAAAGAGGCAACAAAAACATGATAATCACTAAACTTTAATCAATAAAAGACATAATAATGTATGAAGGAATATGATATAAGGTTCTGAGATAAAAATATGATAGAAACCAAGAAAGGAAAGGTAAAAATCCACTCAAAGAGAGATTATCACCCCTGTAACACTGTAGACAGAGTGATGATCGAGGTTTCATTTCTCCCCAAGACACTAAGAGGGAGAAAAATCAGGGTTTCATCGCTCCACAAGATACTGAGAGGGAGTGATAATCAAGATGTTATCGCCCTATACTCCCTTATATGTTGAAATAATGTAACTGCGAAGAGCGTTCTTCTTATTATTTTGTTATTGGACTAAATCCCCATTGTGGATTAATCATGTCATTATTATTATTGGATTAAATCCCCATTGTGGATTTAATCATGTCATTATTATTATTGTTGTTATTAGATTAATCCCCATTGAGGATCAATCATGTCGGTAATTGTATAAGGACCAAATCCCCTTTTGCAGATTGGTCATCGGACAATTACAAAGTGCAGAATAAGAAGTCGTCCCTAG
This sequence comes from Picea glauca, assembly GCA_000966675.3. Taxonomy (NCBI): domain Eukaryota; kingdom Viridiplantae; phylum Streptophyta; class Pinopsida; order Pinales; family Pinaceae; genus Picea; species Picea glauca. Next base: position 78,069 of record JZKD02S1750083.1, read on the forward strand.
CAGTTATAATGGAAGGGCCAGAATTAATTAAAGGTGGGTTTACCCACCCAGAGTGAGAGGTCGGCCCTGCCAGATGGTGACTCTTCACACATGCCAGATTGATATAAAT
>JZKD02S1750083.1:102952-113106 GCA_000966675.3 Picea glauca
GTCCCAACACCCCATCTACCTTCGAAAAATATTTCACCCAATGCTTGTAGTGAGAATATACAACCATAAACTAGGGTCCCATGTATGGGTGTTGATTGCAACATTGAGGTAAAATAGGAAACCAATGTCCCATCGACAAGTGTTGGCTACAATGATGATGTAATCCAAGAATCTCATCCAAAAACCCATGTCCCATGGCCAAGTGCTCATGTTGGCTCCCAACTGATGACACATGAGCTCGACAAATCACTGAGTGTTTTTCTCCAAATACCCGCCACAATTAGGTGGATCCAAATAAATAGAACCATCCAAAGCAAAAGGATCCTTTGGATAGCCATAAAAAGGTGGCTCTAGAAGGAACTGTACCACTGAAAAAGAAGCATACTAGACATCGGCAGACACGAACTACTTATGTTGTCCCTCAAAGATGTACTATTTGTATGGTGGAGGAGAGTCATAAAAGAGAAGCTAGAAATAGTTTTTGTCCCATAAATGAACACTATCTAGATACCAATCTTCGCAAATTCCTTCTAAATCACTCCAGGCAGTGATTGCATCGTAGTATTTTTTATCCAAGTTAAATTCCATTCTCATAGTAGAATAAAATTCTTAGCATTGAAAATGTAATCCTCACTACGACAAAAAATGTATTCCATACCAGCTACAACATGTGATCCTATTATGGTATGAGGGTGGACATTTGTAAGGCTGTAGTGAAAACATTATTGATTGGAAGTATATTGTATAATGTACTAAAACAAAGCCCCAAAAAAATCCTTTGTCAAATGGAAATGATCTAGTAGTGATATCTTCACTTTCTAGCTAATTTATCTTCTCATTCTTCTTAATTGGGTGTTTTTGCAAGAAAAACTCAAATTTGCAATTAGTTTCTTTAGATTTTTCATAGAAATCTATATGAATGGATATGAGTGTCACCTAACTTATTTCAACATTTCCGACATAATTAATCAAACTATTGACATGATGTACGAGCATTAGTTTCGTAGGATCTATGTCTGACTAGTTATACAACATTCTAGACTGGGAATAAACCATGTCTAGTTGTTGGGGTTTCAAAATGACTTCCTCCTCAGTCACTGCCCTTGATAGAGCTACATATTTAGCAACACTTGGTGAATAGGAATTTACAAACCAATCTGTTAATAGATGATCATGGATCTCATCTCTTATCATCTAACGTCTCTTCCTCCATTCATGAATTATGATATGAGATGTGAGTAGAGGTATTATGTCGTAGTGATGTAAAAGCTATGTTCCCATCTCATAATGGATTGGCAATTGAAAGTGTGTTGCGAAGGCAAGTGCCAATGATGAAAATTATTGTGGTATGCACATGGTAACTCGTAGTACCACTTATCTACAACCCTTGTCAAGGTACGTTGGAAAAGCCATAGACGAGCACTATTATCCATCAATGACTTTGATTAACACCATATATGGAATTTCATGGTGTGATTCAATGAATTTTATCTAGATTTACCATCGAATTTTGGAATATCTGAGGGTAAATTGGCCATGATAGGAGGCCATATTGGATTATGTTGAACTAGGTCATTAGTCAATCTAGACAAGTTGGGTGAATTTAAAGTCACCAAAAATGACAATTGGGTTGTGGCAATAGTCTAATGGTTACTTTGGGAAGGAATTGCCATCCCATTGTATGCCATATTGCCACTTATATAACTTCCCTCTGGGATGTTTTTGCCACCAGGGTTGAAACTTGTATGCAACTAATATCCAAAATTCATCATGAATTCCCCACCAAAAGGACATATCATGTTAGGATGAACAGTACTTACAACACGGATTCTAAAAGAAGGAATGAACCCATTCCTAATAGAAGGTATGGATCCAAGGATGTGTCTACCCTTGAAAGGAAATCCGATATATAGGGAAATGGTGCCCCTGATTAGCATCCCAAAACTAGGAAATTTGGTCGGTGATACACTTGTAAGAGTTGGTGGTCTTAGAGAGATGCTTCCCCCACTCTAAGGAATATTCATAGAAGGACCAACTACGCTAGTCAGTGTTACCAGCGGGATACGAATGCCCCTAGTGGCTATACTAGAACTGGAAGGATTTGTGTGCCTTGAACCTGATGAACCAAAAACATTTTCTATTTCAAACGAATCTCTAGGCAAAGATTTGTTTACATGAATGATGAGTTGACCTTGAGGATCAGTCAATGGAGTGTTAAAATGTAATGTTCCCTAGCTTGATTGAGGAACATTACCAACGAAATACACATAAAAATAAAAAACTTATGTTAAATAAATTCATGTATCTTACTAGCTACTTATTCATACATATTTAATCATTATCTAAATGCATCTACAACATGTCTAAATAACACATGAGTGCAACTTATAACTCATTACAACAACATATAAACTAGTCTCATTCTCAGAGCTAATGCACAATAAATTAAACTCGTAATATAACTAAAAAAATAAATAAAACACTTATCTTTTCAAAACAATTGTGCCACCGGCTGCTTAGGACAGACATTCTACCTAACCATAGATTTGTTGTTCTAGATCTCAATATAAATTCACCCCTGAGTTGGGGCTAGGAATCCACGAAAGAGGGTGTCTCTCACTGTCCCCTCACAACTCAGATAATCCCGCAACCCATTAGCATTCTCCTATAGTTGTCTTGGATTTCCTCCAACTCTCTTCATCTCAACCTACCCAAGCCAAGGAATGTACCCCTTCACTACTCTTAGTCCATTAGATATTCCATTCATTTATCAAGGTCTCTCTGGAACAAGTAACTAGGAATCTCATTATTGGGAAACTTGAGGGAACTCACTGCTAGGAAAACTACCAAGAAACAAACAACAAAAAGCGTGTTGCTCCAGTGCAACTCACGCATAAGAGGTCACTCTTCGGGCCTGAAAACCTAGTTATTTTGCAAGACTAACAAATTCCTTCTTCAATCTTCAACAACTCCAAACAACTACTAACATGTCCACCATTGTTGCCTCCAAGTTCCAACACTTTTCTCTCCCTTGTTGTCCCCAAAAATATGCATGTAAGAATTTCTCTCCTTTTTCATATTAATTCCTTTTCCCCCCATGCAAGTTGACTCTCACACTCCCCAATGATGATTGTACTTATCCCCTATGCTCTCATAACTATGGGATGTGACTTTTCACAACAACCCTCTTACATGTGTTTAATGATTGGCTTTGGGAACACTCAATCAAAAATTAGAAGGTTCATACACCAACAATAATTTTAGGAAGTGGGTTTGAATCAATATACATGGGTAATTCCCACCTTGGACCCATATTTTAGACATTTCCTTAAACCCTCCCCTCTCTTGTGGATTACTCAGCCCCCATCTCTGTCCATGTCCCCCAACAATTGGCATCACATTTTATTTATTAAATTTAGATAATGCAATTCACATATTACATTACTTGGCCACAACCACATATCATATCTACATTATGCATTAATTAAATCGGGATTATAGTGGGGAATTTGCATTCCCCCTCCCCTAAAATTGTGCACTCTCCTTGGTGCACACCACTATGTTGATATGCATGTACAAAATTTACATCACAATACTTAGAAAAATAAAATTCGGTAATTTCACAACTCCAACAACTATTCCAACCATAATCTTTATTCCCCTCAACCTTTTGACCCAAGAAATGTACCCCCTTCATAGTTCTCAATCCATTTGGTTGTACCATTCTTTTGTCAGGGATCCCAGTGAAGGTTATCTAGGGAAATTCTGAGACATTGTGGTTCTGGAACTCTAGCTACCCAAATTGAGGTCTTGCACTCTTATATTCCCTTTTTTTCAAAATTGACAAAAATTTGTGGGTGCTCCTCCCGCATGGTTTCCTCGTGCTCCCATGTAGCGTCTTTAGGAATATATCACATCCATTAGACCTTTACCAAGTTGATAGTTTTGTGCCTAATCACTTTGACCTTCCAATTCAGGATGCACATTTTTTCCACCCATAAATCTCCTTCATGTTCCACCTAGATCACAGTCCAATCAATTATGTGGTTAGGGTTAGGCACATATTTCTTTGATAAGGACACATGAAATAAATTATGCACTCTCATGGATGCAAGAAATGCTAGCATGTATGCAATTGGGCCTATTTTTTCTAGGACTTCAAAAGTCCCACAATATCTTGTTCTCAACTTTGGGCAACTTCCTAATCTTAGTGAGCTTCTTTTTTCCTTCACTTTCAAGAACACATGTTCGCCCACTTTAAAATCTCTAAAAGCATGTTCTTGTCTACATAACTCTTCTTCCTATCCTAGGAAACTTTTAAATTATGTCTGATCTTTATCATTTTCTCTTCCATTTCTTTTAGCAAATTTGGCCCAATAACAGCTCTGCCTGCTAGGTAATCCCAGCTCGCTAGTGCGTTACACTTCCTACCATACAAGGCTTTAAAAGGGATCATATTTAATGATGTATGGTACCCATTGTTGTAAGAAAATTCAACTAAGTGGATATATTCTTCCCACTTGGATGGTTGGTCCATCACATACATTATGAGCATGTCTTCAATTATCCTATTGGTCCTCTTTGTTTGCACATCTAACTCTGGGTGATAAATTGTACTGAGATTTAAATTCATCCCAAAGCCTTTGAACAAACCTTTCCAAAAATTGGATGTAAACTTGGGCTTTCTATCTAAAACTATTTCCTTGGGCACTCCATGTAACCTGACAGCTTCTTTCATGTAGATCTATGCAATATTGGTTACCTTGTGAGTAGTCTTCATTGGAATAAAATGTGCAGTCGTAGTCAATTTATCCACCACTACCATGATGGAATCATGTTGCTTCATTGTTGTGGGCAACTTTGTAATAAAATCAACTATAACTACTTCCCATTTCCATTATGGAATGGGTAATGGTTGTAACAGCCTAGTTGGATGTATATGTTTTGTCTTCACCTTTTGGCACTCTAGGCACATGGCTATATAACTAGCCACTTCTTTCTTCATTATGGGCCAAAAGTATTGGCTCCTTACAACTGCAATGAATTTTGGATATACTAGGTGTCTAGAATATATCACATTGTACCTCTCTACATGAGGATTTCATCCTCTTGCAACTCATAATATTTAAATTTCTACTGTAAATTGCCTTGTTATAATGTTTCTTTTATTTACAAATAGCGTTGATATAAATTTGTTGCTTCTGAAATTTTATCTTTCAAATCAATCATGCACATGATAATGGTTGTCGCATGCATCTCATGTTCTCTTCTATTGAGTTCATTAGCCACCTGATTTTCTTTTCCTTTGATATGCTTAATTTTCGAAGTCATGTCTACTAAGAAATTCAAGCCATCTAGTTTGCCTTGCATTTAATGTTGGCTTCCCAAAAAAATGTTTCAAATCACAGTGGTCTATCCTTCGCTCAAATTTTCTCCCCATGAGGTAGTGTCTCCACATATTTAGTGCATGAATAATGGATGCTAATTCTAATTCATGCATAGCATGATTCCTCTCATTCTCTTTCAATGTTATTGACTTGTAGCACACCACATGATCATTTTGTGTGAGGACTCTATCGAGCCCTTCCTTGCACGCATCGGTCCACATAACAAAATCTTCATCTGGGTCTACAATCTTCAAGATTGACGCACTTGTAAAAAATTCCTTCATCTGCTAAAAACTCTCTTCACATTCCACATTTGGAAGTCCATTCGAAATTCACTCCCTTATTTTGCAAAGAAGTGATTGGGATTTCAATCTTTGAAAATCCTTTGATGAATCTTCAGTAATAACCTGCAAGACCCATGAAGGATCTGACCTGTCACATTTCTTGGCACTAGCCATCCTCTAATGGAATCTATCTTCTTAGGATTAACTGTTATCTCATCTGCTAAAATAATATGGCCCAAGCAATGAATCTTTTTTTGATAGCAAATGCACTTACTTAGCTTGGCATACAACTTATGCTCTCTTAGAAATTACAACATTGTTATTAAATGTTGCTCATGCTCCTCTTATGTCTTTGAGTAGATGAGTATTTCATTTAGGACACAATTACAAACTTGTTTAGGTATTCCTTGAACACTCCATTCATCAGACACATGAAAACAGTTGGCAAATTTGATAGCCCAAATGGCACTACCATAAATCCATAATGCATGTATCTTGTTGTGAATGTTGTCTTCATGATACCTTCTTCCTTTATCCTCACTTGATGATAACTTGATCTCAAGTCAATCTTGGAAAAGATTCTTTAACCTTTCAATTGATCAAATAGATTATCAATCATTGGCAAAGGATATTTGTTCTTTATGGTAATGTTATTTAGTTGTTTTAAATCAATGCACAACCTTAATGTTCCATCCTTCTTCTTCACAAAAATCATTGGGGCACCCCAAGGTGACACACTTGGGCATATATACCCCTTCTTTAACAGTTCATCAAGTTGCATCTGCAACTCCTTCAATTCCAGTGTGCCCATTCTGTAAGGAGTTTTGGACACTAGGGTAGTTTTTCGCACCATTCAATAAAGAAATCATTGTCTCTCTTTAGTGGTAGTCTTGGGATTTCCCCAAAAACATTTTCAAAATCCTTCAAGACTGGATGGTCTTCAATACTAACCAATTTATCTTTGGATGCCTCTTCCAATTGGGTTGCAAAAATCCGACATCCCTTCCTGAAACTCTTTTTCAACTGCATAGCTAAAACTTCTCTAACAACTACAACTCTTGGAATGCCTTGAACCTTGCCTTGTTTCCCTTCCTCATTAAGACAAGTGATTTTCTTGTTGTAACAATCTAGGACAACATGGTGTTTTTCCAACCATTCCATACCAATTAGACAATCATATGAACTTAATGGTATGATGTTCACATCTACCTTTGTGCTAAGTCCATTCATTTTGATTGGACAATATTTGACCAGCTCACTAATTTTCCTCTTATCCCCTGTAGCTAACTGAACTAACCAAGATTTCTTATACTTACTCCTTTGTAAGTGAAATATTTCAACAATGTTATAGTTTATGTAACAATGGCTAGCTCTAGAATCAATTAAAATTGTTATGGGCTTGTTATCAATCTTACTTTCCACTTCAATCATGGAGGACTAATATTATGCTTGATTGTTGTTTAAGGCTGCATAAATCCTCGGCATGTTTCCACCCACGTATTTCATTGTTTCATCGTTTTGAATGTTGTGGAAAGTCCTCATTCTTTCACCTTTATGAGGGTAGCCCCTGTACAAGTGATCTCTCTCACAACCCCAATACTTCATGGGTTGTTGTCTTTTCCTTTTCCTTTTCCCAAACGAATCTGCCATCCTGGGTTCATTTTGGGTTGACTAACCTTGTTGATTTGCTTGGGATTTTTTGATCTAGGAGGATCCAGTAACACTCACAGAGGTCCAGGATGATCTGGAATACTCATAAAGGTCTAGAAGGGTTCAGAAATGCTCAAAATTAAATTGTCTCAAATGCTCTAAAAAAATGCCATCAATGCGTACAGCTTGACGATAGATTTCAAACGACACAAAAATCACCTCAAATGGAGTTCGTATGCAAAATTTATGGATGGTCAAGGTTCAGTTCAAACCAGAGAAAAAGGCAAAAGTCAACAAGGTCAAGGTGACACATTTCACCACTACAAGGGTGACACGTGGCATGACTGTACAGTTCGTATAGTGCTAATTTGACAGGCGGGTGACGTGGCATGTCTAGTTGGTAGGTGACTTGGAAATTCATACTATCCAGGGGGACCAATCATGTTTTTATACATGGTACAAGGAGCCAATAAGAGATTTCCACGTGGTAGTCCCTCATTGGCCTATTATGGTTAATGGTTATCAAAAAATTTATGGGATTTCAGAGGATCAAACCTATGACCTCCCAAGACCTTATCCAAGTCCTTCTATCATCACACCATTGCCTTGTTTCTTAACCATATGTGTTGGAAATAAAATTTAACCTTGGTCAAAGGTTTATCCAACTGTAAAAAGGGTCGAGGGCCTAGCCCTCGACCCATTGTATGAGGTTATATGTATTGCAACGTGACCACACTTATGTTCACTCGGAAGGACTATTAAAAACATTGGTTATACACCATAACAAACAAGCCATATATATATACGTTATAACAACACACCAACAAAGGAGGGGATCACGGAGGTTTGAACCCACGAACTCCCCAATATAGTGCCATGCCTTAACCATTGTGCCAAAGGCACCTCTTGTTAAGGCATGCCCACTAACTAATACTTAACACCAGCCTAAGTTTACGGACAAGAGGTTAAGGGGGGGCACACCCTATTTAATGGTGCACTGATTGAGGCCAAGGACACACAGATGTAGTACAGTGTCTCAAAGTTTGTGCCCAAGGGTAATTAGACTTGGAGGTTGCATGGTAATGTGTGCCATGAGGTTTCAACATGGAATTTTATGAACTTTATACTCATTTTTATCAAAATTTCGCAAGGAATTCAATGGTGTACTTTGTTTTTGAGTTTGAGCAACATGTAAAAGGTCATTGTAAAACACAAGAATTTGATCATTAATAAGAGGTCTCTATTGGAAGCGGACCCAGATATGTAGCCCAAATTGGGTGAACTTCGTTATCAAAGTTGTCTATGTGATTTCAATATTGTTGTTCTATTTACGCTTAGTTATTTGCAAGTGATCCATCGTTAAATAGTGTTTTGATAAATAAGTTAATTCACATGTAAATTGCAAACAGTCAAGCGATCACTTTTATTTCGAAGATCAAATAGATGTTATTATGTTTTAAATATTAATAAGCATCTAAGGGATTTTTGGATCAAGTTGGTATCAGAGAAAGGTTTGACAAGCGTTTGTGAGTGAATGCTTACAGGGTCCAAATCCAAGCGAGGATAAGGCAAACTTGCAAGTTACAATCCAAATATTGGTTCAAGAAGTTTTACTCGTCGAAGAGAAATGACTTCACTGAGAAAATTGGGTCCTTACAACTTTGAAGATGATTTATTCGAGGCTTTTAATTTAATGAAATCCATGGTGGAAGAAATTTACGAGGGTCGAGAGAAGGACAAGGAAGAAGGTGCATCAGTTAAAGTTGAACTAGTCAAAGAGGAAGGAGGAGGTAATGAAGGTGTTCCTTCAGAACCCTCCTCACCGTCATCCTCATCATCATCTTCTTCTGAGGGAAATAAACATTCTTCACATAAAAACAAGCCCTCTAAGAAGTCAGATCATAATCTTCCTTTATGAAAATTGGATGTCAAATTAGAATTTTCGACCTATGATGGAGAATTGAATGCCAAGAAATTGGAAAATAGGATCAAGCAAATAGAGGTATATTGCAGGGTACAAAAGATCATGGACGACACTGCAAAAATACAATTAGTTTCTCTTTGACTAAGTGGCACAACGTTAATATGGTGGGAGAGTAAGACATAAGTTGATCTTGTTAAAAAGGGTAAAGTAATATCTTCTTGGGATAAACTTACTAAAACCATAAGAAAACAATTATGTTTGCTAGCTTATACACAAACGACAATTATAGAATGGCAACATCTAAGGCAAGGTAAAGGGAAAAATATTCAAGCCTATACACAAGAATTCAAAAAGAATGCATTATCCTTAGGAATTTCATTGTATACTCATAAAACTCTTCTAAAGTATATTGGTGGCATGCACTCATATCTTCGTCACACTATTTTAATGTTTAACCCTACTAACATTGATAAAGTGGTAGTATAAGCTTGTAACATCCCACTCTGGCGCACTGAGACCACTTATTATTTGAGGACACTTGCTCGCAAGTGATCTGGACCCTTTTTGATGTTAGACCTGTTGTATATGATTATGATGTGGTTGACAGAGGACATGATGTGTTACTATTTGATGTAGACGGGTGCTATTGACTCAATTTTGTTGAGTGTGCAGGGTTTTTGACCGTGAGGATGCAGAGGCATCAGTAGAACCCCCTTGGACTCCGGACTAAGTCAGGGAGTGTGCTTTTGGGTTGATTTGTTTATTATGATGTTGATTTGATTTGATGATTTGACGACGACATTTTGACATGATTATTGGTGATGCAGGCTGACGATAGCTTGCCGACTTGACTCACATATGGAGTAAAGGGGCCACACACAATTGCAGAGAGGTTGAGGGAGAGGGGTG
>JZKD02S1750094.1:89482-101555 GCA_000966675.3 Picea glauca
TCATCAAGATGGTTAACCCTTCTAGTAAACTCAGAATGAATGAAAAATGAAAGTATCTCACAAGTATAGAGAAAACCTTATAGTAGAATTTCTCCCTCTATTATATCTTTCTCTTCTATCTTCATTTGATTGAGCTTTTATCCTTTCTCAATAAGTTATGGTAGTTCAACTACCTTTCTTTTGTTAAGATTAATAGCTTAACTAATTAGTTGAGACAAATAAATAATAATATATATAGGTAAGGGTATGACACACCCATCACACAGGCTCTTTCACAGATTGTCTCAACTTAGTCCAGAGGAGAATGACCTGGATAATGTCTCATGAAGCTGCAATAAAAAACACTCCCTCTCAGTTAGGGAGGCATTCTCCACCAGGCCAAGTCTCTCACAAAAGTACTCAAACTTCATCCTGGCAAGCGGTTTGGTGAAGACATCTGCAACTTGCTCGTGTGTAGAAAGGTACTACACATGTATTGCTTTCCTCTGCACCATATCTCTGATGTAATGGTATTTGATCTCAATGTGTTTCAATTTATCATGAAACACAGGATTCTCGGAGAGCTTCACACAACTTTGGTTATCACAATGGATAACGGTGGAATCCATCTCATTACCAAATAAGTCTGCAAGGATCTTGCAAAGCCACATTGCTTCATAGACTGCCACACATAATGCAATGTACTCTGCTTCTACGGTACTCAAAGCCACATAAGTCTATTTTTTGCTACTCTAGGAAACCATGGAAGATCTCGAAGTAAAACAACAACGATGTTCTCTTTAAGTCCATTGTGCTCCCTGCACAATCTGCATCGGCATATCCCTGCAATCTCATGTCTACACCAGAGGCATATCTCAGGGCATAACCAACTGTGCCTCGTAGATATCTCAACACATGCTTCGCTGTTATCTAGTGTGTCTGTCTCGACTGACTCATAAACTGGCTGAGTACACTCACTGCATAACATATATCAGGTCTAGTGTTTACCAGATACATCAATGATCCAATCAACTATCTGTAAAGATGTGGATCAATCTCGCCTGAATCAGAAGAAGCCTCGTTCATTTTCTTCAAGTTTATCACCATCGATTTAGGCATGGATCTGCAGTCTGTCATCCCAAATTTCTTCAATATCTCAACTGTATATTTTCCTTGACTCGGGAAAATATCATCAGTCCTCTTCCACAATTCTAGTCCCAAGAAGTAGTGCATCATACCAAGGTCCTTCATCTTGAATTCAGAAGCTAATGCATTCTTGCATTCAACAATAAGGCTTTCTGAACCTATGAGGAATAAGTCATCAACATATAGGACGAAAATCAGACACTCGTCACCAACAATGTGATATTATAGGTTGGGATCAACAACACTCTCACTGAAGCCCAAACTCATCAAGTATCCATCAATATTCTCATACCACGCACGAGGTGCCTACTTTAGTCCATACAGGGCTTTCTTCAACCTACATACATGGGACTCCTTCTCATGTATCATGAATCCATCTGGCTACTCGATGTAAACTTCTTCCTCAATCTCAACATTGAGAAAGGATGTCTTTACATCCATCTGATGTAGTCTCCAACCCATGGATGTGGATAGGGCAATAATCGTAAGGATGGAAGTGTATCAGACAACATGAGAAAATGTCTCCTCATAATCTATTCTCTCCACTTGAGAGAATCCTCTAGCCACAAATCTCGCTTTGTACTTCTTGACACTTCCATCAGCTACATTTTTCATCTTATAGATCCACTTGGAAGTCACTACAAACTTCCCTTCTTGTCTCAAAACAATATCCCACACATCATTCTTCATGATGGACTGATACTCTTCGGTCATGGCATCTTGCCAAACCTAATGACCTGTTGCTTCTCCATGACAAGAAGGCTCAATATCAATGATGTGGCTCATAACTGAAACATAGCTCAAAAATATCTGTGGTTTCTTGCTCTCTCAAAATGTACTGCGAGGAGTTGCATGTCCCTCTACCTCCTGCATAGTCTGTCGAGCCCAAGAAGGCCTCTTATGGCCTGCTGCAATGTCTTTAGGGACATCAACTGGAGCTATGAGATCAACTGGATCGACTAGATCAATAATTGTCTCCCTCTGAATTGTTGAAGGGGGAGAAGGTATTTTCTCTTCATTCTTCTCACTGTCAATTTCCATTTGAGATTCTCTTGATCTTCGAAAGGCTATCTCTTTCTAAAAAGTGACATCTTTGCTAACCTTTATCTATCTCTAACCAGTGATGTATACCCGACATGCCTTCAAAGATTCAGTGTATCTCACAAATGTACTTTCTTCTCAAATAGTTTGACTCCCTCTGAAGTCGGAAGGATAAACACATGTCTTGGAGGAATTGTGACATCATATTTTCCCTGCCTCTACAATACTTTGCTAGCCTCCCGTACTAGGATAATAACCAAGATGGCCTCCCGTAGGGATAACGACCAAATGGCCTCCTGTACTAGGATAGTAACCAACCAAGAAAAAATTGGACTTCCGTACCAGGGATCATGGTCCAAGTCACGAGGGCTCCCCTACCAGGGATAATACCCTTCATTATCAAAAGAAAGCTACTACATAGTAATGATGAAATCAATTAAGGAAAGTAGTACAAAACTTACCTTAGTATACAATCATGCTCAATTCTTGCTTTTGGTCTTCCCGCAAAGACTGAGAGAGAGAATAACTCCTCATCGTTCTTGCTTGCATTCCTTGACTTCTTTTGAGGTGGCTAAAGTTGCTTCCCTTTCTTCCACAAACGACAATGATTCACATAGTGCCAAAGGGCTTGAAACCTTGCACATCACTAGATGCAAGTCTAGTCTCCTTGATGTACACTAGAGCTTGAATAAGATGCACTTATAGCACACACTCAAAAATTCATGTCAAGGATTATTCTTGAGACAAGTTTAAATTTTTTTACCTCAAAACGAAAATGTCTTCAAACTCATATTTAGAACTTGGCTAGAATACTTCCTGTAGAAAGCCTGAAAACGTGTGCTCAATATGAATCTCAATTTTGGCCTAGCTTCTCCTTAATCTTTGCTTGGTTTATACAAAGGATGGCTCCAAACGTTTCACTCAAATAGCTCTGAAGAATTCGCCCAAGATGCTCTGTAACTTGCCTTGAGATGGACTAGAATCTTTGTTGGAATGTACCACACAACTTGGTATTAGTATTGTCCCATATTTCCTCTGCAATTCGCCTTTGGACAACTCCAGAACTTGCCTTTAGAACATGCTTATATCTGCGTCAGGACAACATTAAATCTGGCCTCTAACTTGCCTAGACAAAGCTCAGATATTTGCTACCCATATCTACTGAAGTTCACTCTTAGATTTACCTCAGATTCTACCTTTAACCCAACTTCAGATCTGCCCTTTAACACAACCTCCGATATGCCCTTTAACACAGCCTCAGATATGCCCTTGTTTCACCTTGGAGCAGGCCTATAATTTGCTTCATATTTGTTCTCAAAATAGGCCTCAATATGCCCAGAAAAACATACTTCAACCTCAGTCTTATAGCCTCAGAAATTGTGCCTTGTAGCCTCAAAAAATTCGGTCCAACTGCTTCAGAACTTCCCTATTACATACTTAAAATATTTGCCAAGACAGATAAGAAAGAAACTCACCTTTTCCTGTTGTCATAGCCTCAGATCCGCTACAAAAATTGGTCTGCAATTTTGTTAGGGGACGGTTAGGGATCCTTCTAGCTGTTGCATCCCAAGAAGGGCTTCTCCATGCTTCAGTTTCTTTTTAAGACCCTCAAAAAATCTTGGCCAAGGTTTAAAGGCCTGCAACCAACCTTAAAAATTCACTAAAGGGTTTAAGAAGGGGTTCGTCCCTTTCCTTGTAGCAACGACATGGTTCTAGCAGCCCCTAAACTTCCATGACCTTCCTTCATTAATGTGCAATGGGTCATCTTCACGAACACTTATGTGATACCATGTTGAATTTTAATGCTTAGCTAATGCACATATAGTTGATTTGTGTTTTAGCATAAGCTACAATCATAATAATGCAGGAGTACAATACACTAGCTGCAGTAAACCAATATCACAAGAAGAATAACCATGCACAAGACACCATAAATTTATCCTAGGAAAACCCTTCCTAACCAAGGGACAAACCCATCAATCCCATTGCTATATTTTCAAGAGAAGATCCTCCACACTATAAAATACAAGGTGCCAACAAAAGTGGCCCTCAAGAGGGAAGGCGCATAGGAAAGAGTGCACACTTCAACCCTTCACAATTTCAGACCATGCATTGAGTTAGTGAGTGATGGAGATGATCCACAATGGGGATCTATCTCTTATTTATACAAGACTTAGCACATCAAGTAGATGTGTCTATTGGCACAATAGGGCCGACCTATACAACTAAGTAATATAATTAATCTTTACACAATATTAATTATCTTTCCATAGTAGGACTTTTACCCTTTACAACACTAATTAGGGTTTTACCAAAGTCTTATTCTCTGACAATATAGCAAGGGATATTACACATCCTCTAGTGCTATGCCACTAGGGACACGTCCAATTGTTCTCAGCCACATGGACGTCACTCTCAACAGATCAACTCAATGAAGTCCATAGGACTACCATCTGGAGAGCCATCTCAATTTGACTCAACTAAGTCCATAGGAGTCTGACAAGAGACCATCTCAAGTCGTCTCAACTCAGTCTAGAGGAGCATGACAAGAGACCACACGTCATCTCAACTCAGTCTAGAGAAGTATGACACACCCATCACATGGGATCTCTCAAAGATCATCTCAATTCAGTCTAGAGGAGAACAACCTGAAGAATGTCTCATGAAGCTGCAATCAACAACAATGACATGGGATAAGTTTTCTTTGAGATGAAGATGAGAGGACATAGATTCATAGGAATCTTTGGATGACTTGGAGGGAGTGGCCACTCCTTTCCCTTTATCTAGCTTCGGCTTGGGAACATCAATTTTTATCCTTTTACTTGCATGAGAAGACTGTATGGGTGAGACAACATGATTAGCTTGGGCATTTGGATTTTTTGGTAGTGGATAAGGGGATAATGGCAAAGACACAGTAGGCCAACCATTGTGATGAGTAGCAGGTTGATGGATGATCTCTTTCCAACCATCATTGGTAGGTGGTTTTCCCTGCATAGAAACGTGAGGGGGAACACAGATATAAGAAAAGTTCTGATGTGGCTAGAAAGGAGGCCTCTCAGGTCGGGGCTGGAGGATACCATGGCCAACTAGGTTGAATAACCCAACTTGAAAGAGTTGATTTAGTTCCCGTGGATTCGCGTTAAAATGTATCGAAAACCATGGCCTTCTATGGTCTCTCTGCCAATTATTTTCTCTGGCTCTATTAGCACCTCTATTAACACCCATGTCATTGTTTTTTCTACTAAAGAAACTCATCCCAAAGAAATATTCCAAACATGTTATGAAAAACTCTTATCAATCCATGCATCAATACTCTACCTAAATAAAATCAAAAGGTTGGCTCTATCATTCACCACATAAGCACATGCAATCCATCCATCAACACATTAAAACTCAACAATAAATTGTCATTTGAACAAGGAGTGGTAGGGCTATTGGGAAGATGAGGGGCTTATAATGAGTGAAAAATGGTAGCATGGATGGGAAGCGACCAACGAATACTGTTCAAGCAAATGCAGAAGTAACAAAAAATGTATCCATATCCAAACTTATAATACCAGTCATCATCTGGCCTTTTCTTTTGTTATTGATCCTTCCTCTTTTAAAAAAAATGAAATTCATAATAATAGAGCATGGAATGTTTTAAATGTATTTGGGAAGGCGAGGGGCATATAATGAGCGAAAAAGTGAGATAATGAAAGGGAAAAAAAGATGATTACTGTTCTATTATATGCAATAGTATTTATTAAAAAAATTGTCATCACCATCAATTGCCAAAACCTTTCTCTGTTAATAATTCAAATCGAAGACACAACAGTTTTCATAGTACCCAATATAAAATTCCAGGAAAGTTTCAGGACTGTCAAACTTTACAACTTCGATTTCCCCTTCCTTTTCTTTTATTAGCAGAGATTTTAAAATAGACTGTTAACCGAGTCATTCAAAACAATTAAAACCAAACTACATCAAGCATGCATGGGAGGTTGAGAACACAACATAAAGCCATCGACCTTTCACTATACAACGCTTGTATCAAAACCTTCAATACTTCCTGCGTAAATAGACTAGGTTCGAAACCTCATATGAAACTTGTGTTCATCGTTTAATTTTAACATCATATAACTTCAAAATCAAGCAAACCCCCATGGACGAATAACAAATGATCCATGAATTCATGCACATAACCCGTCTTCCCTACTGCCGGGTTAATCACTATAACATATATCAAGACCAGATTTCGAATCTTACGAATTACCATACACTAGATAAAAGAACCGAGGTCTAGGAACGAAAAGGCGAACATTCATAAGGGATTTGTAAAAAACCATTGAACCGTTTATTTCCACAACTGACTTTCCAGAGACCTCATATGGTGTCCGCGAGGCAAATACACCTATCTATTCATAACAGTTGAAATATAATTTGAAGGAGCTATAAACTTTCCAACGACTAGGTAAAGGGTATGGCGTTATGAAAAAAAACAAACTGTTCTTTTATTTCTCAGGAAAAATCCTTGAATTTTAATGACCAGAGATGGGTGAAATCGAAAAATATTTGTCATACTTATTTGCCAACAGTCATAGCAATAGAAGGAACATTCATTCTGGGCGCAATGAAATCACATAATTCGAACTTAAAGGAATTTTGAACACTATTCCCAGCTTGAAACATTTAAATGCCAACATGGAGGAAACTGGTGACTTTAAGGGTTCAAAGTAGCAATTATAGCAGGCAAGTCTACCGCCCCCTCCCTTGATCACCTAAAGAAATGGTCTAGGTCAAGGTAAGAAAAGAAGTATGAAGTTATTTGAGTACCTGCCTGGAAGAAGAATAATTTACAACATATATATGATTATTTCCAAATCTAAACATGTAGTTAATACCTATTAAAGACACTAAA
Organism: Picea glauca; assembly: GCA_000966675.3. Classification (NCBI taxonomy): domain Eukaryota; kingdom Viridiplantae; phylum Streptophyta; class Pinopsida; order Pinales; family Pinaceae; genus Picea; species Picea glauca. The sequence continues at coordinate 96,549 of JZKD02S1750094.1, forward strand.
CAATGTAATTTGCAATGTTTGTTGTAAATTTGCAGCAGTAAACAATGATATGATAGCAATAAATGATTTACAACAATGACAACAATTAGTGCGTAGAAATGCAACAATTGACAATGGAAACTTAGCATACATCTGCTAGAATAACATCCAACTATTAGATGCAATTTATGAATATGTTAGGCCACCTTTACAAGAGTGTATGCAACAAATAAGAGTGTTATCATATGGATGTAGCAAAATTTTATAATAGCAACAAGTTTATTTGTAAGTTTGTTAATGTTAGTTTTAATAGAGTTAGTAGAATGCTTAAGAGAGTTGAGAGGAAGAATTTGTTTATCAATTCACCATGAGAATGCTTTGAAACCAATGCCTTTAAAGGGTTATGGAGTCTTATAACAAAAAATACAACTAGGCTTGGATGATGGCCTACTTGAAATCAATAGGTGGGATTCAAACTCTAAGGTGCTAGCATATTAGGGCATTAGGGTTTGAATCTTGAGGAGAAGGAATTCTAGGGTGCAAGCACATTTGGGCGTTAGAAACCATTTCTCCCTTCTTGTATCTTCAACTAAGTCAAAATCAAAAGTCTAGGGACAAAATTTTAAAGTGATAGCCCTTTAGGGCTTTAGGAGTCTAACCCTAGCAAGGATTCTTTCACAAATTTTGGAAAAAATTACATTGTGAGAGGAAGGAGCACTTATGTTGCTCTCTTAGGGTTTCACAAAGCAATGTGTCTAGCATGAAATAACAAATTTACCATGAAACATTAATATCATAAGAATTAAATTGTTTAACTTACTTCACCAATAACCATGAGAAAAAACCCTAATTGCAGAAAATTCCATCCAAAATCAGCAAAGAGTGTCCACAATTGACCTTCCAAGCATAGCGCATGAGTTCAAGAGAGCTAGTAACCCAAAAGGAAAAAAAATTCAGATGTGTGTCTCACAATGTTGAGAAGTGATGATCCAAAATGAAAATGAGGAATGCCTTTTGTATATGAAGCAGGCTCAACATAATTTGTCCATATAATTAATCAACAAGATAAAGTAATTGGGGTCAACCCCTTAATTTACCTTTAACAAAATGCCAAAATATGAAAATGCATAATGAAACCCTAAAAAGGGTGACTTCATGTGCTAGAAGGATGATGTCATGCTATGAGAGGGTGACATATTGCCTCCAAAGGCAAATGTTGGGCCTCCAAAGGTCAAGTGGCATCCTCCAAGGGTGAAAGAGTCTGAAATGAGGTGTCTCCTCACCCAAGGCCATGTCAATCATCTCTAGTATCCATCCCTCCACCAAAACCTTAGCCAAAGATGACATCAAGGGATAGAAGGGTGACGTTAAAGGCCTCCTAAAGCAACATCCAAGGCCAAAAGGGATGCAACTACATATCCAAGTGAGGTCCAAACACCTACTACTACAACGTCCTCCATCCTCTATGCACCAAATTTCTGAGGTACTCTGCCCAACCTGTGGCGCTTCCAACCCATATGTGTGGCATGATGACTAGAACTGCTCAAACCAAGCCCATCTGTCCATTGTCCAAGGTTCTGAGAATGTGAGAGCCATTATCTAAGGGTAGTGAGTCACTAGATGACCCACCACTCTCCATCAAATGTGCCAGAGAACTACAATAAGGCACCACGTCCTGGGTACAAGCCTATGATGTCCCTCAAGAACCATGTCAGGGATAAACAAAACAAGCCAAAGTATAAAATATGTTTAGAGAAAGTTCGTAAGAAACATTAATCCTTAAAGCATACAAAGTAAGTTGCAACTTAACATATAGGCCATGTAATATAATTCACCTAAGTATCCCCTTCAGGCATCGCACCAACCCAAGACCCCATGTGAGTTATCAAGTTTAAGTATGGGAGGGTCTTCATCCAACCCTATTAGGTGTGCCACCTAGACAGAAAATGAAATAACCCAGGTAGAGGGATAGGTCTTGAGAGTGACAAGGGAAAGTAAAAACCCACCAAGAGTAAGTGTGAAACTGATATGGTTTAGGTATTACTTCATAGCTTAGGGTGTCATAAATCCATCTCTATGAACACCTTTGTGGAGGGTTCACTTTCTCTTGAGTTACCCAATATTTGCATGCCACCTTTTTCCAAACCCCTTTTTTAATTTTTATATTTCACGCCTTAATTTATAATTTGCAAATTTGCAGGTCCCCTTTTAGAAGTTTTCGAGCTTTAGCATTACTTTTTTGGGTCTGGGGCGAGCACTAAATGAGTAGAGATCAAGTTGGACCAAATTTTGGTGGTCCTACTTTGCTATGTTCACTTTATTTTATAACATCATTTTATCATTATTTTATAAAAGTCGTGGAACAACCTCTGGGCCTTTAGCCCCTCTTCTCATGAGAGAATGGACCATAGCCAAAGTTTAGTATAATATGAGAGGATTTGGGGTGGAAAGTGTTAAGTATAATCAGAAGTGGAACATTACCCTTGGGAAGCCCCCCCAGTATTACCACTTTTCTCTAAGCGGTGATAACACAGGACTAGGGCACAAAAGATAACCATCGAGGTGAAATAAGGCAACTGACACAATTTCCCAAACCAATGATCCATTATCCAACTTCAACCAAAGATTCTCATCCACATGCTTGACAAATTAAGTACAACACTTTGCATGAAATAAGGACTATCATACCTCATGGTGACAATATCTTACCATCTCCCATACTATGGGTTGCTTGAATGTGATGAGCCTTGGTTGATGCAGTTCAAAGGTAAATGAGGGGGCTTGTTTGGATGCTATCTATGGAAATTTTAATCATCATCATCATCATGGTGTAGATCATGTTCTCCATTTCGGGCTTTGAGACATGATCTCCTCCAGTTACCCTAGGCATGGGGGGTAACAATGCCTAGAATATTCATAGATGCATCAATCATTCAACAACGATCAAACAACTTCAACACTGTCTCAATCTCATCTGAGTCTTCACTGGGAACCCGAGATCACAAACCCAACTACTCTGATACCATGTTGGGATAGGTAAATAACCACAAAGGAGAACACATGATTTGAAAACAATGGAGGTGTCTAAAAACATTGTTGCACTAAAGCACGAGCACGCTCCATGAGAGTGAAAATAATCTCTCACGATTATGATAGACCAATGAATAAGGATCATCTATAAATAGGTTTGGTCATGGACTATGCAAACAATAATGGGATCGTGTCAGTTGCAACTATCCATAAAAGGTGGATCTGAAATCCAAAGTGGACATGGTCAACCATTAGTTTAGTTAGCGGTTGGACCCAAGAATTGTTCAACTTCTTTAATCCGACAAGGTGAGGTTTACCAATGAACCCAATGTTCCAACATTATAGATGAGATTTCTAGAGGTTTAATTGGTGTTGAAATATTTTTTGGAGTCATGTGGGATAACGATATTAACAATCCTCTATTTTCTCTTTATCCTAGGTTTTTAATCACCAAAAGCAAATCTTACAATAAAAAATTATGCCAACTGTAAGCTACATACCTTTCAAACCCTAATTTTGGAGGATGTCTGAATGGATGACTTTTGTCCTGATATATCTCTGAACTTTGAACCTTTTCGAGTCTAAACTTTGAACCCTTCCTTTTATTGTTTTATAAATCAGAGTTTGAGTTGGTATTCAACTCTTTTTCTTTGAGCTTGACCACCAATGACTGGTTTGATCAACATTTATCGATGTTGTGCCAAGGGATTTTGTGGAAGTCACACCACTTTCCAGTTTCCTTCTTTGTCTTCCAATTTCCCTTCTTTTCATGCAGCTTGGACTAGTTGTCTTGAGGTTGGATGTTCTATGAGTTAGGACCGCCTTTACCATACTTCGGTTGTTGCAGATTTGTAGACCCGAACTCTCTCTTATTCTTTTGATTAAATTTCTACTCGATTTTGACAACATATCGATAAGTGGTCCCAGTGATGAGATGTCCATAAACTCCATTTTTTGTTTGGATGCACATGTGTAGACCCCCATGGTATTTTAGAACCAGATGTAACTTAAAGTCTCTGATACCCAACGTGTACCCAGCTTGGTGGGCAAGGTATGGAAGGTATTTTTGAACTCTGACACTATTTGGTCCCTCTCTTGACATAGTGTGGTCCATCTCATGTACTAGTTGTCATAGTTTCCAACAAGGTAATATTTCTCCTTTGTGGCATCCATAAAAGAGTCCCAAGTGGGCTCAGCCCCAAATATTCCAGACTCCTCTGTGGATTTTTTCTCACAGTAAGTCTCCCACCCTTCTTTGACATGGGGGATAGCCTTAAGGAGTGCAAAGGTGATATTTTCCCTATTGGAAAAATTGTGGGTAGAGAAATAACATTCTAGTATATTTAACCACTTTTGCAAAGCATCTGCATCTATCTAACCTTCAAATATGAGAATATCAAAACTAACTTGTACCTTGAAGGGGGTGGTGCCTCCAAAGTGGCCGCTTGATGAAGATGTGTTTGTTGTTGTTGACAATCGTCGAAGGATTTGGGAAAAATTATACATCATCTCATTCCTATGTTCCCTTATTGTACAAGTACTTGAATATCTCTCATGAGTAACTGCCAAATTTAGTTGTCTAAAGTGTCCCAAAAAAAAAGTTATAGTGAAATTTCCAAGATGACTTGTTTGAAGAAGAAAAACCCTAGGATCGATGCTCTGAAACCAAATGTTATGAATCAATGACTCGGGAATGATAAAAATTCAATGAATAACAATCCACGTTGAGGGGGAAACCTCCATTTACAATATATTCAATGTACAAGATGAGATGAGATGAAGCTAAGACTAGGTCTCCTTGGTATATATACAGGAGACTAAGGGTACACTTATAATGAAAGGGTACAATGAAGGGTTCTAGCCTACATACAAATATAACACTAGAAATGTAATAGTTCAATATCTAGGGCTTATTAAGGGGTTTTATTCTTTACATGGGGCTTTGTCTAGGGCTTAACATATAATGTTTGCAAGTAAAAAGTTATAATTGAAAAGTTA
>JZKD02S1750105.1:64656-74698 GCA_000966675.3 Picea glauca
AATATTATTTACATTCATCGACCTTTTTCACAAGGTCCATTCACATCACACATTCACATTTCTGAGTTTGCCACAATACTTGGACAGTATAGTTATTTTTACAGACTGGGGGAAATAGGGTGTTATGATGCAGGCGCGCCAACCATGGGCACGTCCGCTCACAGGATCTTTCTCCTTCCTTGGCCCAAAGAACTTTGAAGTTCTTCTATTTCCCTATCGGGAAATTTTCCTCCCACAGGAAACAATTTTCGAGATCCCCCTTTGCTCTATCAGGGTTTCCACTATCGGATTTTTTGGCACCCATGATGTTCTGGAAACTCGAATCACCGATCTTCGATCTCTTATGCGCTCCTCTGTTGTCTTATCCCCACTTGGCTAAGCCTTTAGTCCACACGACTGGCTCCTATCCAACCGCAGCTGTAACTCCCATCGGGGTTTCGGGGTCTACGATGTCGAAATACTCGTGTCTCCAAGACTCGCGATTCCTTGAACCGCGACATACCTTTTCCATGATAACCCTCTAGCTATAGGCTTTGAACCATAGGAACATTAGCCTGTGACCACAGTCTTATCTCTTATCAGGGTTCGGGAATTTGTGTGTCGAAATGCACCGAACCTCTTGTCAACAGAATCCTCAATTTCCCGATCACTTCGATCTCGGCCACGCGTCCTCTAGGATGGATGGCTCTCTCTGCTCCTCACTATTTCAGGGTTCACGAAACCAAAGTGTATGAGAAACTTGTCACCGAGGTATCCGATATCCCGATGGTTCCAAACACTGATGGATGACTCCTTGTCGGGGCTTCCTCCGATGGCGCAGATCTCTGCCATGCGTCCCCTAAATGAGCGGTCCCGATTTCCCCCAGGGTTCGGAACTTGAAATATATCAAGTTCCTTATCCTCAGGAACTCCGATATGCCGATTCCCGACTCTTCCCAGATTTCTGACACCTGTCCTCCACTGGCTCCACCTGTGGCCCACACGACTCTCCTGTCAGGATTTCGCGTATCGCGATTCCAAACTGCAAGGGTTTATTCCCTTCGAAATCCCCGATGCTCCGAACTCCAACTCCTCAGAATCTCCTGACACGTGTCTCACTGATGGACGATTCTGATCTTGTCGAGAAATCGTGGATCGCAATTCTGTATGACAAGGTTTCTTTGTGCTCGAAAACTCTGATTCTCCGATCCCTGAATTCCAGGATCTCCTGACGCGTGTCCCACACGATAGACGGTCCTGCGCCTATCGAGATATCATGGATCGCGATTCCTGATGTCGTGATTTTTGCACTCTCAGAATTCCCGATGACTTCAATATCCCGATGACTTGTCTGGGACTTCTCCTCTGCACACTAGGGCTTAACCCCTGCGCAACTCCTCGAGATCTAACAGCTGACAGGAAATCACTTGTTGATCCAACGACTCAGCAACCTCTTGAGCTTGGGCTCTGGTGTGGTCATAACCTCCTCACACCTCCGTGAGATCCAACGGCTGACAGGTTTTGTCAATCTCCTCTGTAATATCCTTACCATCGAATTTCTTTCCTCCTTGGAGTTTTCTTCTACGAACACTGGTCCTTCTGCATGTAACTTTGTAGCGCCTATTCAATCACTTTATGCACAGACTCTCAGTGTTTTCTCCTCGACAGATTTGGAAAGCCTTATCCCTCCTGAGATTTCTCACACTTTCAACCTCAAAGAGGTTCTCTGCACGCACTCCTTGCAGCAGTTCTCCAACACTCCTAAGAGTTGAGTTCTTTTGACTCTGCGCACACCTGCAGCAGTAGTTCTTCAATACTTCACTCAGTTTCACGACTGAGACTCTCCTTAGCCTGCACACTCCTTGCACGACTCGTATAACTAAATTTCACTCCTGGGTGAATGAGAACAAGAGTTAAACTATCTGAGCCTTCTGTCAATGCACTCCTTGCGGATGACTTCGACTGCACTCCTTGCAGGAATACTTTCTCAGACAGAGAAACAATTGTAACTCATTTCACTTCCTCTCAGATTTCAATCTCAACACATGAAATCATACACACAGCATAACAAAAAATGCATAACAGAAAGTAAATACTCATAAGCAGAGCATTCAATACACATACACAGAGAATAACACAACAACCATGAATCTGAATCAATTTCTTCTATTAATTCAAGATCTGTACATGGGTGTTCTTCTACAGTTCTCTACTTCTCTCCTATGCTACAGATTCTTCTAACTCTTCCTGAAATCTGAACTATGTTACAATGCACAATGAGGGTGTCTATATTCGTTCTCCCTCTCGGACTCTAAGCTATCAAATCTAAAATTAAAAAATCCTATCTACTAGCATTTACTAGATTAAATGTCGTCTATCTACCTAAGGACGAGAGCTATCCGCTCAAGGTCCAATACAACATACTAGTACGCCATCTCTTAAATGACTCATTTAAGATCTTGTGCAACAGACCCAAGGCACTTTCAAAATTTGTGCTGGCTTTTCCCAGCTGATTTTCGCTTGATGTGCTGGCTCGCTTGATGTGCTGGCGATGCTCCTGCATCATGTTACAATTCCCTCCCCCTTAAAGGAACATCATCCTCGATGTTCTATATATCAACTTGACGTGCATGTACAGATGTAAACAAAATCAAATATGCCCATTTCATGGCATCCTCCATTTCCCAAGTAGCCTCATCTGGGACAAAATGTTTCCACTGCACCTTGACCTGTGCAATGGTTCAGTTCCAGAGCAGGGTTTCCTTTCTTTCCAGTATGCATTTAGGTTCTGGTAGAAATTATCCCTCCAGTTCCACCTGGATCACAAACCAATCAATTATATGGTTAGCATCATGTACATATTTCTTCAATAATGAAACATGGAAAACATTATGTTCCTTTACTGTGGGAGGAAGTTCTAGCCTATAGGCTACTGGTCCCACTCTATCTAGAACCTCAAAGGTTCCACAATACTAAGGTGCTAACTTGGCACAAGCTCCCATTTTCAAGAAACTTTTCCTGGGCCTAACTCTGAGATATACATGATCTCCCACTTTGAACTCTCTTAGAGTTCTCTTTTGGTCGGCATAACTTTTATGTCGGTTCTGAGCGACCTTCAGGTTTTGTTTTATCTGAGTCACTTGATGTTCCATTTCTTTCAAAATGTCAGGTCCAAAAGAAATCGTGTTTATGGGATTACTCCAGTTGACTGGAGTGTTACACGGCCTACCATAGAGGACTTCAAAGGGACTCATCTTTAAGGATGCTTGGTAGTTGTTGTTGTAGGCGAATTCTTCTAGTGACGGGTAATCTTCCCACTTCTTGGGTTGATGCATTACATGCATTCTTAGCATGTCTTCAAGTATTTGGTTCACTCTTTCCATCTGTCCATTGGTTTGAGGGTGATAGGTGGTGCTAAACAACAACTTGGTCTCTAAACCATCCATCAGTGACTTCCAAAAGTTGGAAGTAAATTTCATGTCTCTGTCAGACACGATCTCTTTCGGCATACCATGCAGTCTGAATATCTCCTTCATGAATACTTGAGCAATGTCTATTGCCTTGCAAGTTGACTTGATGGGGATAAAGTGAGCAGAATTGCTCAATTTATCCACCACTACCATAATAGTGTCATTCTATTTGGTCGAGGTTGGTAATCCAGTGATGAAATCCATGGAGATGGTTTCCCATTTCCATTCAGGGATTGGTAGAGGTTGTAATAATATCGCTGGGTGTTGGTGTTTTTCTTTTAATTGTTGGCATTCTATGCATTTGGCTAGGTACTCGGCTATGTCTTTCTTCAAACCAGGCCAATAAAATTGTTTCCTGGTGGCCGTGATCATCTTCTGGTATCCTGGATGACCGATATAGGGTCTTTTATGTAGTTCATCTAGTATGAACCTCTTCAAGTCGTCACAATCTGGAATGTACAATCTACTTCGATAAGTGAGCAGACCTCCTTCCATCATCTAGTAGTCTCCATACTTTATCCTTGTGGGTTCTTCCTGTAGGTATGAGGTCACGGTATGGAAGAATGGATTTGTTCCTTGAGCATTTCTAACTCTTTCTTTGACATCCGTCTCATAGGTACTCACCATGGCTAGGTGAATTGTTTTCATACTTCGGCTAAGGGCATTGACCACCCTATTTTCTTTTCCTTTAATGTGTTTGATTTCAAAATCAAATTCACTAAGGAGGGCCATCCATCTATCTTGTCTAGCATTGAGCTTCGGTTGGTCAAACAAATATCGCAATCCACAATGATCTGTCATGAGTACAAATTTCCTTCCTAGGAGGTAATGCCTCCACGTTTTTAAGGCGTGTACTATAGCGGCCAGCTCTAGATCATAGTTGACTTCATGCTCATTCAATTTCTAGGATTCATAGAAGACTACATTTCCTCCCTACATAAGGACTCCTCCGAGCCCTTCCTTACAGGTATCTATGCACAAGAGGAAATCTGTTTCGGGGTCGGCGATCTTCAACACGGTTGCATGGGTCAGTCGATGTTTCAAGGTTTGAAATCTTTCTTCACATTTCTGTGTCCACATGAATTTTGTCCCCTTCTTCTGGAGGGCAGTGATTGGACAACCAATCTTGGAGAATCCTTTTTATAAATCTCCTATAGTATCTTGTTAATCCCATAAAGGATCTGATATCTGAAACATCCTTTGGGGTAGGCCATTCCATGATAGACCTGATTTTGTCAGGGTCTACTGCTACTCCTTCTTTGGATAGAACATGACCTAAGTAATGTATTTTCTTCTGGAAGAATTCACATTTGTTGAATTTGGCATAGAGCTAATGTTCTCTTAGCACTTGCAGCACGAGTCTAAGATGCTCTTCATGCTCTTCTCTATTCTTGGAGTAAATTAGTATATCGTCAATAAAAACCAGCACACATTTGTCTAGAAATTTGCTGAGTACATTGTTCATCAAGCACATAAAAGTGGCAGGGGCATTGGTTAACCCAAATGGAACTACCATGAACTCATAGTGACCATACCATGTTCAGAAGGAAGCTTTGTGGATGTCTTCAACCTTAATTCGGACTTGATGGTATCCCGACCTCAAGTCAATCTTTGAGAAAATAGACGCGCCCCCCAATTGATTGAACAGGTCATCGATCCTGGGCAAGGGGTACTTATTCTTTATGGTTACCTTATTGAGTTGCCTATAATCTATACACAGTCTAAGGGTACCATCCTTCTTTTTCACAAACATGACTGGTGCTCCCCATGGAGACATGTTAGGTCAAATATAGCCCTTATCCATCATTTCTTTTAATTGCAACTTGAGTTCAACTAACTCAGGTGTGCTCATCCGATAGGGTGTCCTAGACACCGACACTGCTCCCGGTGCAAGTTCTATTGAGAAGTCTATGTCCCTTCTCAGAGGTAGACACGGTACCTCTTCCGAAAACACATCTCTGTATTCTCTTAGGATAGGGTGATCGTCAAGGCTTGGTTTGTCACCTTCGATTGTTTTCAACACATTTATTGCATATAGGGGACATCCCTTTCGGCAATACTTTCTCATTTGCAAAGCTGGTATTTGTCTCACTGAGACAGGTTTTCGGATCCCTTGAATGGTTATCTTTTTCCCTTCTTTACTTACACATTCTAAGGTTTTATGGTAACAGTCCAATCTGGCCTTATGGGAAGCTAGCCATTCCATACCAATCAATAGATCATACGATCCTAGGGATAATAAGTTAAGGGTTGCTTGGGTGGGGAATTTACCCAACATCAATTGGCAGACTGGTATAACCTCTGCTACCCTTCTTTTGGTGCCAGTGGCTAACTGTACCAAAAATGGCTTGGTATGTTTTTGTGACTATAGTTTACACTTATCAATAGCTTTAGGGGCTCTATAACTCAAATTTGAACTAGGGTCAATCAAAACAGACACTAGATGGTTGGAAATCATACCTTCTATTTCCACCATTGAAGCTTGGTGGTCAGGTTGGTTATTATCCAAGGCTGCATAAATTTGCGGCACACTCATGGCCACATCATTGACGGTGGTAGCTTCCTAGATGTTATAAATCCTCCGACTATTCTGTTGTCGATGTGGATAGTCTCTAAATATATGTTCTTCCCCGCAACCCCAACATTTCAAAGGTTCTCTCTTTGGGTTATCAATCTTCATTGATATGGGTCCAGAAGTTTTATTTCCACTCAAGGATGGAAAATTCTATTGGTGCATACTCGAAGCTAGGAAGATCATTCTTGGATTCTTCTTATAGTTCTTAAATCCTGGGAATTTAATCCCCTTTTTATGAAATATTGAACTATTCTTCCATTTCCATCCTTCGCGAGGTTCTGCTCGATGCCCAAATTGTTCATGACAATAGGTTGCCTTTCGAATAGTGCCTTCTAGAGTCTTTGGCTCATCAAATTCAATTCTATTCCGATAGTCCTTAGGTAGTCCAATGATGAAGCATTGCACCTTTTCCTTTTCCAATTTTATATAAGGTACATACCTCAACAAATCAAGGAATTTGTTGACATATTCTTCTATAGTGAGTTGTCCCAGTTTGATTTCATAAAACTCTTTGGTCTTCTCGTCGAAATATTTTTCCGACAAATACTTCTTCCGGAAGTATTTCTCAAATTGCTTCTAGGACAGGTCCTCTTCGCAAACCCCTTTCACGTTCTTAATATCTTCCCACCAAATGGAAGCCTTTCCATTCAAGTTGAAGGTGGCCACTCGGGCCTTCAAATTTTCTGAAAAGTCATGGACTCTGAAATATTTCTTTAGTCCAAGCAGCCAGGCCTCTACTTCCTCTCCCTTCTTTATTTCTCTGTTGAAGGAGGGCGGTTTGGAATTTCTGAATTCTTTGAATTTATGACCTTTGGAAGGATATTTCTTATTCTATTTCCTTTGGGAATAGGAACTGGTTCTGCTACTATAAGAGCCCTTTGACTCACCATATTCCTTCTCAGAGGAATCATCCGACACTTGTCCCTTATCTTTGGGGTGGACCTTTCTTGAGGTGCTTCTTTCAGTGTGGCCACTGACATGACCATGTTTCTGTGTCTCAGGTTCATGCTGCATCTGTTTTTGTAAGTCAGATAAGCTTTGCAATAAAACTGCATTAATTTTCGTTTGTTTCTCTTGTTCTTTCATCATCCTTTCATTGTCAGCCTTGCATCTTTGTAATTCGACCATGAGACTCCTCACAGTATCAACTAGATCTGGAGGGGTCCCTACTACCCTCCTTTCATCAGACTCTTCATCTCTATTGTGGGAGCCTTCCCCCACCCCTTGGTGAGTCACCATTCTATACGTTGATAATTTCCCCCGCAGTTGATCTTCTGCTTGTGTGCAAAAGGAAAAACGTTGGTTGTTAGTCAATATTTATATTTATTTATAACCAATACATAATTCATATTTTCACATGTACACACACAGAATAGGAGTTTTCATTCTTAACTTCGTCCTTTGATTAGGAAGGTTAAGACAGGGGGTTACTCCTTTTAGGAGTGTTTTGAACGGAGCTTCTACGCAACTCGTTCATGAGCTCGAGCAGGCCAAGTGTTGTAACCATGCTCTGATACCAATTTGTAACACACCCACTATGAAATTTAAAAAAATTTGGCCTTTTTCTTCTTTTCTCTGAGGAATAGGATTCCTTGAGTCCCTACGGGACCTGATACAGATCCTGCCATCCCTTATTCGCACTCATCTGATCGACGGTTATGGCCACAGGCCTTATCGGAGGGTACTTATTGACTTTATTGATACGGGAAGTCAGGAAGTAGGTATTCCCTTGTTTATTTCGGGGTTTCATCCATCAAAATTTCACGGCTAGCGAATACAAGGAAAATTGGCCTTGCAAGTCTTGGGCACCGAAAAGCTGAAACACCAAAACCATGTGTGCTAATCCATTTCAGGACTTCACCTATCAGGATTTCACAATATGCGAGGACAAGACACTTGCCTCTAGATATCCCGGGTGCCAAAACACCAAAATATCATGCTTCTCTATGCTCCATTTCTTCGGGACTTCGCAAGTTAGGAGTTCGGGGGATGCGATGACAGGAGGTCTCACATCGGGGTCTTCCGGGAGCCAAACTCTGAAATACTAACTCTAAACATACTTCCATGTTTCAGGGTTTCCTCCATCGGGATTTTGGGATATGTGACAACAGAAGGACTTGCACTTAGGTTTCCCGGGAGCTGAAACTCCAAAACCTTAGCGTACATATAATTGTATAAATGTGTCGCTCAATCCATTCCGAGAATACACGAACCGGGTTTTCAGGACTATTGAGCATAAGAAAAATTACCATCAGGTATCCTGGGTGTTGAAACACCAAAATGCCAAGGCTTACCCATGCTAGACCTTTTTTTGGGTCTCATACTTCGGGATTTAGCGATGTGTAATGACAAGAAGTCTCACTCCTAGGTTTTCCCAAGAACCGTAACACTGAAAACTCATAGCTACTCCATTCTATTATCATTTCAGGATTTTGCAATGCACAAGGACATGAGGATCTTACCTTAGGTCTTCCAGATACCGAAATGCAGAAAGCGTCGACCCAAGTCACATTATGCCATAACCAGATTTTGCGATACCGAATGTCAAGGATTCACTCTCCTGGACTACTCAGGTGCCGAAAAGCTAATACACCCTTCCATCATAACCTTGACTATATTCGGGGTTTCGTGAATCAGAGTCTTGCAATACACACAAACAGGAGATCTCGCACCTAGACCTTCCGGGAGCCAAAACTCCGAAATACTGACTCTTAAACCTGTGCATCTTATTTCGGGGTTTCTCCCATCAAAATTTCACTGACCAGCGATTCAGAACTTGCGAGTACAAAGGGGCTCGCACTTAGGTATCCCGGGTACCGAAATGCTGAACTATCTTATCTCATCCACTCCTTAAACTATTTCGGGGTTTTGGTTATTGAGGTTTCCTTACTCGTGATGATCAGGGTTCTTCCCCTATGTCTTCCTGGGTACGAAAATGCTGAAATGCTTACCGGAAACCATGTGTCCCTATAAATGGATGGTCCAAATACTCCCACAGACCTTGGGGATCTACAGTCCCGATTTCTTCACTACTTACGAAGATAAAAGGAAAGGGGTTGAGGCATTAACACCCTCGTTTCTTCCTCCAATCTAACGATCGTGACTGATCTCAGATCTTTCGACAGGATCTCATCTGTCAATCAATACTTATCCACACACTGCCATTTCGAGATTTCGTAAATCGGGGTTTCGAGACTTGCGAGTACGAGAGGACTCGCGCTTGGATACCCTGAGTGCCGAAATGCCAAAATATCGAGATTTTAAGAGGACCATTCTTCCTCGTGCATGATTACTAAGACTTGTGCCATCAAATCCTCTTTCAGGTTCTTGGTAAGCTTTCCAAGAAGGGTGTTTCTATGGGGATATCTATCTAGGGAATTCCTAAAGACGAATAAGGGCATAGATTTCCTGAGAACAGAATTTAAGTCTGAATTAGTTCAATATGCGTGTATGTAAATCTATCTATAAGCATAAGCCATACATGGTATTTTCAATAAAATCATGCAACCACCATTTCTGATCAAAACACCACACAGACAGACTTATACTGAAACCATTCAAAATTGCACAGACTATGAGCATACATGTCAGCATATAAATTTCAAGATACAAGATATAACACTTATCAGAAAAACACCAGGTGATGCAACTACTGAGAGGGGTGCTCGTTTCCACCCAACCGTAGGCTCAGCGATTCCAAATGGATTTACCACTAGCCACCCCCGAGCTGAGACCACGATGCTGTGAGACTAAGTCTCTATTTGCCAGTGACCAAGAATGAAGGTTACTCTCCTCCTTCTCTGCTATCACTCACTCTGTAGTTTTTCCAAAGTTCTTTTGATCTCTTCTTCCCCTCGCGTCTGCCCCCTGATCGCACACTCTTCCTGCCTTTTCTCCTTTCGGTGAGGTTGTGTGTGACACGATCTTCCTCGCAGTGGTCAGGTCTAAGGACTCTATGGATGGGCGGTTCACCCCCATCCCTCATTACTCATGAGGATCCATTTACCTACCAACCTGG
>JZKD02S1750105.1:74708-89435 GCA_000966675.3 Picea glauca
CACTTTGGAGTTCATCCATATTTACTTCTTATCAACCATGAAAAAACAATAATGAGTCATATTTACATCAAACACTATTGGTTCCATTACCCAAACCTTTTTGCTACGGGTCTTTTTTCAAGGGTTGACATCAATGACAACCAACCTTAATCAACAAAAGGTTGTACTCAAATTTGGTTAAATGCGATTGAAATTCATGGTGAATGGATGGTAGATGCTTCTATATTTTATGTAACTTTCAAGCTTTCTTTTAGTTGACCATAGAAGTTGAATCCACTGAAGATTGAAAAAATTATTTTATCTACTTTAGAATCGATCACAGGAACCCTTGGGAAAGACTGTGGTTTGTGCTAGAAAAACATTTGAGTAACCCTCGTCCAGGGATATAACTCTATGGTGTAGTTTGATTTGTCAAAATTGATTTGATAGGTCAACATAGGCTCTTATATTGCATTTCATGTGCTTGCATCTCAAAGCTTATGAGTCCCCAAGTTGTTGATTTGATGTCTGGAATTTATTACATATAAATAAACCCACAGTTACAACAGTTTTGGTTGTTGTGTGACTACTTATTTAAAGAATCACAAGTGAGAAGGGAAGAATCCACCATTCCCTACTTCCATCTTTGTGAGTACAAGTTTTTGTTTGAAGCATTTCCCTTCATTTTCTTCTTTCTCATTATATAATCATCCATCCTTGTCATCCGAATTTTGTTTATGTGTAAGGTCAATTCATGGCTACCTCCTTTTGTCTTCCAAGTTGCCTCTACTTATTATATGGTCCACGGGAGCCCCATCTTAGTTTGATAGGATGAACACATTTCATATTTTCATGGTTAAGTATCATGGATATTATGTAGTGCCAATTTTTCACACATTTTATTTGATATTGAACAATAAATTTGTTTCTATTATTTTATTTAAACTCCACAGAGATATATTTGGGAGCTCATGAATTTTGTGGTTTATGACTTTTATTAAAGAACGAAATCTCTAGTATGTGTCTCCTTTGCATCTATATAATATGAATGGTATAAAATCATTTAAAGTTGTCTAGAAAGGACCATTGATGCTACTCGGTTTTTTGTGTTTCTTGCTTCAAATGTTTTGCCTTCACTTGCTATGAATATGGGAAATGGATATGGTGGAATGAAAAAATTTGTTTGTTTTTCTTATGTCAAACTATCCCTATGAAATATTTTATCTTTATGTGTTCCATTGCATGTTCCTCTCACAAACATTAAATGTTTGATGAATGAAAAATTGGTTATCGAGAACCATCATATGATTTTCATGTGAGAGAGAAAGAGAGGAGCACCACCTCTATAAAAATGTAGAGGGTATCTCCACTTCCATGAAAATACCTTATGAGGTTGAGTCTTGTCATTGCAAGAAAATATATCGACAAGGGGTTAATTGGCTTCTCTTCTTTGTGGCAAGGTTTAACAATTGAAGCTTGTTTCCAATCATTGTTTACAATGAATGAGTGGAAATGTGTCAAATTTGTTCCGTATCTTGTTTTATGGGGAATTTGTATTACAATACATTCCTCCTTATTTGAGGACAAACAACTTCCTACTTTTCAAGTCTCATCCCACTAATGGGCTTACTTCTCTTTTATAAGGAGACTCCTAATTACAAGGCTCCTAGGATTTTAGGAGACTTTCAAGTGGACAAAACTACTCCTTGGGGCCTTTCAAGGATAGACCATTATTGTTGGTCTTGGATTTAAATTATATATGTCTGAGTCATATTATTTTCTCTTCAAATAAAATGTGGGCAAGGAAACAAAAAATATTAGATAATTTATGTCTCGGTTTTATATGTTAAAACTTGCATTGGATAGGGTCTTGAGAACTTTTTAAGTTTTTAGGGATTCCTTTTTAGTTATTAATTGGATGAATGGCCAATTTTAGGTACAAAATATTGGAATGCTTGTTGTTGTTGAACAACTGAAGTAGATTGCCAATGTATTTCATGATATTAGGTTTTCTCATATATTTAGTGAACACAATCAGATTGCTAATAAACTTTCTCAAGAAGGATTGGAGCTTCCAGAGAATTAATTTATAATTTATGAATTTCACGATGGACAACTCACTGCCTATAGATAGTCCTTTCTCAATGATTTCTAAGATCCTTTGTTTGAAAAAATATGCAATATGTCAGTTTTGGACATTTTTTGATAGTTGTATTTTGATGGTTTTTTTGGTTAGGGGATGAGCACTTGATAGCTCTACTTTTGTCAATCCTAGTACCCTCTAGAAGGGCCATTTGATGAACCATTATTGGAACACCTTATTATTGTATTTTTCATTCTACTTGAATAAGAAATATGTTTTTTTCCTTGGAAAAAAATACCATTCATGACAGTGGGATTTTCACAATTTAACACAATAAAATATTTAATATTCAAATTCTTATAGGTGGTGGAGGTGGTTACAATTCTTAATTAGTTCATAGATACCATCTTTGATAATGATACTTTCACAATTTAAGATTATAAAATACCAAATACTCAAATGCTTATAAGTGGTAGTGGTTGTTAGAAAAACAGGATCATGGAGCAATAAAATAAAAACAAATGTGGAAATAAAACACATAAGATATCACAATACAATAGAGACATAGATATATGTGGTTCACCTAGTGTGGGCTACGTCCACCAGATAAATTGTCAGGTCCTTCCTTTATTAGTATCTAGTAAATGAAGGGATATAACCTACAACACACTCGCTGTAACTTCCTCTTCTTTCTCTCACAATCTCCTCTCTCATAATACAATATTCGCAATGATACACAACCACAATACAATTCCCTCATGAAAGAGGGTTGCCTTCTAGGGAAAAAAAACCCTAACAAAACTTCTACCATCAGATATGTGACCTTATAATGAATGGTTCATATATAATATGAAATTACAATATACATTTACAAGGATTTTGTTTCTTCTAGATATTTTCCCCCAAACCCCCGTTGGGGGCCCGCTTTCCCCTAGACCCCACAGGGGGGGGAAACCCCCTTACAACCCCCCTGCATTGAAGGGTGTACAGTATTCCAGGGTGTACAGTCTCTGTGGGGTATAAACACAGTTGAAAACAAATAACTATGAATCAAGAATATAATCAGGCTCCACAACCAATAGTGGTGGTGGTGGTGGCGTCAACTATGGTGGAAATGAGGAGGAGGAGGAGGAAGAGGATGAATATGAGGAGGATAATGATCCATATTTTATGAGTAAAAAGAAATTAATACATATTATTATCAAAATATGATTAACATAGAATAAATTATATACAATAAAACTGGTTTCTATTCAATAAGGAAATAAGTTGAAACTGTAAAATGCAACAGAAAACAAGCTTACGAGAATGGTGGCAGCTTATCTCTGAGAAGAGATGTGACGACTGTGATCTTTCACCAGAATATGATTACATTGAGTCTCTCAAGGCCTTTTTACAATAAACAAGAATGTCAAAAACCCTAGAAATCCAAAAATCTAACCCTAGGAGATGAAGCGCCAAAAGTCATGTGGGCCCCATTTGGGTAAGTTAGTACATCAACTTCCCGGGGTCGTAACTTTGCATACGATATTCATTTTAGGCACAAGATAGCTCATTGGAAAGGTCTATCTGAGGACTACACATGTTTCATGTGGTGATCCCTACACATTTTGATGGTGGAGAGCCCTAAAAATGTTGTTTAGGGCCTCAAAACAGCCTTGAAAGTCATGGACCCAAAAACTAGAAAAAAACTATCGAACTAGAAAACTGCCAAAATGAGCCAGTTAGAATAGGTGGGAGGCCAATGACATCCATATGGATCAATACTCCCTGCTTAGGAAGCAATGGTCTCCATTGCATTGATTTCCCCCATTATATGAGGAAATTTTTGTTGAATTTTGCCTCGGGTGAGCCACTTGCCTTGGTGCAAGAGCTTCCCTACTTTGACAACTCAATAAAGTTGGATCCTTTGATGGTGAGTAACCTTGACCTATTTTTCCACAATTTTATCATTGGATTCATGTCATATGCAATCAAGGTTGAGCTCTGTTGGTGTCAGTTGTTCTGCTATCTCTAAGGTTTCCAATAATGGTGGGAAATAAGGTCGAAGGAGATCCACATTTAACACTGGGTGTAGGGCAAGGAAAGGAGGAATGATGAGCTCAAAAGAATTATCACCCATAGCCTTGGTGATAACAGAGTGGGAAAATCATTTGATGGGTTTTGGTAAGGAATTCTTTATACAAATGCAACTAAACTTTGTCGCCCACCTGAAACTTATGTGGCACCTCGTGTTGATCATGGTGTTGCTTGTAATTTTCATTAGACTTATGTAGGATATCCTAAACCTATTGGCGGATGTGCTTAATATGCTTAATGAACCAGGTGTCTTTGTTAGCATAAGTTGGAGCAGGAGATGATTCAACCAAGGTGACCGCAAGGGGAAGTGCAACATCTATGGGACCCAATGGTTGGAATCCCAACCCCACTTGAAACGGGTTGTGTCCAGTTGAGCTATGCAAGGCTCAGTTGTAGCTATGTTGGACATAGGGAAGACTCTCGTCCCAAGTGAAAGGGTGCTTGTAATTATAAATGCACAGGATATGCATGAATTCGATTTATGACCTCGGTTTGGCCATTTTTCTGGGGGTGGAAGGTCATGGATTTGTTGAACTTGGTTTCCAGCAGTGACCAGAGGCTTGACCAAAATGTGTTGAGAAATCATCTGTCCTGATCTAAGACAATGGTTTGTGGGATTCCAAAATGTACCCAGACTCATTCAAAGAAGATCTTGGCAGTGGCCTCTATTGTGATGCTCTTCTTGTAGGCGACCAAAATCACCATCTTAGAAAAGCGATCCACAACCACAAAAACACAATCATTTCCCTGCTTGGTGGATGGGAGGCCCGACATGTAGGCCATGGAGATGGATTCCCATCGTCTGTTAGGAGTAGGCAGAGGGGTGTACATGCCCTGTTTCTTAGTGGTCAATTCAAAAATAGCGCAGGCAGTGCAGGACCTGATATACTTTCTCACCTCCTGTCAATTTTTTGTCCAGTAGAAATGTTCCTGCAACATTTCCACTATCTTTTCGACATCGAAGTGTCCTGCCACCCGACTGTAGTGGGATTCCTAGATCATCTTTGTTTGCTCACTTGATGGAACATATATATGGCCCAGACAACACATATTATCCCATATTGAAGATGGAAATTAATGACAACTGCATTTTCTCCCAACATTTGGTAGGTGGTGGCGAAGTTTGGGTCTGTCTCATAGAGTTGGGGCCATCTATGTGTCTCATGGCCACAAGAATCTAGCACTATGGTGAGTGTTGTGAATGGAGTTATACTGAGGAAATCAACAATGCAGTTGGTGCTTCATGTTTTATACTTGATGTTGAGGTGGAATTGTTGCAATTATGTGGACCACTTATGATGGTGGTCATTCTGCAATTTTCCTTGTGTCTTCATGAACTGTAGTGGCTTATGATCAATGTGGATGATTGTCTCCTTCCCAAGAATGTGATGTCTCCATTGGTGACAAGCTTTCACAATGGAGTACATTTATTTGTCGTAAGTAGGGTACTTACGAACAACATATGATAGTTTCTCACTATGATAGGCCATAGGGTGGTTGTGCTAAGTGAGAGAATAGTCTGAAGCATTTGTCTTGATATCAAAGGGTTATTGTAGGTCCAGTAGTGAAAGTACTGGGGATGAGCACAATATTTTCTTCAAATCATCGGATGCTTGTTGTTGGGACCAGCCCCACACAAATTTATCCTTACCACCACCCCTGGTTACTTGGTTAAGGGCCCTTGCAATATGGGAGAATCCCAACATGAACTTGTAGTAAAAATTGGCAAGGCCCAAGAAGATCCGAATCTTAGCGAGTGTGGTTGGGGTTGTCCAGTCACATATGACTTGGATCTTGGTTGGATCCACATGTACACCATGTTAATCAACAATGTAGCCAAGGTAATGGACCTTGTCCATGCTGAAGGAGCGTTTTTCCAAGTTGGTGTATAGCTTGTGCTATCGCAGGGTGTGCAAAACTTGTTGAATATGTTGCAAATGTTATGCCGAAGTCTTTTTGTAAATGAGAATTTTATCCAAATACACCACTACAAAAGTATTGGTGAATGGTCACAGAATATCATCCATCATCCTCATGAAACTGGTTGGAGCATTTTTCAAGCCAAAGGGCATGACCAACCATTCAAAAAGACCTTCCTTTGACTTGAAGGCAGTCTTACATACATCTTTATGTTCTATCAGGACCTGGTGGTAGCCAAAATTAAGATAAATCTTACGGAATTATTTGTCCCCCATGAGTTGATTAAGGAGGTCGTCGATTCGAGGAATCAGGTACCAAGTTTTGACTGTGATTGTATTTAGGGCTCGGTAATCAATGTAGAGTCACCAGGTTCCATATTTTTCTGTACCAACACAATTGGGCTCCCGCAAGGTGATGAGATGGGATGGATGTGCCCCTTGTGGATAAATTCTTGGATCTACTACTTGATCTCCTCAATCTCTAACAGAGAGCGGTGGTAGACTGGCCTATTGGGAAGTGGTGCATTAGGGGTCAAATTGATGGGGTGCTTGACGTGACAGTGCAAAGTTACCCTAGTAGGTGAGGAGAAGATATTTGAGTATGCTTCCATGACCTTATCCACTTTCTTCTTCTGTGTGGAGAGGTCGATTGCGAAGACTATGGATGTGGTTGCTATCTTTCACTTATTCTGAGAGCGAATCATGAAGAATACAAACTTCTCCATCTGAGAGATGACCTTCATGCATTGCTTGGCAGATATCAAGGAAATAGCACTAGGTGGGACTTCCTATGGTATCCTGTACAATTTCTTGTTCAAAGTAATAATAACATTGCGAGGCCTAGACTCATATACAACATGGAATTTCCATAAATATGGTTGGCCCAAAAGAAAATTACAAAATTATAGAGGGGAAACATCACACAATACCTCATCTTTGAAGGGCTTGATGTCGTATGACAGGTGACATTGTTAGCTGACGCAGATGTCGCTTCCATTACGGCGCCATCCGATGGTGTAGGGTTATAGTTGCAACATTGTTGGTAGGGCGAGTCTCTTGACAACCTCTACTAAGATGAGGTTATTCTGGCTACCACTATCAATGATGAAGTGTAGTGGGGTTTAGCACTAGAATTCACCTTCGGATTTCATAGAAGGTAAGACCAGTACCCATCAGTTTATATAGTAAATGTAAATGAGTTTTAGGTGGTCAAATGGAGAAGATTCAATGATAATAACGTTCTAACTCAGAAATATGGACTAGCATGCATAAAAAATTGAGGTTTGGAATCAAATTCAGTTAGTAAGTTGGAGTAAAGGTGAATAGAGGGAATACTTTGGTGAGGAGAGTGTAGAGGTTTGTCATGGACATCAGGTCTTCCAGCAACCCAAGGAGGAAAAACTTAAACACAAGATCCTCTTGGATTCAAATTTCAAAGAAAATGAAAGAAATCATAACAACACTATAATCAAACATTCATCATAATACAGTTACAACAATTCATGTGAATTAGTCATTCATGAACTCTCTTAGTATCAGAGGCAAATAAGATGGGGTAAGAAAGATGACTTAGATTAATCAAGAAGTCTCAAATCAAGTACATAACCAAAGAACCAGTGTTCTTCATCAAAATATTACAATAGAAGGGGGCCTAGCTCAATCATTCCCTCTTAACAAAATATCAAAAATTCCTATCTATACTAAAAATGTTGCAACCACCAGGAATGTGATTGGGCCCCTGCATTCAAAGTTTCCAGTCGGTGCCTACTCTGTCATCCTGTGTATGCCTTCTTATGTCAGACACTAGCCCAACTTAGTTATGTGCTTTGCAAGAAAATCCATCCCTCGGGAAACTTTGGATTGAAAATCTCCCCCCATGGATATTCTTAGTATATTTTCCATTTATGGGCTGAGATGAGGTCTCAACTATCGACCCCATTTTCATTAACTACCTTCATCGATATCAGGATGAGGCCTGACACCCATGAATGTTCTAGGTAATGCCCATGACTTCTTTGAGTCAATCTATGGGCCTTGAGGCCATGTAGATCTTCTTCTATGACCAATACGGGTGTTTTTGGCCTTTGGCGCAACTCCTCTCCATTGCTCCATCCTACATGTGACCTCGGGCCATAACTTGGTGCTCATATCCAAAGATTCTTCAGGATTTCATCTTTCATTAGTCTTCACTCCACCTGATTCCAAATATCTCGATGCCCAAACTTTCGAAAAGGCCTTATTCAGATTGATGGTTGGACTTGCTTTGAATTTGACGGCCATGATTGCTTCTTCAAAAACCCCAGTCGCCAGTCGCTCAATCGACACTTACCCTTATTTATGGCCCTTCTTTCCATATGACCATGGGCCCAATTCTTGGGCACTTTGTGACTTTGTGCTTCGCAAACTTACGTCGTGCTCCATGCTAAAACCTCTGATTCGTGAAACTATGAATTCTCAGATCTGGTGCCATGCATCCCTCTGAATCGTACGACTCCTAATGATTTCGAGATTTGGGACTTCAGACCTCAGCCAACTTCATGTGATGGGTGAAAATATTTCCTCCTAGAATTGCTTTCCACATGACCTCAGGCCGTGACCCCGTGGTTATCTTCAAAGTGCTTTGAGGTTTCACTTTTTGGGACTTTGAAAGATAGCTCCCTTCAAAACTTTTGATTCGTGAAACTACGAATCTGTTGATCTGATGCCATTTGTTCCTCTGAATTGAACGGTCCAGATTCATTTCGTCACTTCAAGACCTCGGGTCTTTAGCATTTTAGGACTCGGAAAATTTGCGCATTCCTTAGTTCAGTTTTCCCACAATGACTTTCTCCGTAGTTTGGATCTGATGCCACACATCCTACTAGAGCGGATGACCCACACTAATTTCAGGTTTCGAGAGTTTGGACTTTTGACGAACAACTTTAACAACATTTCAAAATCCTGATTCCCATGATTATTTTCCACTGTTGATCTCTCATAATGAGATCTATGGCCCAGATTAGATATTTGCTTGACTGTTTGACTTCAGCCTTTTTCTTTGGCGCTATACTTCGTGCAACTTTTAACCTTCCGAAAGAACACACGTCATCGATCGATTCGCCTGATGGATCTCCACCATTGAAATATTAAAACTACCTAAAAATCTTCTTGTGCTTTAAGCCCAAAATGGAATGTTAGGAAAGCTATTCTTTGTTTTCATGAATGCAACCTACATGATCGAGGATTCGAATGACTGGCTATGGGTTGGGAAAACAAGGAGACCGGGGCACTTTAAACACAGAGGGTGGCAAACGAAAACGATTTTAGAATCTGAAGGGGGGGGGGATTTAAGACTTGGTCTACGAAAGGAGAGAGATGAGGAAAAACACAGACTTAGGTAGAAACCACAAACCTACATGACTCTGACAAGTTCATGTCATAACATTTGGCTCCATAGGGTATGGCATGCTCCCTGCGAGCTGCCAAGAACACGTAGTTCTAGTGCCTTAGTTTTTGGGTTATGAATTCGATCTCAAAACATTTCCTATTGAGGATTACATGCCAATAAAAACTCTAAACAGAAGAAAATACATGGGCTCCAGAAGGAACTTATTTATGTACATCCCTAGACTAATGATTTTTTACATAGTGCTAGGTGAAAGTGAACTTCGACCATATCCATTTAAGTAACTTCCTAACTGGAAGACCATTTACTCCGTTAGTGATTAACAACTGATAATGCAATCGTGACAGCAGATGGATCATATCTTTCATCCTTCCTCTTAGTGTTGAAGTCATGATAAAGTTGGGTGGCTCGAAAGCATGAAGGAAATGTAACTCCATGTACTCCCTTACAGGATCATAAAACAAGTGACAAAACCCACTGGGTTTGTGACAAAAAACATGCTCTGTCTTGTAGTTTCTCACACATGGATGGAAGTCTTTGGTAAGTGCAGGTAAATAAATGGCTAATGCAGGATGATTGATACTAGGTGATGGTTGCTCACTTATAGGCTCTGGGAAAGATATTAACTTCACCTTTGGCTCTGTTGCACGCTCTTGGAAATCCTTCATATTCAACTCGGAATATGATTCATAGTTGTTATACATAGGCTGGTTGCTCCCAGAGTCATCAAAATATGAGGCAGGGATCTGCATCTTTTCATCTGAACACACAACTATATCTTCATTTAAATCTGAGACAGTAGGTGCATCAGGGGCAGAATATGTTGCCTCTACAACTATGCAATCCTCAACCTCACCATCATGAGCAGGGCTTCCAAGAAAATCTTCTCCTAGGACTGGAAAATCCTCTACACTTTCTTCGAAATAGCAGCGAACACGATCTTCCTTCACTTTATCTATCCTTGCAGAAAGTGATCTCGTCATCCACATCACTTCAGCCAGGGCATCTTCTTCCTCCTCGCAACCTTCATCCTCACAGCTTCTGTCCTGAGATCTTTCATCCTCACATATTTCATTCAAAACATTCACACCTTGAACACAGTATTTATATTATTCACAACAATTATGACAAATTAAATTAGAAGAATAAAACTTTTGACGATGTCTATTGAAAGTTGCATGAAAATATCCTAGGGAGGAGATGCTTGCAGGGCGAAAGGAGTGATACCATTCACGAGCATCTCCTGCTATTGAGAACATGAAAATATTTAATAATACATCCTCATGATGTATCTCCCATCGATGCATGAGTTCATGAAACTCATAGAGATGCTCTACAGGGTTGTCCTCTTTACGCTCTCTAAATATGGGAAAAAATCACCCCATTCATCCATAGTAGGAACAACATTTGGAAAACCAAAATAAGAGGAGAAATTAAAAGGAGAAAACCTCCGATCCAAGATTATTTCCATTTCCAAAAATTGGAGTCACCACTGGATCCTTTAATCATGGGGTCACCAGGTGAATGATATGCAGTCTAAATGTGTGTGGTCTTTGTTCACCATCAAAGACTAGATCTAATCATTGTCAATCTCCCAGGGAACTTTCACGCTTAGAAAGCGGTTGCTAAAATCCTTCTCAAGAAAAATTATTTGGGTCATCTTTGGGTGTGCTAGGGGAAGACAAAACTTAAATAGTGGATTCGACACAGTGGAGTCACTAGGTGCAAGAACAATCTTCAATGGTTCTGATCTCCCATGCACCTTCAAAATCAGAAGCTCTTTGTCATTCTATCCCAGGGAAATGTCTTCAATTCATTCCCTGGTAACGAGGCCATAAATGTTAGCACTAGAAGTCACCTTCAGATTGCATAGAAGGTAATCCCAGTACCCATCAATTTATATAGTAAATGTAAATGAGTTTTAGGTGGTCAAATGGAGAAGACTCAATGATAATAACGTTCTAAATCAGAAATTTGGACTAGCATGCATAAGCAATTGAGGTCTAGAATCAACTTCAGTCAGTAAGTTGGAGTAACGGTGAATAGAGGGAATACTTTGGTGAGGAGAGTGTAGAGGTATTTTGTGGACATCAGGTCTTCCAATAGCATAAGGAGGAAAAAATTAAACACAAGATCCTCTTGGATTCAAATTTCAAGGAAAATGAAAGAAATCATAATAGCACTATAATCAAACATTCATCATAATACAATTACAACAATTCACGTGAATCAGTCATTCATGAAATCTCTCAGTATCAGAGGAAAATAAGATGGGGTAAGAAACATGATTTAGATTAATCAAGAAATCTCAAATCAAGTACATAACCAGAGAACCGATGTTCTTCATCAAAATATTACAATAGCAGGGATCCTAGCTCAACCATTCCCTCTTAACAAGATATCAAAACTGCCTATATATACTAAAAATGTTGCAACCACTAGGAATGTGATCGGACCCTTGCATTCAAAGTTTCTAGTCGATGCCTGCTCTGTCAGCTTGTGTAGGCCTTCTTATGTCAGACGTGAGCCCGACTTAGTTATGTTCTTTGCAGGAAAATCCATCCCTCGGGAAACTTCAGATTGACAATATCCCCCCACAGCCATTCTTAGTATGCTTTCCATTTGTGGGGTGAGACAAGATCTCAATTACTGCCCCCATTTCCATTAACTACCTTCATCGGGATCGGGACAAGGCCTGACACCCATGAATTTTCCAGGCGGTGCCCACGACTTCTTTGAGTAAATCCTGATGCATCGAGGCCATGCATATCTTCTTATGTGACCAATATGGGCGCTTTCAGCCTTTGGCACAACTCCTCTCCATCGCTCCATCCTGCATGTGACCTCGGGCCATAACTTGCGCAAGATACTAGATATATAAAATATGTAGAACAGAAATAAAATGCTAGAAATGGCAGAATAACAGTAAAATATCCAGAATAATCTTCACAATACACAAAAAGATATAACAATAGCAATAGAAATAGCACTTTGATTCAGAAAGCAATGGTCACAGGCCTCTTCGAGGGGAGAACCTCCAATTGAGAAGCGCTCTGTTACAATAATCTCCAAGCTAGGGTTCTCATACCCTCGACCCCTATTTATATTAAATATGTCTATTAAGAGAATCATCTAGAGGAATATCCTTTTAGAAGCGGAAGCTTCTATTAGGTCTTCTTACATCCGCCTTATTCTATTTTATTGAAAGGCCTTATTAATATTGACCTTTATTACATCCGAATACATTGATCTACCTATGTGTGGGTTAGGACCTTAACATGTCCGCCCCCTTAAAAACAACCTTGTGCTCAAGGCTTGAGATGTGGAAACTGCTGAAGAATGGTAGATGGTTCCCAAGTGGCATCTGCTGGAGTCATATCTTTCCACTGTACTAGCACTTCCTTGATGGTTCTCTAATGCAGAAAACGCTCACGCTGGTCCAAAACTACTTCTGGCTGTAGCCAAATGGATCCTTCTTCAACTAACTCTGGAAGGTTGGTTTGAATTTGGCACCTGCTTCCAATCACCTTCTTCAAGCATGAAACATGAAAAACAGGATGTATCTTCGACTAACTGGGCAGAGCTAACTGATATGCGACTTGTCCCACATGCTTGAGAACTGTGTAAGGGCCATAAAATTTGGGTGCTAGCTTCTGACAATGCTTGGCCTTGAGGGAAGTTTTCTTATATGGTTGCAGTCTCAAAAACACCTAATCCCCTTCTGCAAATTGACATTCAGAGCGACCTTGATTTGTTTTCTTCTTCATTCTATTCTGTGCCATGACCAAGTTCTCTTTAAGGGTATGAAGGATATCCTCTCGGACTGTAAGTGTTTGGTCAACTGCCTGAACCTTTGAGGTACTCGGTAAGTATGAGAGAACTGAAGGTGGCTTCTGTCCATATACCACTTCAAAAGGAGTCATGTGAGTGGCTGTATGGTATGTAGTGTTGTACCACCATTCAACGAGGGGTAACCATTGAGCCCACTAGTGTTTTTTTTCAGAGGCAAAGCACCTCAGATATGTTTCCAAAAACTTGTTGACAACTTCCGTTTGACCATCCATTGGGGGATGATAAGCTGAGATGAGATGCAATTGTGTGCCTTGTAGCTTAAACAGCTCTTGCCAAAAATTTCTTGTGAAAGTTGGGTCTCGATCGGAAACAATAAAGTGCGGCATGCCATGAAGCTTGAAGACCTGGTCCATGAAAATTTGAGCCACCGTGGATGCAGTAAATGGGTGGGGAAGAGCGCAAAAAATGAGCATACTTGGAAAGGCGATCCACCGTGACCACCATTATGACTGATTTATTCCCCGATTTGGGTAATCCTGTAATAAAGTCCATAGAGATATTCTTCCAAATAGCAGGGGGAATCGGAAGAAGTTGGAGGGTGCCTGGAGATTTGACTGTTTCTCCCTTATTGTGTTGACACACCTCACATTCAGTGACAAACTTACGAATGTCCTGTTTCATACCATCCTAGAAAAAAGAATGTTTGACTCGGTCATATGTTTTGGTGAACCCTGAGTGCCCCGCTGTGGGTGTAGCATGAAGCTCAGAAAGCACCATGGATTTGAGCTTGGATTGTTTACTTAAATACAAGCGGCCTTTGTATCGAAGCTCATCCTGGAGCCAGGAGTACCCTAGGGGAGCCGGAGGCTTGTTCTGCAGTTGCTGGATCAGATATGAACTTTTGGCATCTTGAAGCCATTCTTGGCGCACATCTTGGAGACAATCAGGTACAATGAAGGAAAGAAAAAAAAGGGATCCTTCGTCTTCATATTTCCAGGACAATGCATCCGCCATGACATTGTCTTTGCCCTTCTTGTAAATGATCTCATAATCATATCCAAAGAGATTAGTCACCCATTTTTGTTGTTCCTGGGATGAAATGCATTGTTCCAGAAATTACTTGAGGCTTTGATGGTCTGTCTTAATTTGGAAGTGTTTCCCCAAGAGATACAGATGCCACAACTCAACGGAATGCAGAATCGCCAACATTTATTTTTCATAAATGGGTTTATTTTCAGACAGTTGCTTGCTAGTGAAGGCAAAAGGTCGACCCTCTTACATAAGGACAACACCGATTCCTTTCCATGAGGCATCACAGTCCAACACAAAGGTCTTTGTGAATGAACCGGGTTGGTGCACATGGTCATCTTCAAGTTTTGAAAAGCTTGAGCTGCTGCTGGAGTCCAAGTGAAAGTGTTATTTTTGAGGAGAGCCATGAGAGGTGGTGCAATCTTTTCATAGTTCTTAACGAACTTGTGATAATACCCTCT
>JZKD02S1750116.1:29977-69222 GCA_000966675.3 Picea glauca
GCTACAACCAGATTATCCCAAGAGTCTGGAAAAGAACATAACAAAGTAATACACTTATCTTCTTCTGCAATTGTAATATTAACAGAGCCAAGTTGACTTACCAGAGTATTAAAGGCTTTTAGATGTTCTGTCACATAATCTCCATCTTCCATCCTAAGATGATATAGCTTCTTTCAAAGAAACAACTTGTTTACCAGGGACTTTGATTGATACAAATTCCCCAACTTATCCCATAGTTCCTTGGCTGTAGATTCTCCTGAGACATTCAACAACACCGAATCTGCCAGGCAGAGTCGAATAGTACTCCTTTCTCTTCTGTCCAACTTGTCCCAATCTTCCTTCGACATACCAGTAGGTGGTGTAATGGTAGTTTGTGTACTGGTAGGTTGTGTACCAGTATCCTATGTGCTAGTATATGGTGTACTAGTAGGCTGTGTACCAGGATCCACAACGATCCATTGTTCTTTGTCTACAAGAAGGTCCTCCATTTTTATCTTCCATAGCTCAAAGTTTTTACCGTTGAACTTCTCTATCTCTATTCTAGAAGAACTCACCATTCCTCTTTCTACACTCAAATCACCACTGCAAAAGATCCCACTAAACCCAGGTTTATCACAAACCCAAGATAAACTTGATCTATCAAGACCGAGCTAAACCCTTAACAACAAAGGCATCCCTATGAAGCCAAAAATGAGATCTGATACCACATGTAAGTTTCAAACCTGTGAAGTAAAGAAATGCATATAGATTCTTAAGCAAAACATAATTTAATCAATGGCTCATACACAGAGTACACAGAGATTTTATACCAGAAACCCTCAACTGGGAAAACCTTTCTTATATTCATTATCTTGAATTTCACCATTCACCATACAATATGTACAATGTTTTTAGGTATTCCATAGATACCAAAACCCTAATCCCTTAATCCAAGATTAATTTAAAAAACCACTAAAAATAGCAAAATCCGCTAGAAATAGCAAAAACCGCCCAGACGCAGTTGTCATATCTGATGTGCCCACACACACACATGCAAAGAATATAACACATACCCAACAGTGGGACCTTCTAACTCTTGTGAGTTAAACACAAATTCCTTCATCGATAATTTGTTAAGGACTTAGGTAAGAGATCACCGTCCCACAACAAGGAATCTAAAGAAGGTATCCTCTTCAGACCGACAGGGCCAGATTGAGACAATACTTTCTATATAGACCACATCCCACGACACCTCGAGGGCTAAGCTAGGGCATATAGACGATCAATCAGAAACATAAGTTCACAAGAATATAAATGCATACACATATCTTGATCATTCAATACATAAACCATTCTTAGATGTATAAATACATGCATTCCTCCATTATTCCATTTCAATGGACAAAGTAAGAAAACACTTATCAAAACAAGAATATGTGATGCTACTACTGAAAGGGGTACATTTTTCCAGCCAACCATACTCTTAGTCACTCCCAACGGATCTACCACTCGCCACCTCTGAGCTAGACCATGATGCTCTAAGAGACAATTCTTTCTTCCAGCTCAGTAATCGTCAGGGACAAAGGTTACTCTCCTCCTCCCACATGATCTTGGAAACGAGTTTTTCTCTATACCAAGCAAGGAGGTCTGCCTGAGTACTTCCTCAGTCACTCACCAACCTCATTTATCATCTTGTATCATAACCATGCTAGCCACTTCTTTGGACTATAACACATTCTTTTCTCAGTTCTTTCTCAAACCAAAGAACTACATACACCCCCCCTGCTTCTCTTCGCAGGTCTTCATTCGTCCACCACGCCTTCCTTTCTTGCCTTCCTCAGCAAGATTTTGTGTGGCTTGAATTCCCAGTCCATGGTTAGGTCTGAAAGCCTTACAGATGGGTGCTCTGGCCCATCCCCTCATTAAATCTTGAGGAGGTCTTCCCACCTACCATCCTGACTAGTAATTCATTCCTGGCTCAGACGACTGTTATGATCCTGAGCAATTAAATTCAACAAGGTACTGGTTTGGTGGAGGTCATCTCAACCATTCCTGGTTCCCCTCACCATCACTTTCATAACATCCGTGGTCTATCTTGGAAAGCCCCCCTTTAAGTAATTATGCAACACTTATCCATTTTCTATTAATAACATAAATTACATTCAATGACCTTTTATACAAAGGTTCATCAAATCAAACATTCACACATATCGAGTTTTCCATAGTCTCTTGGCCAAATATAGTTATATTTACAAAATGGGGGAAACAAGGGTGTTACAGAAAGACTCCACTATAAAGAGCCTATTTGATCTAGTCTACATGATGGAAGTAACATTGCCAATTCATTTGAAGATCCCCATTTACATATTTATGCAATAACACTCCTTCGATCTAGATACAATAAAAGTTAGAATTAATGAATTAATTGAGATTGATGAGAACCAAAGATGTTCCTTTGGTCACCTAATACATAGTCAAGAAAAGACAAAGAGTAAGTTCGATAATAAGTCTTGCCAATGAAGCTTCTAGAAGGGAGACCTTGTCCTCTTATGGAACAAACAAAATGAAAAAGTAGGCAAACATGGTAAGTTTGAAATTATTTGGTTAGGTCCTTACATGATATAAGATGTTGTAGGTTCTAAGTATTTCTAAGTCATTTGGATGGTGAGAAGATGCCCTTTACCATGAATGGGAAAGCTTTAAAATTGTTCTATCAAGGTAATATCTAATGCCCTAGGGGCATCCTTGTACTATTGTAAGTTTTCTGTCTTTAGTTACTTATTTGTTTCATTTTTATTGAGTGTTTCATTTTTTTCAATTTTTGAATAAAGTGAATGATGCTTACATTGTATGGAATTATCTAAAGGTTAGTGTTATGTACTTCATTCATTTCACACTTGGATTTATTTTTATCTCAGGGAAGGGATAAGGCACTTGTGTCTTCCCCTCCCTTTCATTTAATATCCATTTTGTGAGAATGTTTCAAGTCTATAGGTTTCTAGAATGTTATGGAGTTCTCATGCACTCTTGATATGAGCACATGTCCCCAAGTTGGAGCCAACTGTTACACCCCAGATTATCTGCAATGTACGCAACAATTTTTCACGAGATGTTGTTGGCACAGGGGCAGACCCATGTTTAAGCTCCTAGAGCATACCAACAAGCCCTAACTACTGGCCCTTTTGACAACACCTGCAAAGCAGATGCAGTCTCACCCAAAGCAGCTATGGGGGGTTTGCAGGATAGAGATGTCTTCAACCAAGGGGAATATCAAGTGGATCTAGCACTAGAACAACACAACATTTATATATCTCTTACCAGCTTAACTCTACTCCACACAACTATCGATCAGATCTAACATATTAATGCAATAGCAGTATATCAATGACTAAGAACATAACACCAATCACACATACGACACAAGATATACATGGTTCACCCTCTTTCTAGGGCTACGTCCACAAAACTATGCTTATAATATATTCGGATGAAGCATACAGTTCTTGTCTGTGCTCTTAGCTAGTAGATCTTCTTTCTTCTCCTCGCTATATCTCCCCTCCTTGTGCACCCAACTGCAGGGTTGATCTTCGCACCCAGTTGAAGATCTTACAATTCCATAAGGCTCTCATGCTTAACACTTCTTTCTCACACAATATTACTAACTCAATCACACAATGAAAAAGACAACAACAAAAATCATAACACCAACCCATCCCAGGTCCTTTAGACCTCTATTTATACATTACAATCACTCACCGACATCCTTAGGCCGAAACCTAGGTGTCAAAACCCTAGATACCAAAACCCTAGGTGTCTAAAACCTTAGGTCAACTTGACCTACGTTTTTAGGGATTCGCCAACCTGTTTTTCCTTCCTTCTTAGATGATGCTCCAAAGCATCCAATGGTGGCTTTTTCCGCTTGTTGAGTTGTCCACGATCCTTATTCCTTGCTAATCTGTCTTCCTCGATCTCCTTTTCCAACTACTTGCTTCCTTTTACTTTGCTTCATCTTTTCTGCTCTTTTGCTCACTTCGACCCAGTAACAATCACTGTGTCTTCCACGCAGTTCACATTCTACCTTTTCTTCCCTTATCTTCGCTTACTTTCATAACCAAGGGCCAACAAGCCCCCAACACTCACGTGTGACTTGTCCCGAGGCACTTTAGATCTGACCTTTCTATTTTACTTCGACTTCAGACTAAGCAGTGCAACCTTTGCTTTCTGCTCTATGCCTCCTCTCCTTCCCTATGCAGACTGTCTTTTCTGTGTCTGGTACCCAGTTTCAACTGCACTTGGTACCTAGACCCTTTTCCTCATGTTTTTACTGAGAGTTGCGAGGTAGCTGGTTTTCATAGTACAACTTCGGATCCCAGTCATTAATCCTTCCTTCTATTCACCATTCAAAGTATTCAACTGTGCAGCTCCTCCTTCTGTAACATAGGTGATCTCATATGGCCCGAGCTAATGCGTTCTGAACTTCCCAAGGTGTTTGATGAACTTACTGTCATATACCAGTACTAGATCGCCTTGTTTAAATGCCTTCTTCTTGATGTGCCTGTCATGATAGGCCTTCTCTCTTTCCTTCTGTACCTGCTGATGGAATCCTGCAATAAATCTGTCTTCTTCTAGTTCGACCAATTGTGCAAGCCTCTCTCTAACAACGCCAGTGTCATCCATATCTGTAAAGGCAACAATTCTTAGGCTTGGTACCAAATATTCCATTGGGACAATGGCTTCGAGACCATACACCAACTTAAAAGGGGTCTGCATTGTTAGCTTCTTGCAAGTGGTTCTATAGGCCCATAGTACTGCTGGTACTCGTAAATCCCAGTCATCCCTGTTCACACTGTAAATATTCATCAGCGCTGTCTCCAAGATCTTATTGAATGCTTCCACTATTCCATTTGCTTATGGATGGTAAGGCGTGCTCTTCTGATGGTGGACTTCAAATTCCTCAGTCAGGGCTTCAACTATTTTATTTATGAGATGTGTGTCTTGATCACTCATAAGGATCTTTGGGAATCCAAACCTGGTTATGATGTCATCAAATATGAAGCGCATAGCTATAGTTGCACTACATTCCTTAATTGATCTTGCTTTGGACCATCTAGTCAAGTACTCTGTCGCAGTAATTATGTACCTTGCTCCTGTGCGCTTTCCTGGCGGGTTTATAGGTCCCACGAAGTCAATGACCCACTTCTTAAATGCTTGTAGGGTCAGCTATGGTGCTAAGGGAATTTCATCTCTTCTAGATGGATTCCCAACTCTTTGGCATACAACGTAGGCTCTGTAATAGTCTTTAGCATCTCTGTGTAAGGTAGGCCAATAGAGGCCAGCTCTAAGAACCCTCTGCGCAGTTTCTTTCCCTGCGTAATGTCCTTCTGCGATGCATTCATGATCTTATGCGAGGATCAATGGTCGATATGCCTCCATAACACACCTTCTCAATAGCTCGTTAGGTCCCATTTTGTATAGCTGCCCAACTATAAGTGAAAAGTCTGCAGCGCGCACTACTAGCTGTTTCTTCTGGGGATTGTATACTCGCTAGGTGCCATTCCCATTGACAGGAACTGGACTATTTCTGCGAAGTGGTCATCAATCTTTCTAATGGATAATAATTGTGCATCCGATAGTGTATCCTCCAAATTGGTCGGCTCTTCTCTGTGTTTCAACCTCAACAAGTGGTCAGGGACTTTGTTGATTCTTCCTGGCTTAACTATGATCTCAAAGTCATATTCCTGAAATAGCAGAAGCCATCTGCATATTCTCCCCCCCGACATTGGCTTGTTGACTAGGTATTTTAGTGTGGAGTGATCAATAAACATTTTAATGTGTCCTCCCAACAAGTAGTGGTGAAATTTCTGTAGCGCATACACCATGGCTAATCCTTCTCACTCAGTGGTGGTGTAATTAATCTCAACTGTGGATAGTTTCGTGCTAGCAAAATCTAACGGATGGTAAATATCTCCTTCACCAGGTTTTTCTAACATATATCCCAATGCAATGGAAGATGCATCGACATGCACGTGAAATTCCTTGCTCCAATCTGGGAAAACCAGAATAGGCGCAATAACCATTTTCTGTTTCAGTGTGTTGAAGCTCTGTTGGCATTCTTCTGTCCAGTGAAATTGACAATCTTTCTTCAAAATCTTCTCCATGGGTGCTGTAATCTGGGCATATCCTTTAATGAATTTCCTGTAATATCCAATATGTCCCAGCGCAGTGCGCAACTATTTGACTGAAGTAGGAGGGGGTAGATCAACTATAATAGCAATTTTAGATGGATCTACTAGCAATCCATGCTTGCATACAATATGACCTAACAACACTCCAAATGGTGAGAAGAAGATGCATTTCTTCATATTTAAGGCAATTTGACACTGCCTGCATTTGTCCAATATTAGCCTTAGACATTCAATATGATTTTTCAATAAACTAAAAACAGTCCAATCATCAAATATGCCTCTAGAAATTTATGCAGAAAATCCTTGAATGCTTCGACCACCACCCTGGAAAATATGGTTGGGGCACTCTTCAATCCAAATGGCATCACTCTATACTGGTAGGATCCCCATTCTGTTGCAAACGTGGTCTTATGGTGATCTTCCTTGGCAATCCAGATCTGATGGTATCCGGAAAATCCATCTGTAGAAGAATATACCTCCTGGCCTCCCACATTATCTAACACTTCTTTAGTGAATGGCGTAGGGAAGGGGTCATGTAAACAGGCATCGTTCAGCTTCCTGAGATCTACATAGATCCTGATCTCTCTTATCTTCTTGTCTTGCACCACCATAGGGCTAATCCATTCTGATTCTTCGACAGGTTCTATAATTCCTGCTTCCAACATTCTGTCGAGCTCAATCTTCACTTTCTTCTTATACTTAGTGTTCAATCTGTAGGGTCTTTATTTGACTGGTATTGCATCTAGTTTCAAAGGGATCCTCATCTCTCCCATAAGCCCTTTAATTCCCTTCATATCAGTAAACTTGGTCAGAAACAAGTCCTGATATTCATGCAATAACTCTATTATCTTGTCAATAGTAGCATCATCCCAATAATCTCCAACATTTGAAAGCTTTGGTGTTTGCTCTATTCCAATATTGATATTCTTAATCTTGATCGACTGTCCAATGAATGGTAGCTCAACTCCTGGTCCTTCCACATCTCTTTGGCCTTCTGTTTCGACGATGTTCACCTTCCTAGGATCATCGTCTTCATCAACATTGATGTTGTAATAACCTTGCAGTTTCTGGAGAGGCGCAGTCCATTCATCCTCTTCTTGTTCTAAAGGGAGACTATAGGCCTCCTCAAATACTTTCTATCTTACAATCTGTAATGATTGATCTACTGAAGGATATTGACTGTCAAATAAGAAAGTGGTTACAAAGTTCTGAGTCATACCTTCCCAATCTGCAGTGATGAGGCTCAGCTCCGCTTGAAAGTACCAGTTGATAGGGTTGTGTCTAGTGTGTTAATGAACTTGTGCACCCACTACTCTTGAGGAATGGTTCTCCAGGATTCCTTGCAACTTTACACATGGTCCTTTGGGCAACTTTGACCTGTGTAGTGAACGTCGCAGCCTTCTACTTGTGCTGAGAACTGCGCGGTCATCAGGGTACGACATTGTACCCATTCTGTAATGTTGTTTTTGTGTGTTCCCCACCATCTTGCCAGTGTTTCTTTCAAGGCCTCATCCATTGCCAACAATATTTGTTGTGTTGGTACACTTGCTTTGAATTCTGACAAGAAGGTTTCTAAAGGATTCATACCATCAAAGGTGGGAAAGTTACTTATTGTTGTGCCGATCCAACGAACTTCTTTGGTTAATCTAGCACATCTCCTTGTAGATACTTCATACATTTTTTTCTGCCAGTTCTCCAGTGCTTCTTTTGAATCTGATGAACATGCACTGTCACTTCGCCAGCGGAGATTTCCATCGGTCGTAGGATTAATGTAATCCTGTTGTCTGGCTGTTAATTTGTATATATTTTCCGGTTCATATGTGCGGTCTTCTTCTCTAATAGGTTCTGTGTATTGTTGACCTTCATCTGAATCTAAAGGTGCAATGAACCTAAGGCCATCTCTTTCAAAATTCATTCATATTTTATTTAAATCAACCACAGTGGAATTATTGAAAGCCCAATCAATTCCTAACAACACAGGGTAAGGGCAGCTGTCATCAACTATCTCAATTACCTAAAAATTTGCAAACGTTCTTACTCCGTTGATGTCCACAGGGACATGTTCCAATCTGGCGAAGGGGCTTACTGCCTATTGATTAGCCATCCTAATCCTAATAAGGGAATAGATCAACTTCAGTTTTCCCATTAGTGCCCAAGTTTTCTTCGTCATGACATTGACCTCTGACCCTAAGTCGAGAACCACATAGTCTATATCATATTCTCCTATTTGAGCATTCAAGTGGAGTTCCTTATTTGTCCTTCTCTTCTTGGATAGTTGATGTACTTCTTTATTCAGTAAAGGATCTATCCTTCCTATCTCATACTGTCTAATTAAATTTTGTATCTCTTGTACAATGCTCTCATCCTGAATCAACTTAATACAAGTATATAAAAATTCCATGAGCTTGCTTACCTCTTGTCCTTCTTTTGGCGAAAAAGATTGATCGAATTCCAGAGGCATTCCATATTATCTTACTTCTGGCCGTGTCTTTGATGAAGAGCCTTGGTCTACTTTGAACTCTTTTCTTGCCTCCTCAAATATTTGTCTTTCTTTCTTTGCACCAAAAGTTTGGGTCTTATTTGTAGCTTTCCTGACTCCTGAGTCTTCTGTAGTCTTTCCTTGGGTCAATTTGTCTTCTCCTGTAACAACGCCTCCTCTAGTGATAAAAATGACTCTAGGGTCTTCTCCACGAGGTTCAACATATATCAGTTGTACTTGCGAGTTCTGCTGAGGTCCTAGTATTTCTTGAAGCTTCGCTAGCAGCACAGGACAATCCTCTATAACGTGTTCAAAGGAACTGCAGTAGCTGCAAGTAGTGCAAGGGTTCTGACAGTCCCTTTCTAAGTGTCCTGGTTTTGCGCAGTTGTAGCAAATGATCTGTCCTTGGCCTCGACCCATACCTCCTCTTCATCCTCTTCCTCTGAATCCACCACGAGGATTGAAGTTTCCTCTCCCAGGGGAGTTATACTGTGTAGTGTTTCCTTCTTGTTGTACTTCGCCTTGAATTTTGTATATGTCTCTTGACCTTTAGTGCATGAGGTCATAAGCCCTACAATCCATATCATCATCCCCCATGGACTTACATAACGTGCAATACAAATTTCTTGATGTATGAACATATTTTTGCATGTAAAAGCACTCACCAGGGTGAGGTCTATTTCTGCATACGTCGCACTAGGGTAGGGTGACTTGCTTCAAAGGGCTCGGGGCTCTAGAGGCCAATAATTCTTGAAATATGGGACAATGTTCCTTGTCATGGCCTTTTGATTTGCATCTGACACACCAGATGTCTTCTCTTTTATCTTTTCCCTTTTCTTTGTTCATATCTTCGACCTATAGAGACAAACTAGGCAGTTGACTCATACTTGAGCTGGATTCTCCCATAGGGTCTGACTCTAACTTCATGGAAATCTCCAGCAGCTCAGCTTGTGAAGCAATCTTCTGTTGCATCAGAGGAACTCTGATGTGTGGTAAGAGGGTAGCAATGAACCATTCTTTGTTCTGCTCATCAGGGATCTGAAAATTCAATCGACCTATTAAGGTCTTGAATCTCTGATCGAATTCCCAAACGGGTTCGGCTACCTTCTGCTTGATCTCTTTCAGCTTTGCAATACATTGTGACTCCAACTTGGGTTTCTTGAACTCTACAATTAACGCATTCTTGATCTCATTCAACGACTTAGGCTGTACAAGTCCTTGGACAAGCTTCATGTATCAGCTTAGTGCACGATCTCTTAGAGTAGTGTTGAACTAAGTTCTTTTAACAGCTTCGTCAGTGACATTCTTAATATTCCATATGGCTTCAGATAGGAACTAGTGTTGATCAGGATATTCAGATCCATCTCCCCTAAAGATAGGGAGCCTCATCTCATCTACCATAGATCTTCCTGGGGTTCCTGACTGGGTATGTGGTGGACTACTAGTGACAGTGCTCTGAACGCTCTGGTGGCTTGAATTAATCTGATTTCTTAATGCTACTGAATCAACATGAGGGATAATAGTACTTACTTCAGCAGTCTGCGTAGTTCCTAAAGTTTCTGGCTCTTCTCGGCGAGGCTCTTCAGCTTCCCCTTCCTCTGCCCTAGCGGGTTCTGAATGCTCTTCGTCCGTCAGATCTACCTCTTCTCCAATGTAGAAACCCTCATCCCCATAGTTTTGATTAAACAGGTTCACAAGATAAAATTATCTAAATACTCGCCCACTATGCATATGTCTAGCCTCTGTGTCGCTGTCGCTGTCCGAATTCTTGAACATTAGCCTTCTCCAATCTGACCAACTACTGCATCTTCAAGATGTTCTTCTCATGCAATATCATCTTGATTCTTAACTTTAGAAAGTGTATATCTCTTACCAACTTAACTCTTCTCCACACAACTATCGATCAGATCTAACATAGTAATGCAATAGCAATATATCAATGACTAAGAATAGAACACCAATCACACATACGACACAAGATATATGTGGTTCACCCTCTTTCTAGGGTTACGTCCACAAAACTATGCTTATAATATATTAGGATGAAGCATACAATTTTTGTCTGCACTCTCAGCTAGCAGATCTTCTTTCTTCTCCTTGCTATCTCTCCCCTCTCTGTGCACCCAGTTGCAGGGTTGATCTTCGCACCCAACCAAAGATCTTACAATACTAGAATGATCTCACACTTAACACTTCTTTCTCACACAATATTACTCACTCGATCACATAATGACAAAGACAACAACAACAATTATAACACCAACCCATCCCAGGTCCTTTAGACCTCTATTTATACATTACAATTACTCACCGACATCCTTAGGCCAAAACCTAGGTGTCAAAATCCTAGATAACAAAACCCTAGGTGTCTAAAACCCTACGTCAACTTGACCTGCATTTTCAGGGCTTCGCCAACCTATTTTTCCTTCCTTCTCACGCGGTGCTCCAAATCATCCAACGATGGATTTTTCTGCTTGTTGAGTTGTCCATGATCCTTCTTCCTTGGTGATTTGTCTTCCTCGATATCCTCGTCCAACGACTTGCTTCCTTTTACTTCACTCCGTCTTTTCTACTCTTTTTCTCACTTCGATCCAATACCAGTCACTGTGTCTTCCACGTAGTTCACATTCTGCTGTTTCTTCCTTGATTTTATTTTACTTTCATAACCAAGGGCCAACAGATGTGACCACTTTTATGAGCCAAAATTGTGCTGATTTATTTGTATGTGGCTTTGATGGGATGATTTGATGTACACGTGTTGGTTAGTGGTTTCCTATACCCCTTTAGGTGGATGGTCATGGTATGTCCTTTTAGTCCCCATTCTGAGGGTGCTTGATTTTATTGCTCCGACCTACTATCCCTTGGAGGTGGTAACTCCCTCTAAGTTGGGAATTTATGTTCTGGGTTGGTATGTAAGAATTCTAAGGTAGATCTACTAGGATACATGATTTATAAGGCTCTGACTATTCACTTATTCTTTGCTTTGTAAAAAGGTGTTTTTTCTTTGTAAGGGTTGTCACACCCATGGTTTAGCACACCTATTTTACCCCACATGGACCCTCTCTTTCTTATGTATATACCACACTTTGGTCTTGGGCCCTTGGAGATGATTATGCACATGATTATCTAGTTTCACATTTCTCAAGTCAGTCTCATGGATTTCGAGGCATATCATGGATTTTGAGGCATTGGTCACACTCTTTGAGGCACAGATAGGATATTTACATCCATGTGGACACCATATACACTTTCCATGTGTCGGATGCTAGAACACCCCCCTACTTTGGCACATTTTTAAAGTGTTTTTTCTCAATATTGGACACCGACCTCACTTGGGACACTTTATGACAACCATGGGGTTTGTTTGAGCCACTTAGATGATGTGGAGGTCACATAAGTGACCTTACACTTGGAGGAGATGACATGACATTCATCACGTATGATGTGGATGGACTTTTTGATCACCTTTTGATAGCTTGTTGGCCAAAATGAAGAAGCCATCCACTTTAGACAATTTTATTTGACTTTGGGAGAGGTTGTCCCATTTTTTGGAGGTGGACGTTGGAGCAAGGGTGTCCAAGGATTATTCCTTCCACATTTTTAGGCCCCCTAAGTCAACTTTAAGTGAAACATTGTACCTTGGAGCCAAATCATCCCTCTTAGAATCTTGATGTCACTCCTTTGTGAGGGTTTAAAACATGTAAAGTATCATTTAATTGGAATTTTTGACTTATTCTCCAAGTTGTGTGGATGGAAAACCACTTTTTCTTTGATTCCTTAACCTAATTTTAGGAAATAAAGGATGGAAATGAGTTGTGAGCCTCATATATAAATAAAGGCACTCTTCTCATTCCAAATTATTGTGAATTGTTGGAGATTATTTTCAAGCCATTAATATAAGATATTTTACTTGGTGTTTCTTGGTGTCAATTCTTGGAGCTCTTTCTTTCTTGGTTATTATTCTTTCTTCAAAGCCTATTATGAATGTTCAAGATTCTACTAAAGTTAAAAATATTTATCCATTTGAGGAGTTATAAACTATTTGGAGGGAGGATGTCTAGGGTTTGTATCTCTTCCATCTTCCCTAAAACGATTTTTTAAGTGCTTATGTTTTATCTTGATTAGTTTTATACTTCTTGGCAAGGGTTTTAAGTATTCTTTCAAGTATTTTATTAATCTTCTTGGTGAAGGATATTCCCTTGATGAAACCCTTTTTGTTGTTAATAAATGAGAACACACTTCTACGCTAAACCTTAGTAGAAGAGAGGAATAAAAATATAATCAAGAAAGTAAATAACAAAGCACACACACAATACACATACCCTGGAAACCCAAACTGAGAAAACCAACATTCCTTGAGCATTCTGATCCTTGTTGTATTATTCATTCATAATAAAAGGTTACATGTATAACCTTCATCCACACCTAAGTCACAATCGACAACATACCCTCTTGATTTACACAAGAACAACCCTGTAGCCATTTCGACTTACATCTACATGGCCAACAATCTCTAAAACGATTTCTCTAAAGATTAGCTTTTACATCATTACAACACACCTTCTTTATAGACTTTACAATAGGAAAAAACCCTAAAGAAATGGGGCCCAAAAATGGTTACATATCCACGTAGGTCATTCTCATGAATCTTGGGATTCTATTTCAGTTGACTATCAAGTCGGATTATCCGTCGACTACCGGTCGACCTTCATTTAGTCTTCAGTTGGTTGACACACGCGTGCTTTCCGACTTCTTGTTGATTGATTTATTCAAATTTACTGTCGATGTATTTACCATGTCGAACCACCTCAACCTTCAACTTTGACTTTACCTACTTGAATCACCTAGATCTTCAACTTGCTTTTGATCCACCTTGACTTCGACTGTCAGTCGATCCACCTCGACTAGACTTTCATTGCAAAGAATATAAAAACCCAATATTCTCCTAATTGTTGTCTTCTTTGCTGAAACCGAGAGACCTCTGAAATTTCGTTCACAGACCCAAGGAAACAATTCCCATTGCCTCTCTGCACCAAGATAACTTCACAACACTTACAGACTTGGTCAAAGAGTGTGCTATGTTTTCCAACTTGTTTACTTTCTCTAGAAACACCTTGCTACTTTCCACCATGTCTCTCATGAAATGACATTGTACATCAATGTGATTAGTCTTAGAATGATAAGATGGGTTCTTTTATAGAAATATTGCTCTTTGACTGTCGCAAGTTATCTTCATATCTTTCTTCTCAAACCCAATTCCTAAACACAACCTTTGCAGCCATACTGCTTCTCTTCTTCCATGA
Organism: Picea glauca; assembly: GCA_000966675.3. Classification (NCBI taxonomy): domain Eukaryota; kingdom Viridiplantae; phylum Streptophyta; class Pinopsida; order Pinales; family Pinaceae; genus Picea; species Picea glauca. Next base: position 43,924 of record JZKD02S1750116.1, read on the forward strand.
GTGGCTGCCATGTATTCATCTTCTATTGTTGACAGGGATACGACTGCTTGTCACTTACTCATCCAGTTGATTGCTCCAGTGAACATATTGAATACATATCCACTGGTTGACCTCTGTCAATCCATATCTCCATCCCAATCAGCGTTTAAAAATCCATGTACATTTAATTCACTGTCACCTCCAAGTTTTCGTTGGTAGCATATATCATAATCTTTTTTTACACACAAATACCTAAATACTCTCTTGACAACTATCCATTGCTCCTTCCTAGGCGTCGACATGTATCTACTCAACACTCCCACCGCATGGGAAATGTCTGGTCAAGTGAAAACCATCAGATACATTATACTACCAACAACACTTTCATAGGGAACACATGCCATGTCCTTTATTTCCAACTGTGTCTTTGGACATTGTTCAATAGTTAGCCTTGCTCCCATAGGAATTGGCATCTTCACAGGTTTACAATCCTGCATGTTGAAGCATTTCAAAATTGTTTCAATATACTTCATCTAGTTCAACCAGAGCTTTCTAGTTGCTCGATCTCTCTTAATCTCCATTCCCAGAATGAATTTTTCTGCACTGAGATCCTTCATGTCGAACTTGGAAGATAATTGATTCTTCACCTCCTTTATTGCATCCATGCTATTTCCAATCAACAACATGTCATCGACATACAATGTTACATATATAAAACAACCACTTTCTTCCTTGGAATATATGCAGTGATCATCTTTGCTTCTCACAAATCCCAAACTAAGGATGTCTGTGTCGATATTTTGGTACCACATCCTCAGTGATTGCTTTAGACCATAAAGGGATCTTTTTAGTTTGTATACCAAATCTTTCTTCTCCTTTAATACGAATCCTTCAAGTTGTTTCATGTAGATTTCTTCTTCCAGGTCCCCATGTAGGAGCACTGTATTTACATCCATCTGTTCTATTTCTAGATCAAATGATGTAGCCAAAGATATTAGTACTCTAAAAGAATTTTATTTTGCAATAAGGGAAAAATCTCATCAAAGTCGACTCTTTCGACTTGCTAATATCCTTTCGCTATTAGTCAAGCTTTCAATTTCTCAACTTGACCTATTGCATTCATCTTCTTCTTGAATACCCATTTTCTATCGACATGATTTCTTCCACTAGGTAATTTGACCAAGTCCCATGCCTCATTCTTTTGCAATGATTCCATCTCTTCAATGATGGCTTCCTTCCATAGTTTCCCTCTGCTAAGTTGACTGCCTCCCCAACTGACTTGGGCTCATTATCGATGGTAGTTAACACAAATGCGGAATATAATTCGGGCGAACTATACCTTTTGACTAATTTTCTTTCTCTTTCTGACCTCCTTACAACCAGGGTCGGTTGTTCCACCTCTTCTTATGATTCAATCGACTCATCTGAATCAACTTCTTCGTTCCTCATTTCAAACCACACCTTCTCTGGATTATTCTTGGTTTGAACAATTTCTTCAGGCTCAAACTTACTTCCGACTTCTCTGAAGATGACATATCAACTGTACACCGTTTTCATTAATGTGGGATCCCAAGTTTATATCCTTTGATTCTTTCTTTATATTCAATGGAAATACATTTGACTTCCTTCTTGTTCAGCTTGCTCCTCTTTTCCTTTGGAACATGCAAAAATGCATCACAACCAAATACTTTGAGATGTGAAACTAAAAGATTCTTACCCAAACATACCTCATGTGGATTCATGTCGAATAACACCGACGAACAAGATATATTCAATAGATGTTTTTTAGTGTCAAATGTCTCCTCCTAGAATTCTTGTGCAAGCCCAACACCACTGAGCATGCTCCTTGCCTTGTCCATCAATGTTCCCTTCATTCTCTTAGAAACTCCATTTTTTGTGGGGTATATGGTGTGGTGTTTTGGCATGCTATGCCACACTACTTGTAGAAATGATCAAATTATTTTCCACAGAATTCATCACCGTTGTCAGTTCTCAACACCTTAATCTTCTTATTTGTCTGGTTTTCTACAAGAGATTTAAACTCTTTGAATTTATTGAAAACCTCTAATTTCTTCCTCAAGAAATATATCCATGTCTTTCTGGAAAAATCATCTACGAAGGAGACATAATACAAGGATACACCAAGTGGAGGAACCAAAACAAGGCCAAACACATCACTATGAACCAATTATGGAATCCGTTTTTCCCTTGTCTCTCTAGATTGGAACCTCACCCGACTTTGTTTTCCATATATACAATGTTCACAAAATTCGACTTCTAAATTACATGTAGGAAAGTCTTCGACCATACCTTTGTTATGCATAGCTCGAAGTCCTTTCTCTCCAATGTGTCCCATCCTCTTGTGCCATAGCATGGTCGTGTTGAATTTATGATGACTTTTCAAGTCGGTTTGAATTGACTCAACCCAATTCGATTCAAGTCGAGTTGACTTTAGGAACAACAATGTTGTTGCATCTAGTTGAGTTGACACTCCCTAGTAAATTTTATACGGTTCCAATCCAAAATCCTTTCATTAAGAACATCACACATATGACCATATTGCACGAATCCTTCATAAATAGAGTGTGTACCCATGCATCACTTATCTTTATGATAGATATCAGGTTTATTTCCAAACCCAGAATGTGTAACACACCTGGAAGGGTTCTACTCCTCCCATCTTTCAGTATCAGTCCAACTCTTCCTCGTTTGAAAATTTTGCTTGTCGAGTCATCCCTCGAGAACACTTCTTCTCCTTCATATCGTTCATATTCGCATAACCATTCTCTATGTGGTGTCATATGATAGGATGCTCCTGAGTCGATCAACCAAACATCTTGATTCCACTGTGTATTGGTCGACGCCTGGTACACATATAATACCTTATCTCTCAATCAACTTCTTCTCGTCGGATCCTATATTGACTTCCATTTCCTTTGACTTGCAGTCCCTTTGTATTTCCCAACTTTACTACATTTCCAACATATTCTCATCAATTGAACATGGGATTTATCTCTACCCTTCAACTTAGAATTTCTACCAGAGAATTTTCCTTTATCTCTGTCAATCGGACGACCTCTCACCACTAAAGCATATTTGGTCGATCCTTCCATGTTCTTCCTTCTCATTCCTTTTGACAATAGAGATGCAACCATGTCTTCTAGAACTAATGTGGTTTTATTACTCCTTATAGACATGACTAAGCTATCCCAAGAGTCTGGAAAAGAACACAATAGGCTGATACATTTCTCCTCCCCAGTGATTTTAATACCCACATAAGATAATTGGCTTATAATGGTATTAAACACATTTAAATGCTCAGTCACCGAACTTCCATCACTCATCCTCAGAAGATTTATTTTCTTTATGAGAAACAACTTATTTACCAGGGATTTCAATCGGTACAAGCTCCCCAACTTGTCCCATAGTTTATTGGATGAATCTTCACCTGATACATTCAACAGTACTGAATCTGTAATAAAAAGTCGAATTGTACACCTTGCTCTTCTCTCCAATTTCTCCCAATATTCCATCCACATACCTGTCGGCACGGTACCTGGACATAATGTTGTCCATTGTTCTCGATCTACAATGAGATATTCAGGTTTAAGCTTCCAAAACTCAAAATTCTAGCCATTGAATTTTTCAATCTCTATTCTTGAGCTGCTCTGCATTCTTTAACATCAGCTTTAAAGATTCCAGACTTATGACTCTTACTAAAACTAGATTTTAGCTCAGATCCAAGGTTGTTAAACCAAGATCTGATGCCATATGTTAGGAAATGAGAACAAACTTCCATACTAAACCTTAGCAGAAGAGAGGAAGAAAGATAGAATCAAGAAAGTAAATGGAAAAACACACACACACACAGTACATAGAGATTTTACCTCGGAAACCCAAACCGAGAAAACCAACATTCCTTGAGCGTTCTGCTCCTTGTTGTCGTATTCATTTAGAATAAAAGGTTACATGTCTAACCTTGGTCCATACCTAAGACACAATCGACATCATAACCTCTTGCTTTATACAAGAACAACCCTATAGCCAATTCAACTTACAACTAAAATGATTTCTCTAAAGATTGGATTTTACAACATTAAAACCCGCATTCTTTATAGGATTTATAGTAGGCAAAACCCTAAATAAATGGCACCCAAAAATGATTACATATCCACACAGATCATTGGATACAAATCCCACAAATCTCAAGATTTTGTTACAGTCGACTACCAAGTTAGATTATCCGCCGACTACTAGTCGACCTTAATTCGGTCTTCAGTCAGTTTCCACATGCCTGCCTGTTGACCTCTTGTCAATTGAATTATTTGAATTTGCTGTCGATGTCTTTACCATGTTGAACCACCTTGACCTTCGACTTCGGCTTTACCTGGTTGACTCACCTCGACCTTCGAATTGTTGTCGATCCCCCTCGACTTTGACTGTCAGTCGATCCACCTCAACTAGACTTTCATTGCAAAGAATATAACAACCCAACAGTTGTAGGGCCCTGGTTTTCATGGTTTGTCTTGATTAGACAAGGGACTACTAGCCTTGAGGCACTAGTCTCTCATTCTAACCCATAAACATTGGATAATCAATTCTTAGAGGGACATACTTACTAAGTGGAGACAAGAAATTGAGCTTGATTCCCAAAAAACAACCACAAAACCCCTAAAAATTCAATTCTTTCTTTTCATGTCATATAAAATAAAAAAATACAAAAAATAAAAGGTGTACCATCAAAACTATTTATTTCACTATCTAGTGCAAAGTTACGATTTACTTTTGTTTTCTAGACATTTTATCAAAGGGTTTATGCTTCATTGTTGATATCTAACCCTAAGGAGTCAAATCGACCCTATTGGTATTGTACTATAAGGTTCTATCTAATGTTTTGTGGCTGATTTAAGAGGTTTACAAATTATGGAAATTAAATTACAACAACAAAAATCATATTTGGTTAAACCCTAAAGCTAGGGTTTAAGCCTAAAAGATGCATTCTAACCCTGATCTAGCTTATATTTCACTTGTGTGTTTTTTATAAAGGATATATAACACATTCTATTGATGAAATTCATCTCTTAAGTGATTCATAGTTGTTAAATTTCATTTTGGATATTTTTGGTGAAACCCTAGGGGGATTCACCACCTCTCTTTGCAAATTTGAGCTAATCATCATTTGTAATTGCAATTGATTATTGATGGGATGTTTTTACATATTCTATTAATTTCCCTAGCTAAAGTATGCAAGGTTCATCATTACACTTTCTTTTAGGCACTCTAGGGGTGCTTTCCTCACCCAAAATTTGCATTTTCTGCATTTTTTATTATTATCATATATAAGATTATGAAATTGTTGGATAGTAGTAATTTGGTCCAATTTGTACCATATAATCAAGGGGTAACTCAAGTATATCATTTTTTCTTGATTTATGCAATTAGATCTCACTCTTGCATGGTAAAAGGTACTTGTTTCTTCATCCAAAGAGTGGTATTATTGTGATTATTTATATTTATTCTATAGCATACTTATTTCATATCTTAACACTCATCTAATTAGATCCTAAACTTCTTTATATTGTAGTATTTATTTCCATAACTCTTCGTGGAATATTCTCAAGGAATTTGGCTACTTCATTGACACTGGTCTATCTAACCATATATTGAGGTGTGTAGTTTGAAGTGAATTGTATCGTGAGCTACCAAAAGGTAATATACATGTTTGTTTCCAAGGATTGGGATACCCCCCCGTGGCTTCAAGGAGTTGGACTAAAGTGAAGGGGAAATAATGCTAAGGTGACAATGGTGCGTTTCATGTGTTGTGCTTATCCCTAGTAGCACCTCTACAAAGGATTCTAGTTTGGGCGGTAATAGGTCTCAAGTAAGGGTCCTAGAGATTTTTTTAATGTCTTATGGAGTTATTCTCCCACCCGAATAATATGTCGTTGAAAACTTTCTCAAATTATCAATAAGACCATTTTATGTAGTAATTTTGTGGACTAGCAGCATGGAACAGAGTTTTAAGAGTCCTCAAGGCAAGGGAGTGAAAGCTGCTATAACTCTCTAATATATGTGTGGGGTTCAATAGTAGTACTTGGCCCAATTTCTCAAGGCACTAATTAAGGGGTCTCGGTCATACCCTTAGCTCTACTACCTGATTACCCAAGTACTAGAGAGTAATCTTCTCAAGTGTTGTTCTTAGTGCACTACAACGGTAAGACAATTGATCAAATTATCTAAAGTTGGTTTCAAGTAACCTATTGGACTTCCAATACACCCTAGGGTACATGGAATTGAAATTCTATATATAAGTGTTATTTGATGCCAACATGGGTTACAAGGGTACCAACATGGGTTAAAAGGGTCTCCAACTAGGTGAAACCACTTATATTTCCTATGTGTATTCTTCCACTACAACAAATCTATTTGCTTAATGATAGATCACCGCGTTGTTAATTTATATATGTTGGAATAAGTTTTTATCATGAAAAAAATTCTCTAAACTATTAGCTTAGGAAAGTGCTTTGATACCGCTTGTGGTGTCATTTATTAGTAAATTAGAAGATTTAGAGCAAAACTAATAGAATTTACCTAGATTAATTGTAGAAATGCAACATTATAATACAAATAGGCAATAAAATAACTAGAGCACCACAAAATGCTATACCTTTATTGATGAGGGAAATGTTCACTTGCCTCTTTGAGGGGGAAACCTCCAATGAATATAACTTTGATTACAATATAATTCACAAGGCATCTCATTGCATTGCTTCTACTTATTTATATAGTTCTATCTACCTCCTAGAAACATTCTAGAGAAGGAACTTTCTAGTAGGTGGAACCTTCTAGTAAGCCATATTATAATGATTGCTTTCAAACTACTGCATGGGCCTTATTTACTATAGATGGTATCCATACCTAGCAACCTATCTATCTACTTTGGGAGTTAGGGTAGGACCCTAACACACACACAAACTTACATCACACTTCTCACATAAACTTCTAACAATGCCATTAGCAATTCAAAACATTTGAGACCGTTACATGAGGAATCAATAAATTCTACTAAGTGAATAACTTTTATGCACACAACCTATGGTGGCTCATTTAAATTCATAATAGTTAAAGGGATTCAAGGGAACTTCCACTATAGTCCATCACATAGTATTACCTTGACATTTAAGGGAGGGTGATAAATTTCAAACCCACATAAGGAGTACATACACATGTACATCCATTAGACTTTGGGTGGTATTGGAAGAATGCTCAGTGAAATGAATTCATTCTTATTCTTACTTAATTGAAAGAAAATTGAAGGGATGAATATGCAGACATCAAACCCTCACCAATTTAACATAAGTGATGAAACATTTGTTCATTGTTCTGGAAACCAACTCTCATTTCTCCATAACAATCACAAACGAGTAAAAAAGAGTCTAAACTTGATAAAAATCTTACCTTGCCAGTAGAATATCCATATCCAAAGTAATTGAAGCTACATAAAGCCACCCAATATATCTTGCATCGACATTTCCAATGAAAATTCACACAAAATTAATGCATATAGGTCTCATGATTTAATAGATGTAAACATAAATAAAAGGTTTTTGTTGGCTCACATTAAATGTATAATTGGAGTGTAAAAACCTACACATTAAATCCATGCCCAAATGTTTCATGAGATGAACAAATATGCCATACTTAGAGTAAGCTAATCTTGTAGCCAAAGGAATCTCTTGCTGGCCAAAACTTTAACAAGAATCACAACATCGTGACCATCTCTACATCGTTACCATTGAGATTTACCCTTTAACTTTATTTTGACTATTGCATATAATGGGATTCCTTCATGATTCCTTCAGACTTAGAAATCCCCAAAGMACTATTATTTTGAGATGAAGAAACATAGATCCATTTACTTAAAGCCTCATTTTGAATCATAGGAACCATTTAGGTTTCCATATGCCATTTCCTTTTTGGAGTGCAAACTTATTCTAAATATTAAATGAGAAAAGTTTCACCTTCCATTCCTTTAAGTTTCACAATCCYTTTCAATTGATTGTATAACAAAATAAGGTACAACATTGGTCTTGGAGTATGACTTAAACACGACCTAAAACTACTTCTGAATGACTAAGAGGTTRTCTTCCTTCAAACATAAGGAAATAGGCTAACCCAAGACTTAGAGRCATTTTAAAGGGTGGAAGGGATGAAAGTCTCTATCCTTATAGACCACCAATGGGATATTTCAAGTGGCATGATTTTCCTTTAATAATGATAATAATRTTGAGTAAACCTACAATGTGAATAACAATGATAGATTATCCTCATTGTGACTTGACCATATTTTGTTACCTTCATTTAAATTTAAAATAAAAATAAAATCAATTACAACATATAACTCTAATATACAAGAATTAATTTACTAATATATAAATTTGAATATACTATAATTTTTTTTCATAAAAAGTTCTAATAAACTTATCACTATAATAATTATTAATTAATTACACAATGAACTAAATATACACTCTAATATACCATCTTTATTGAACTTAATTATTTTTTTATGCAGTTAAAATTAGAAAGATATTAAACTCTAATATATAGGTATTAATTCACTAATTACGTCGAAGACTTTTTTAAGAGAACCCTCCAAGCCTTTCACTGTCCATTCACATGCTGCCACTTTTTCCATATTTATAACGAGTTATGTCTCAACACGTGTTCTTTACGTGATCAACACTCAAGATGTTGTTCAATGCTTCGATTGTCAATGTGTTCACGTCCACATGATGGGATGACTCACTGGTTCTTGTGTTACTGGTGGGGGTGGGCTTCGATTATAAGACATATTTTTAGTTGTTTTGATTTATTTTTTTTATTTGATTCGTCATTCTTTTGTTAGAATTCGTTAAATATTGAAATTGCAAAATCCCTCGAAATTTTGAATTTATTTAATATTTATGATTTATCTTTTCATTCTTATTTAAAAAAAACACCCTTTCCAATTAAAGAAGACCAAAAGATTGACCATTTACACTATGCGTTTAGAAATGGGGTGGTTTGTTTTAAGATTGTTATTAGATTGGAGTGTTTTAATATTGTTATTAGATTAGAGTGGTTAAGTTATTTTGTTTTGTATTAGAATAGTTGTAATATATATGAGTTTTATTTGTTTTTTAGAAGGTAAGATGATATAAAACCTTGTAAGATTAGTGGAAAGCATTCTTCTTGTTATAAAATATACGTGAAACAAGAATGTGAGGATTGTGTATCTAGAAATAAATGGAGATGATATTAGATAGATAGAGAGAACAAAATCCATGATAATAGGTTACCTAAGAGTTAAAAACAATCTTTTTTAAAAACAATCTTTTTTAAGAAATCTTTTTTTATTGAAATAATACTATATCAAATAGAATAGGTGGGAATGAAAACATTGATTTTTATGCCGAAAGGCGTATACCTATTGATAATGGGCAGATTTAATAGGGGTTTAGTGCTTAATAAGTTTTCTATGGACAAGATTAAATATGGCTGGAATATTCTTAGTAGTCACACAAAATAAATGGCTGTAATTTCAATCATTAACTTCCTAGCTATTATAAAGACATCCGTTTATGTGTTTACTTTTTTACATTTRCCTAATCATATTTAAAAATTACTTTGATAGCTAAATGATTGCCACCTAAGTGATTAACAAAAATTAAAATATTAACACCAGATAAATGAAGCTCAACCGTTTATTTATTAATCAATAATAAAATTTAATATATTCTTTTAATGATTCTTTTCATCTTATCAGTCTTTCGACGTTGATCAGCCACAATTATGTGGCTGTGCTAGTGTATATGTATAAAAAAATAGGAGTAATGAATAGTGACATGATTGTTGTTAAAATCAATCAAGATATGCTAAAAAGGAAGGAGAAAACATGGAACCAATAATGTATTGAATCACTTAGTGGGATATAGAATAAGAAAAATGGATAAAAAGGGGTTGAAAATTCATGTACAAGGATAATGTTATAGGAAAAGAAAATAGAAAAAAAAAAGTCAAGAGAAAATAACCACATGAAGAGATCAAAATGCAAACCACATGAAGTTTCACATCCCACGGTGTGAAAAATAGGAATAACACAAATAAGAACGAACTTACACATGTTAAGATGTGAAACAACTTACACATGTTAATATGTGAAACAACAAGGTGGGAATAGCACAAGGAGTTATGGGAGGAAAGAATGCGGTGAGTATGTGGGAATGGAGAGATAGAAACTAAGTAGCACTTTTTACTACATTGTGCAACATACTCACAAATCAAGGATAGAGTAAGTCAATGGCATAGCAAACCCTGAATGCACAACAAAGAGGACCATATCTAATTGAATAGACCCAAAACATGAATGATTGTAGTTCCAATATTGTTGAAAATATTTTGTAAGGTGTGGAAGGAAGATTGACCTTATGAAATATATATTTCCCATTCAAAAACAAAATCCTAGTATTTTTAAATAACATAACCAACCAAATTCACTTCTCTTTCCCCTGCTTCGAGGTATGCTAGTATATAATACAGTCTGAGTGGGCCTAATGGTTAAAAACATGTGTTTCCTCTTAAGAGGTCACAGGTTCAAATCCAGAGGGGGGTAGGGTATGTATACCTTTGTAGACTTTACCAGTCAAATCGCTAGGCGGAGGGGGGTCCCTTGTCCCACAAACAAGGGGGCCTCATACACCAATTTGGTGTGCTGGCTTGGCCGTGACCTTAAAAATAGATTATTATTATTATAATTTGAGTGGACCATGTTTTTCTTCCTTGAAGGTCACTAGTTCAAATCCAAAATAAGATAAGATGTGAACGTGAATTTTATCGCTGGAATAGAGCGATATAAATTTACAAGAAAATTTCCCAGAAAAAAATAGTCATTTCATAGAACCTTTATCAGTTTAGCTGCATGATAAGATATATATACCTCCATAAGAGATCAATATGAAACTTACTGCAGATTCTTTAAGACTGCGGCAGGTGATATATACATTGTCATCTATATCCCGACGTATATACCAAGACAATCTAAATATATATACCTCTATAAGCAATCAATATGCAACTCGCTGCAGAGTCTTTAAGACTATGGTAGGTGATATATACACTGTCGAATATATCCCAACGTATATACCAAGACAATCCAATGATATATATACCAGCCGCCACAGTCTTAAAAACTCTGCAGGAAGCTGCATATTGATCGCCTACCTCCATATGGATTTTTGAGTTAGTGGTTGGGATTGAACGCTTTTTCTACATATTCCTGATTGAAACTGAATAGAATGATCTCGACATGATTGAATTATTGAATTGAATAGGGTAGGTTGATCTTGACACTATTGAATTGAATTGCCAAATCTGGACGTTTGAGCGCTTTGCGTCTTCACACGTGAATGAACGCTGGACGTATGTGACTGAACGCCCATCACATACGTGTTCAGTGCTGGTTGCTATGCTCTTTTTCTCGTTCGACTTGGCCACACAACACATAGTCCTCACCATCTCTCACTCTCTTTTGAATGTCCATATATGGACTTTTCATGAACGCTTTACGTCTTCACCACGACGAGAAAATGAACAGCCACTACATGCGTGTTCACCGTGTGTTGTTGTTTTTTCTCACCTCCGTCATGGCTACACAACACCGCCATCACCATCTCTCACTCTCTTTTCAATTGCCAGATCTAGACTTTGGAGCGCTCTGTGTCTTCACCATGGCAATTGAAGGCCATTGATGAAGAAGAAGAAATTTTAACGTCCATGAGGTTAACGATAGTCTATGAGACAGACTGCTTCATACACTGATTTCTGCATTTCAGTCCTTTTTTTGTTCAGCTTGATGATGAGCTCTCCCACTTTCTCCACTGTCCCCTTCCAGAATAAATTATTCCAAGAGTTAGCTGTTAAAATACTTACATAACTGTCCCTGCTGTCTTTGAAAGCTTCACACTCTAAAATGAAATGTTTTTCTGTTTCCACTTTTCTGGAGTTGCAGAATATACACACCCTTTCTTCCCAAGCTTCTTTTGGTGTTTTCCAACCACAATTGAGTTGATGAAAATTAGTTCTTAATTGGGCAATAAGCATTTTGACTCTCCAAAATATATTGGCCCCTATGTATGCTTTTTAATGGTGGTTATAAGTGGAGTTAAACTCTTCAATATAATACTTTTTCTTTCTCCTTAGCAAATTTTTTTATCTCTTTATTGTTTGTAGGGCACCTATTCAAGTGGATAAATGGCTGTGTTCACCACATGTTGCTTCTCTCTTTCTTACCTCAGCTTGGCCACGCAACACAGGGCCTCTTTTTCTTTTCGTCTTTCTATGCTGTGTTCTACATCATTTTTTCTTCCTCCTCCCATTGTTTTGCTTCATTGTTTCTTCCTCCTCCCCGGATCTCTCACTGCACGATGATCGCCCATCACCCATCCTTGTTGGCATTCAAGAAGATAATCACTAGTGGTCCTAATTAGTCCATGGCTAATTGGAGTCCTGCCGTCTCTTTGTGCAACTGGATTGCCATTACTTTCAGTCGGTCATATGGATAGAGTAGTTTCCATTGACCTTGAATCCATGGATCTGTGTGGCACCATTTCTCCTGCCCTGGGTAATTTGTCTTTTCTCAGTTCACTGGTTCTTTCACACAATGTGCTTTATGGTCATATCCTACCTGCCTCAATTGGGACAACTATTTCGTTTGAAGAAGCTTAGGTTGACCTCCAATCAGTTGGAAGGAAGTATCCCAAGTCAACTTTGGAGTTGCAAAAATTAGAGTTACATGGCGCTCTCGCACAACAATTTGGCTGGAATAGTTCCCCCGGAGTTGGGTTCTCTCGCGTATCTGCAACATCTTTACTCACCCTCCAACAACTTGATAGGTAACATTTCCACTTTTCCCAATCTTCCTTTGACATACCAATAGGTGGTGTACTGGTAGGTTGTGTACCAGTAGCCTGTGTGCTAGTATACGGTGTACTAGTAGGATGTGTACCAGGATCCACAACAATCCATTGTTCTTTGTCTACAAGAAGGTCCTCCATTTTTAGCTTCCATAGCTCAAAGTTTTTACCGTTGAACTTCTCTATCTCGATTCTAGAAGAACTCGCCATTCCTCTTTCTGCACTCAAATCACCACTACAAAAGCTCCTACTAAACCCAAGTTTATCACAGACCCAAGATAAACTTGATCTATTAATACCGAGCCAAACCCTCGACAACAAAGGCGTCCCTCTGAAGCTAGAAACGAGCTCTGATACCACATGTAAGTTTCAAACCTGTGAAGTAAAGCAATGCATATAGATTCTTAAGAAAAACATAATTTAATCAAAGGGTCATACACATAGTACACAGAGATTTTATACCGGAAACCCTCAACCGGGAAAACCTTTCTTATATTCATTATCTTGAATTTCACCATTCACCATAAAATACATACAATGTTTTTAGGTATTCCATAGATACCAAAACCCTAATCCCTTAATCCGGGATTAATTTACAAAACTGCTAAAAATAGCAAAATCCGCTAAAAATAACAAAAATCGCCCAGACGCAGTTGTCATATATGACGCGCCCACACACACACATGCAAAGAATATAACACATACCCAATAGTGGGACCTTCTAACTCTCGCGAGTTAAACACAAATTCCTTCATCGATAATTTGTTAAGGACTTAGGTAAGATATCACGGTCCCACAACAACGAATCTGAAGAAGGTACCCTCTTCAGACTGATAGGGCCAGATTGACACAATACTTTCTATATCGACCATGTCCCACGAAACCTCGAGGGCTAAGCTGGGGCATATAGACAATCAATCAGAAACATATGTTCACAAGAATATAAATGCGTACACATAGCTTGATCATTTGATACATAAAGCATTCTTTGATATATAAATACATGCATTCCTCCATTATTCCATTTCAATGCACAAAGTAAGAAAACACTTATCAGAACAAGACTATGTGATGCTACTGTTGAAAGGGGTGCATGTTTCCAGCCAACCATATGCTCAGTCACTCCCAACAGATCTACCACTCGCCACCTCCGAGCTAGACCATGATGCTCTGAGAGACAATTCTTTCTTCCAACTCAACGATCGTGAGGGACAAAGGTTACTCTCCTCCTCCCACATGATCTTGGAAGCGAGTTTTTCTCTATACCAAGCAAGGAGGTCTGCCTGAGTACTTCCTCAGTCACTCACCAACCTTGTTTATCATCTTGTATCATAACCCTGCTAGCCACTTCCTGCGACCATAACACATTCGTTTCTCAGTTCTTTCTCGAACCGAAGAACTACAAACACCCCCCCCTGCTTCTCTTCGCGGGTCTTCATTCGCCCACCACGCCTTCCTTAGAAAGATTTTTTGTGGCTTGAATTCCCAATCCGTGGTCAAGTCTGAAAGCCTTACAGATGGGTGCTCTGCCCCATCCCCTCATTAAATCTTGAGGAGGTCTTCCCACCTACCATCCTGACTAGTAATTAATTCCCGGGTCAGACGACTGTTATGATCCCGAGCAATTAAATTCAACAAGGTACTGGTTTGGTGGAGGTCATCTCAACCATTCCTGGTTCCCCTCACCATCACTTTCATAACATCCGTGGTCTATCTTGGAAAGACCCCCTTTAAGTAATTATGCAACACTTATCCATTTTCTATTAATAACATAAATTACATTCAATGACCTTTTATATAAAGGTTCATCAAATCAAACATTCACACATATCAAGTTTTCCATAGTCTCTTGGCCAAATATAGTTATATTTACAAAATGGGGGAAACAAGGGTGTTACAGAAAGACTCCACTATAAAGAGCCCATTTGATCTAGTCTATAGGATGGAAGTAATATTGCCAGTTCATTTGAAGATCCCAATTTACATATTTATGCAATAACACTCCTTCAATCTAGATACAATAAAAGTTAGAATTAATGAATTAATTGAGCTTGATGAGAACCAAAGATGTTCCTTTGGTCACCTCATACATAGTCGAGAAAAGATGAAGAGTAAGTTCGATAATAAGTCTTACCAACAAAGCTTCTAGAAGGGAGACCTTGTCCTCTTATGGAACAAACAAAATGAAAAAGTAGGCAAACATGGTAAGTTTGAAATTATTTGGTTAGGTCCTTACATGATTGAAGATGTTGTAGGTTCTAAGTATTTCTAAGTCATTTGGATGGTGAGAAGATGCCCTTTCCCATGAATGGGAAAGCTTTGAAAATTTTCTATCAAGGTAATATCTAATGCCTTAGGGGCATCCTTGTACTATTGTAAGTTTTCTGTCTTTAGTTACTTATTTGTTTCACTTTTATTGAGTGTTTCATTTTTTCAATTTTTGAATAAAGGGAATGATGCTTACATTGTATGGAATTATCTAAAGGTTAGTGTTATGTACTTCATTCATTTCACACTTGGATTTATTTTTATCTCAAGGAAGGGATAAGGCACTTGTGTCTTCCCCTCCCTTTCATTTAATATCCATTTTGTGAGAATGTTTAAAGTCTATAAGTTTCTAGAATGTTATGGAGTTCTCATGCACTCTTGATATGAGCACATGTCCCCAAGTTGGAGCCAACTGTTACATCCCAGATTCTCTGCAATGTACCCGACATTTTTTCACGAGATGTTGTTGGCACAGGGGCAGACCCATGGTTAATCTCCTAGAGCGCACCAACAAGCCCTAACTACAGGCCTTTTCGGCAACACTTACAAAGCAGATGCAGTCTCACCTGAAGCAACTATGGGGGGGTTGCAGGACAAAAATGTCTACAACCAAGAGGAATATCAAGTGGATCTAGCACTAGAACAACACAACATTTATATATCTCTTACCAGCTTAACTCTACTCCACACAACTCTTGATTAGATCTAACATAGTAATGCAATAACAGTATATCAATGACTAAGAACAGAACACCAATCACACATATGACACAAGATATATGTGGTTCACCCTCTTTCTAGGGCTACGTCCACAGAACTGTGCTTATACTATATTAGGATGAAGCATACAGTTCTTGTCTGTGCTCTCAACTAGTAGATCTTCTTTCTTCTCCTCGCTATCTCTCCTCTCCCTGTGCACCCAACTGCAGGGTTGATCTTTGCACCTAGCTGAAGATCTTACAATACCAAAAGGCTCTCATGCTTAACACTTCTTTCTCACACAATATTACTCACTCGATCACAGAATGAAAAAGACAACAACAAAAATCATAACACAAACCCATCCCAAGTCCTTTAGACCTCTATTTATACATTACAATCACTCACCAACATCCTTAGGCCAAAACCTAGGTGTCAAAACCCTAGATACCAAAACCCTAGGTGTCTAAAACCCTAGGTCAACTTGACCTGTGTTTTCAGGGCTTCGCCAACCTGTTTTTCCTTCCTTCTTGGACGGTGCTCCAAAGCATCCAGCAATGGTTTTTTCCGCTTGCTGAGTTGTCAACGATCCTTCTTCCTTGCTGATCTATCTTCCTCGATCTCCTCGTCCAACAACTTGCTTCCTTTTACTTCGCTTCATCTTTTCTGCTCTTTTGCTCACTTCGACCCAGTAACAATCATTGTGTCTTCTGTGCAGTACACATTCTACCTTTTCTTCCCTTATCTTCGCTTACTTTCATAACCAAGGGCCAACAAGCCCCCAACACTCATGTGTGACTCGTCCCGAGGCACTTTAGATCTGACCTTTCTATTTTACTTCGACTTCAGACTACGTAGTGCAACCTTTGCTTTCTGCTCTATGCCTCCTCTCCTTCCCTATGCAGACTGTCTTTTCTGTGTCTGGTACCCAGTTTCAACTGCACTTGGTACCTAGACCCTTTTCCTCATGTTTTTACTGAGAGTTACGAGGTAGTTGGTTGTCATAGTACAACTTCGGCTCCCATTCACTAATCCTTCCTTCCATTCACCATTCAAAGTATTCAACTGTGCAACTCCTCCTTCTATAACATAGGCGATCTCATATGGACCAAGCCAATGCGTTCTGAACTTCCTAGGGTGTTTAATGAACTTACTGTCATATACCAGTACTAGATCGCCTTGTTTAAATGCCTTCTTCTTGATGTGCCTGTCATGATAGGCCTTCTCTCTTTCCTTCTGTACATGTTGATGGAATCTTGCAATAAATCTGTCTTCTTCTAGTTCAACCAATTGTGCAAGCCTCTCTCGAACAACGCCAGTGTCATCCATATATATAAAGGCAACAATTCTTAGGCTTGGTACCAAATATTCCATTGGGACAACGACTTCGAGACCATACACCAACTTAAAAGAGGTCTACATTGTTAGCTTCTTGCAAGTGGTTCTATAGGCCCATAGTACTGCTGGTACTCATAAATCCCAGTCATCCCTGTTCACACTGTAAATCTTCGTCAGCGCTGTCTCCAAGATCTTGTTGAATGCTTCCACTGTTCCATTTGCTTGTGGATGGTAAAGCGTGCTCTTCTGATGGTGGATTGCAAATTCCTCAGTCAGGGCTTCAACTATTTTATTTATGAAATGTGTGTCTTGATCGCTCATAAAGATCTTTGGGCATCCAAACCTGGTTATGATGTCATCAAATATGAAACGCACAGCTGTTGTTTCAATACAGTCCTTAACTGATCTTGCTTCGACCCATCTAGTCAAGTACTCTGTCGCAGTAATTATGTCCCTTGCTCCTGTGCGCTTTCCTGGCGGGTTTATAGGTCCCACGAAGTCAATGGCCCATTTCTCAAATGCTTGTAGGGTCAACTGTGGTGCTAAGGGAATTTCATCTCTTCTGGATGGTTTCCCAACTCTTTAGCATACATCACATGCTCTGTAATAGTCTTTAGCATCTCTGTGTAAGGTAGGCCACCAGAGGCCGGATCTAAGAACCTTATGCACAGTTGCTTTCCTTGCGTAATGTCCTCCTATGATGCCTTCATGAGATTCTGTGAGGATCAATGGTCGATATGCCTCCATAACACACCTTCTCAATATCTCTTCAGGTTCCATTTTGTATAGCTGCCCAGCTATAAGTGAAAAATTTTCAGCACGCACTACTAGCTGTTTCTTCTAAGGAATTGTATACTCGCTAGGTGCCATTCCCGTTGACAGGAACTGGACTATTTCTGTGAAGTGGTCATCAATCTTTCTAATGGCCAGTAATTGTTCATCTGGCAATGTATCCTCCAAATCGGTCAACTCTTCTCCGTGTTTCAATCTCGACAAGTGGTCAGGGACTTTGTTGATTCTTCCTGGCTTAACTATGATCTCAAAGTCACATTCCTGAAATAGCAGAAGCCATCTGCATATTCTCCCCCCTGACACTAGCTTGTTGACTAGGTATTTCAGCATGGAGTGATCAATAAACATTTTAATGTGTCCTCCCAACAAGTAGTGGCAAAATTTCTGTAGCACATACACCATGGCTAATCCTTCTCGCTCAGTGGTGGTGTGATTAATCTCAGCTGTGGATAGTTTCATGCTAGAAAAATCTAATGGATGGTCAATATCTCCTTCACCGGGTTGTGCTAACACAGACTCCAATGGAATGGAAGATGCATCGACATGCACGTGAAATTCCTTTCTCCAATCTGGGAAAACCAGAATAGGCGCAGTAACCATTTTCTGTTTCAGTGTGTCGATGCTCTGCTGACATTCTTCTGTCTAGTGAAATTGACAGTCTTTCTTCAAAATCTTCTCCATGGGTGCTGTAATCTGGGCATATCCTTTAATGAATTTCCTGTAATATCTAGTATGTCCCAGCGCAATGCGCAGTTTTTTGACTGAAGT
Organism: Picea glauca; assembly: GCA_000966675.3. Taxonomy (NCBI): domain Eukaryota; kingdom Viridiplantae; phylum Streptophyta; class Pinopsida; order Pinales; family Pinaceae; genus Picea; species Picea glauca. The sequence continues at coordinate 62,721 of JZKD02S1750116.1, forward strand.
AGGAGCGGGTAGATCAACTATAATAGCAATTTTAGATGGATCTACCAACAATCCTTGCTTGCATACAATATGACCTAACAACACTCCAAATGGTGAGAAGAAGATGCATTTCTTCATATTCAAGGAAATTTGACACTGCTTGCATTTGTCCAATATTAGCCTTAGATATTCAATATGATTTTTCAATAAACTAAAAACAGTCCAATCATCAAAATATGCCTCTAGAAATTTATGCAGAAACTCCTTGAATGCTTCGACCACCACCCTGGAAAATATGGTTGGGTCACTCTTCAATCCAAATGGCATCACTGTATACTGGTAGGATCCCCATTATGTTGCAAACGTCGTATTATGGCGATCTTCCTTGGCAATCCAAATCTTTTCGTATCTGGAAAATCTATCTGTAAAAGAATATACCTCCTAGGCTCCCACATTATCTAACACTTCTTTAGTGAATGGCGTAGGGAAGGGGTCATGTAAATAGACATCGTTCAGCTTCCTGAGATCTACACAGATCATGATATCTCCTGTCTTCTTGTCTTGCACCACCATAAGGATAATCCATTCTGATTCTTCGACAGGTTCTATAATTCCTGCTTCCAGCATTCTGTCGAGCTCAATCTTCACTTTCTCCTTATACTTAGGGTTCAATCTGTAGGGTCTATGTTTGACTAGTATTGCATATGGTTTCAAAGGGAACCTCATCTCTCCCATAATCCCTTTAATTCCCTTCATATCAGTAAACTTGGTCAGAAACAAGTCTCGATATTCATGCAGTAACTCCGTTATCTTGTCAATAGTAGCATCATCCCAATAATCTCCAACATTTGCAAGATTTGGTGTTTGCTCTGTTCCAATATTGATCTTATTAATATTGATTGACTATCTAATGAATGGTATCTCAACTCCTAGTCCTTCCACATCTCTTTGGCCTTCTGTTTCAGCGATGTTCACCTTCCTAGAATCATCATCTTCATCAACATTGATGTTGTAACAACCTTGCAGTTTCTGGAGAGGTGCTGTCCATTCATCCTCTTCTTGTTCTAAAGGGAGGATAGAGGCCTCCTCAAATACTTTCTGTCTTACAACCTATAATTCTTGATCTACTGAAGGATATTGACTGTCAAATAAGAAAGTGGTTACAAAGTTCTGAGTCATACCTTCCCAATCTGCAGTGATGAGGCCCAGCTCCGCTTGAAGGTGCCAGTTGATAGGGGTTGTGTCTAGTGTGTTAATGAACTTGTGCACCCACTGCTCTTGAGGAATGGTTCTCCATGATTCCTTGCAACTTTACACATGGTTCTTTGGGTAGCTTCGACCTTGTAGCAAACTTTGCAGCCTTCTACTTGTCCTGAGAACTGCGCGGTCATCAGGGTACGACATTGTACCCATTCTGTAATGTTGTTTTTGTGTGTCCCCCACCATCTTGCTGGTGTTTCTTTCAAGGCCTCATCCATTGCCAACAATCTTTGTTGTGTTGGTACACTTGCTTCGAATTCTGACAAGAAGGTTTCTAAAGGATTCATACCATCAAAGGTGGGAAAGTTACTTACTGTTGTGCCGATACAACGAACTTCTCTAGTTAATCTAGCACATCTCCTTGCAGATACTTCTTAAATTTTGTTCTGCCAGTTCTCCAATGCTTCTTCTGAATCTAATGAACATGCATTGTCACTTCGCCATCTAAGGTTTCCATCGGTCGTAGGATTAATGTAATCTTGTTGTCTGGTTGTTAATTTATATATGTTTTCCAGTTCATATGCGCGGTCTTCTTCTCTAATAGGTTCTGTGGATCGTTGACCTTCATCTGGATCTAAAGGTGCAATGACCCCAAGGCCATATCTTTCAAAAGTCATTCATCTTTTCTTTAAATCAACCACAGTGGAATTATTGAAAACCTAATCAATTCCTAACAACGCAGGGTAAGGGCAACTGTCATCAACTATCTCAATTACCTCAAAATCTGCAAACGTTCTTACTCCGTCGATGTCCACAGGGACATGTTCCAATCTGCCGAAGGGGTTTACTACCTACTGATTAGACATCCTAATCTTAATAGGGGAATATATCAACTTCGGTTTTCCCATTAGTGCCCAGGTTTGCTTCGTCATAACATTGACCTCCGACCCTAAGTCGAGAACCACATAGTCTATATCATATTCTCCTATTTGAGCATTCAAGTGTAGTTCCTTATTTGTCCTTCTCTTCTTGGATAGTTGATGTACTTCTTTATTCAGTAAAGGATCTATCCTTCCTATCTCATACTATCTAATTAAATTTTGTATCTCTTGTACAACTCTCTCATCTTGAATCAACTTAATACAAGTATATAAAATTTCCATGAGCTTGCTTACCTCTTTTCCTTCTTTTGGCGAAGCAGACTGATCGAATGCTAGAGGAATTCCATATTCTCTTACTTCTGGCCATGTCTTTGATGAAGAGCCTTGGTCTTCTTTGAACTCTTTTCTTGCCTCCTCAAATATTTGTCTTTCTTTCTTTGCATCAAAAGTTTGGGTCTTATCTGTAGCTTTCCTGACTCCCGAGTCTTCTGTAGTCTTTCCTTGGGTCAGTTTGTCTTCTCCTGTAACAACGCCTCCTCTAGTGATAACAGTGACTCTAGGGTCTTCTCCACGAGGTTCAACATATATCAGTTGTACTTGCGAGTTCTGCTGAGGTCCTCGTCTTTCCTGAAGCTTCGCTAGCAGCACATGACAATCCTCTATAACGTGCTCGAAGGAACTGCAGTAGCTGCAAGTAATGCAAGGGTTTTGACAGTCCCTTTCTAAGTGTTTTGGTTGTGGATAGTTGTAACAAATGATCTGTACCCGGTCTTGAACCATACCTCCTCCTCGTCCTCTTCCTCTGAATCCACCATGAGGATTGAATTTTCCTTTCCTAGGGGAGTTATACTGTGTAGTGTTTCCTTCTTGTTGTACTTCGCCTTGAATTTTGTATATGTCTCTTGACCTTTCATGCATGAGTTCATAATCCCTACAATCCCTATCATCATCCCCCATGGACTTACAGAACGTGCAATACAAATTTGTGGGTGTTTGAACATATTTTTGCATGTAAAAGCACTCACCAGGGTGATGTCTATTTCTGCATACCTCGCACCAGGGTAGGGTGACTTGCTTCAAAGGGCTCAGGGCTCCAAAGGCCAATAATTCATGAAATAGGGGAAAATGTTCCTTGTCATGGCCTTCTGATTTGCATCTGACACACCAGATGTCTTCTCTTTTATCTTTTCCCTTGTCTTTCTTCATATCTTCGACCTGTAGAGACAAACTAGTTAGTTGAATCAATATTTGACTCATACCTGAGATGGATTATCCCATAGGGTCTGAATCTAACTTCATGGTGATCTCCAACGACTTATCTTGAGAAGCAATCTTCTGTTGCATCAGAGGAACTCTGATGTGTGGTAAGAGGGTAGCAATGAACCATTCTTTGTTTTGCTCAGCTGGGATCTGAAAAGTCAATCGACCTGTTAAGGTCTTGAATCTCTGATCAAATTCCCAAACGGGTTCAACTACCTTCTGCTTGATCTCTTTCAGCTTTGTAATACATTGTGACTCTGACTTGGGTTTCTTGAACTCTGCAATCAACGCATTCTTGATCTTATTCAACGACTTAGGCTGTACAAGTCCTTAGACAAGCTTCATGTACCAACTTAGTGCACGATCTCTTAGAGTAGTGCTGAACTGATTTCTTTTAACAACTTCGTCGGTGGCATTCTTAATATTCCATATGGCTTCACATAGGAAGTAGTGTTGATCGGGATCTTCAAATCCTTCTCCCCTAAAGATAGGGAGCCTCATCTCATATACCATAGATCTTCCTGGGGTTCCTGACTGGGTATGTAGTGGACTACTAGTGACAATGCTCTGAGCGCTCTGGTGGCTTGGATTAATCTGATTTCTTAATGCTACAGAATCAACAGGAGGGATAATAGTACTTACTTCAGCAGTCTGCACAGTTCTTGAAGTTTCTGGCTTTTCCCGACGAGGCTCTTCATCTTCCCCTTCCTCTACCCTAGTGGGTTCTGAATGCTCTTCATCCATCAGATCTTCCTCTTCTCCAATGTAGAAACCCTCATCCCCGTAGTTCTTCTTAAATAGTTTCACAAGATAAACTTCTCTGAACGCTCTCCCACTACGCATATGTCCAGCCTTTGTGTCGTTATCGTTGTCCGAATTCTTGAACATTAGCCTTCTCCAATATGACCAATTACTACATCTTCAAAATGTTCTTCTCATGCAATATCATCTTGATTATTAACTTTAGAAAGTGTAAAAAGTTTCCTCTGGGTCCCTTGAAGAAATATCTCTCGGCTTGGCTATACGAGTCTAGTCTGTCAACAACAAACTCGGTGATGTATCCTCCAATGGTGCTATCAAACTAGTGATATAATTCTCTTGACACATCGTTATCAACTCTCTTGACCTTCTTGATTAGCATCTACGTCCAGACCACAGGTGGCCTAGATCTGATCTCAAACTAGGTATCTTCTAACCTAGCTAACCACTCGTATAGCTCCTAATGGATTCCTCCAAATACAATCTCATGTATATCGGTAAGATATATCTTCCTAACCAATCCTCTATACTAAGATTAGGGTTCTTGTTCTAGGCTTCAACGAATTCCTTTTCTTGATCCTCTATCCACTTCTGAATCTCTGTCTTTTATGGGAACCACCTTGACATTCCCTCAAGAAGATTCCTATCCCAACAACGAAACCATTTGTTGGCATAGGGGCAGATCCAAGGTTCATCTCCTAGAGCGCACCAACAAGCCCTAAGTACTGGACCTTTCAGCAACACCTACAAAGTAGATGCAGTCTCACCCAAAGAAACTATGGGGGGTTGCAGGATAGAGATGTCTACAACCAAGGGGAATATCTAGTGGATCTAGCACTAGAAAAAAACAACAGTTGTATATCTCTTACCAACTTAACTCCACTCCACACAACTATCAATCAGATCTAACATAGTAATGCGATAACAATATATCAATGACTAAGAACAGAGCACCAATCACACATACAACACAAGATATAGGTGGTTCACCCTCTTTCTAGGGCTACGTCCACAGAACTATGCTTATAATATATTAGGATGAAGCATACAGTTCTTGTCTGTGCTCTCAGCTAGCAGATCTTCTTTCTTCTCCTCGCTATCTCTCCCCTCCCTGTGCACCCAGCTGCAGGGTTGATCTTCGCACCCAACCGAAGATCTTACAATACCAGAAGGATCTCACGCTTAACACTTCTTTCTCACACAATATTACTCACTTGATCACACAATGACAAAGACAACAACAACAATTATAACACCAACCCATCCCGGGTCCATTAGACCTCTATTTATACATTACAATCACTCACCGACATCCTTAGGCCAAAACCTAAGTGTCAAAACCCTAGATACCAAAACCCTAGGTGTCTGAAACCCTAGGTCAACTTGACCTGCGTTTTCAGGGCTTCACCAGCCTATTTTTCCTTCCTTCTCGCGCGGTGCTCCAAAGCATCCAACGGTGGATTTTTCTGCTTGTTGAGTTTTCCATGATCCTTCTTCCTTGGTGATCTGTCTTCCTCGATCTCCTCGTCCAACGGCTTGCTTCCTTTTACTTCGCTCCGTCTTTTCTACTCTTTTTCTCACTTCGATCCAATACTAGTCACTGTGTCTTCCACGCAGTTCGCATTCTGTTGTTTCTTCCTTTATCTTCACTTACTTTCATAACCAAGGGTCAACATATCTAACCACTTTTATGAGCCAAAATTGTGATGATTTATTTGTATGTGGCTTTGATGGGATAATTTGATGTACACATGTTGATTAGTGGTTTCCTATACCCCTTTAGGTGGATGGTCATGGTATGTCCTTTTAGTCCCCATTCTGAGGGTGCTTTGTTTTATTGCTCGGACCTACTATCCCTTGGAGGTGGTAACTCCCTCTAAGTTGGGAATTTATGTCCTGGGTTGGTATGTAGGAATTCTAAGGTAGATCTACTAGGATACATGATTTACAAGGCCCTGACTATTCACTTATTATTTGCTTTGTAAAAAGGTGATTTTTCTTTGTAAGGGTTGTCACACCCATGGTTTATCACACCTATTTTACCCCACATGGACCCTCTCTTTCTTATGTATGTACCACACTTTGGTCTTGGGCCCTTGGAGATGATTATGCACATGGTTATCTAGTTTCACATTTCTCAAGTCAGTCTCATGGATTTCGAGGCATATCATGGATTTTGAGGCATTGGTCACACTCTTTGAGGCACATACAGACTATTTACATCCATGTGGACACCATATACACTTTCCATGTATTGGATGCTAGAACACCCTCCTACTTTGGCACATTTTTAAAGTGTTTTTGCTCACTATTGGACACCGACCTCACTTGGGACACTTTATGACAACCATGGGGTTTGTTTGAGCCACTTGGATGATGTGGAGGTCACATAAGTGACCTTACACTTGGAGGAGATGACATGA